>CP045894.1:15196429-15269846 GCA_013387185.1 Caligus rogercresseyi
AAACTTTTGTTATTACTTATTTATAAAAATAATTTTACAAGTTTAGCTCTGACAATTTCTGACTTTGTTATGTTTTGTAAATTTTTTTGCGTCCAATAATATTTAGTGCAATAAATGAACAAATTGCTGACGCACCAACCATTTTTGAAATAACGGCTCCTACTAGAGTTCTTTTGTAGTTTCAAGTAGAAAAAGAAAAAGAGGGTACTCATGTTGAGTTTTTTAAGTTATTTTTTAATACGTTTCGGACTTAATAATGATTTAACTTGGTTTGAAACCATATAGGAGCGTAAAATTTAGTAAATTTTTACCAGTTTTATGTGAGACTCACATGGATTTTTTTTGTGAAATATAGGTTCTTAAATTCTGTTGGCTTTGGTAAGACATTTTGCCTCATGTAATGCTCCTGGAGACCTGTACAAAGCTTGAATTCGAAAATTTTCCTGTTTGTATTCTAATGGAAGTTCGAATATATTTTTATCTGAGCTTAAAGAATACCGTAAACTTTGATTCAAGTATTTTACTTTTCTACAAGTATTTAAAAACTTTTTACTGATGTTTTGATAAAGTCTGTATTAATTAATTTTCCTATGGTACCGAGGTCCTTTTTTGTGCGCCATCTAAATTTTTAACAACTTCTTTAAAAGGTAACTCATTCATGTGTAGAAGACAAATAATCCTGAAGTGGTCTTTTAAGACTAACTCGAGTCTTTTTATTACTCCTTACCATATTCTGACATTGGTGTTGCATCCGTAACACACAACAGTGACCAAAGTGTCAAGTCTTTAATGTTCTTCGACTACTGAAAGTAGTTATTTCGCTTGATCTTCCGCTATGCCACTTTTTAGTAATACGTGATCAATGTATTCATGGGGAGTTCTAAAAATATTTTTTTAAGAAATAAGAATTAAGTTTAAAATAAACTTACCTTCAACAATAACTTGTTTAGAGTCGTGAAAACCTTTTTCGTCATTATATTATATCTGCAAAAGTTTATGAATATAATCAACGTCATAGATTTATATTCTCAACATGTGGAGGGAGTTACTGTCTGAAAATTAAGATGTGAAAAGCAAACGTATTTAAAAAATATCTTAAAAACATCAACATGAGTACCCTTTTTTTATTTTTCCTTCTTGAAACTATAAAAGAACCCTAGTAGAGCTGTTATTTAAAAATGGTTGGTGCGTCAGCACTTATATTCATTTATTGGCACTAATATTATTTGACGAAATTTTGCAAAATACAAAGTCATCATTGATCATAGCTAAAATTTTGTAAAACTAAATTTTTCAAAATAGTAATACCAAAAAAGTTTTGCCTCATAACGAAACCTTTCAACGCTATTTGGGGGGGGGGTAAGGGGGGGGGTCAAACCAAATCCATTTTTCTACGATCATTTAGTTTCTTATGACGCAACTTTCGCGGGGGATATATTTGGATATCTTAATATTAGGTTTCTATAATACCCACTAATATATATATATAGGTACCTTCTATCAATTTATCAAAAGTAGTATTTTTAAAGCTTCAAGAATAGTTTAGCAAGAATAATTAATATGAATTGTATATAATTTATTTGTCTGATTTATGAGCGCCCTCTTATGTTATGTTTTGTTTTGTTTTATATTATTCCATCATAAATCTATACTTTTATATATTTTACAAATACTTTGCTTTCCCTTTTTGATCGTTATCCTTAATATTTTAGTGTAGTAAAACTGAAATACATTCCACTTTTATTCAAACCGTCCCTGACTTAAAGGAGGAAATCATAAGGAACTTTCAGTAGGAAAGATGAATAAATATCTATCAATAGATTTGCACAATAAGACAAAGAACTGTTTTTTTCTGTTATAATAGTATGACTCAATCGCTCAATGCAAGTATATATTAAACAAATAACAAATTACGTTCTTAAAAATTAATACAATGTTTGATATAATTTTTATAAATAGTCTAAATTTCTCAACTATTAATTAATTAGTTCTTCCCGGACTAAATTACGGGATCGAGCTCGTACAATTACATTTTAAATATTTTTTTACATTTGAAGGTTATTATCTAGGATTAAAACTATATATATAATATATTTCATTTCTTGTACACCTAAATATATACAATCATAGTGTAAATAATTTTTGATTTTGACCTTTTTTTGGGCCTAATACTTAACACCTTGTCATTCGTCTGAATATTGTGTCTGAAAAAATCAAATATAAATAATCTCACTTGTTTTATTGCTGTAAATATACTCAATTGAGTCATCAAATGATAAATTAAATATCCTTAGCAGAAAATTGAAAGTATACTAAGTATTTAATGAGAATTTGATAAGTCTTTTATATATAAAGCAAAGTAAACGTACTGCTTTCACGTCCCTTTGGAACTGCAAAGCTCGACTATATTTGTAATATGATATCATACAAGGAGAATGTGTATTATTATTCATAATACATTACATATGCTTCCTCCAAAATTACTGGGGGCTTTAATTTTATATGAGCATATCTAATTCTTCTCTAAATTGAAGGCAAACTGCTCAAAGACCTCAAATGAATAAGAAATGAAAGGATAATACAAAGTGAAAAAAGTAATAAAATAATTTTTTTAAATAGGGTATGACTGAATTCCTTGTCTATGTTAAATAATAATAAGGTAAATGTAGTGATTCTCCAATATTTTTATACTTATATATATATATATATATATTAGGGCTGTTCTTATTTTTAAATGTTTGAATGTTAGCAACATTGTGGATTTTCTGTTTCTTGGTGATAAAAGAAGACGACATACAAAGTTTGAACAAAATTGGTCAACATTACGGGGTTGCGTAACGAGGTCCAAGTTTTAAAATATAGTAAAATATAGTTTTTCGCAAATTTCTAGAAATGGTGGGCGTTACAGACTTCAATAATAGGTTTAATTTGAAGGAAATCTAATTTACTACTAGATGTATTGCTGATTATACATAAATATATATATATATAAATTGCTTCCAATTAACTAAAAAAAATTATACAAAATATACGCCTGCAACGTTCTATGATATTGATTCAATGCTTTAACTTCACAGAAGTTAAAAGAGAAGAATATCTAATGGTAAAAAGAAAGGGGTGTTTACTTTTAAATATTTATTTATCTTTAAAAGCTTTCACAAAACATTAGTTTCTACAAGATATAACCATGATGCAGAAAGATTGAACACAGAAAAGACTTTATTCCTTATAATGATCGATATATTTATAGAATTAAAAATACCTTTTTCATATATATAGTCATTTAACATAATATTTCATGTCAAAATTATATCATATTTTTAAAAGAAGAAAGCAGAAGGTAAGAAATGAAATATATATTAATGACATACTGAAATATTATAATTTATGGATTTTTAAATGCACACCAGACATACAATGACACACACACACACACACACCCACATATATATATATATATATATATATATATATATATAGATATATATATATATATATATATATATATATATATATATATATATATATATAGTATATATATATTATATCAATGTATAATATAATGTGTATATATATATATATATATTATTTATATACCTTATATATATTAGACTTGCTTCATATCATTAATATAAAACTTAGGCATCTTTAAATTGTGCACTACCAGCATTCTTGAAAGTGTATACCTCAAAAGCTGCTGAGTTGTGAATCTATCGAAATGTGAAATTAATTTAGATTTTTTAAATACTTATCGGCCTTTCTTATATAATAAAAAATATATGTCCATGCACCAAATAAAGGATCTTACAACATCAATGATGTCACCATATTTTTTTTAGGGAATTTATACAGCATTATAGAAAAGTATTATCATTTATAAAGAGGTTTTGCATTAATACCACTCATATTTATTAATAAATCAAAACAACGATATCCATGATTTTATTATTTGCTCTTCAAATATATTCAAATAATATATAAATGAATTCAATGTCATTTGAACATTTTAACAAAGTCCATATATTAAAGCCAATTTTCGACATTTTTTTCATATAAATTGTCTGAAACTGGAGATTTTCGTAAATAAAAATTTGTCTGAGGTCTTCTCACGTCGACATATTATAGTTATAGACTCAGGCTGGACGTGATCCCAAAGAAAATAGTTTGGAGGCGTTAAATCGCACGAGCAAGGTAGTCAATTACTGGAGATAACACGTTCACCAAAATTACTCTTCAATAAATTGTGACATTTCCTAAGTGTAAAGTGGAACCGACCAGTTGAAGTCACATATCGTTCAAATCCTTATATTTCAATATTGGCCAAAAACTCGGGTAATGTGGCGCAGAAATGATTTTCATTCACTATAACGTGACGATTGCCATCGTAGACGAAGAAGTACACCACAATGAAACCGCCATCATGTAATCCGAACCAACAGTATTTTTTTGTTATGTAATTGCGCCTTATGAATCACGTGTGGGTATTTGCATGCCAAATAGCGCATATTTCGATTGTTAACAAAGCCAATAAGTCAAAAATATGATTAATCGCTGAAGAAGGTTTGAAGGATGAAAATATTTTTAAATTTTCCGTCAGCCCATTTTTACAAATTTCCAAGGTTTAAAGTGATCAAACGGCTTCAAGTCTTGTGTCAACTTGATCTTAGATGATTGTTGCCCAATATTTTTTCGCAAAATTCGTCAAAAGATGCCACAGAGATTGAGAACAGCGCGTAAGATACAAACTATGGTCATCTTGAATTTATGCGCTTGGGCAGTAAATTTTTTTACACTTCATGCAATTTGTACATTATTTAGCGTATATGTGGACTCAAATATTAAATTGTGTTAGGACTCTTAAAGTTTGGATCAAAAACTCACCATTTTAGTTATATTTCTTATTAATTTCAAGCGTTGCTTGATTATGTACTATCCCATGATGAAACTGCAATTATTTTTTAGCACAGCTGTCAAACAAACAATAACATGTATGGCGTCGTTCTTGACACCTATCAACGTATAATGTGAGTGTCCAAACCCCTTTTTAAAGAAAAGACGAAACATAAATATAATTATTTGATATTTTAACTTTGCAGGAATTCATTAATATCGAAGATGGAGTTCAATTATATTTATTTCCCATTATCATTTGTATATAATGAAGAATTTTTCCAAGGTCTATAGAATACAAGGTATATTTATATCATGTTTTCTTGAATAATGAAAGTCAGCACTTTATTAATATTTCCAAGTGATTTTTTATAATATTAGATTTTTATGACGTAAGCAGAAGAATAAACTATTAGTAATATTCTCCCTCTTGCTGATAAAACAACATTAAAAACAACGGGTAAGTGAAATGTCAGCTGTCTTAGCAATTTTTGGAATTGCCTTATACTTCAACCTATCCAAAAAAAAAACAATATTTTAATAAAACAAGTATTCCCTTATAATGAAAAAACGTTCGGTGAGATTAAGTCTATATAATTGATTTTACCAAATCTAGATAAAAGAGAAACATATCGATGATGAGGCTTCATAATCCTTTACGATACGATGGTTTTTCTGCCATAGACTTTGATAATTTATGAAACTCTAGATATAGATATTGAGTTCGTAATTTTTGGAAAGAGAAGGAATCACAGAGTCATTATCTTTCACAAACTTCTAAAGAAAAGTATACGATGAAGGCATATTTCGGACTCAGGGAGGTTGTGAATAATTTATCAAAAGTTCAGGACAATTTTAGAAGATCATAAAAGGAGCCACCAGCATTATTCAGTCGTATGAAAAGAGCTTTAGATGGGAGCTTCGTAGAAGAGGTTACATGAATTTAAAAGAAAAAAAACCCAGAATTCAATATGCTACCGAAACGGCAGATTCCCCATTGCTTCTAAACCTCTTCGTACAAGTTGCAAAGAATTTGCTTTAAAACAACAATAGATCCTAAATTAACTATTTAAAAAAGACGGTCTATAAATATATCAGTGGCCAAAGCTGTGGTGAGAGTGACAAGTTGTTGCCATCAAAGAAGTGGTTCAAATACCGTGTTGTTGGTGCACTCGATGTCTGACACAAAAAAAATCAATCGTAGATCAAAGTAAATGGCCACTTTTATATGACTGAACATCTTGGTACTTTATATAAATCCGTACCTAATAATATATTTCAGTCAATATTCCAAAAGATATTAATTTAAAGCCTCTTATGTTGGACTAAATCAACATATTAATTATTCAGTTTGTGCAAAACAATAATGTATTATATGCTATGAGAAGTACACGAGGCAACGATATTTTGGGCATCTAATCAATAGTTAACTTCCACATTGATGTCTTAAAGGACATAAGTCGCAATTTATCTGTTACCCAAATATTATTGCAAGTATATATATATAATATTTATATGTCTCCTGTATATAATATAACTTGAAAAATAAAATGAAGCCAGTTGGCTAAGAAAAAATATTTATTTATGAAATTTTGTTATTGCAGAAAAAAAGTAAAAAGGTATATATATATATAAATATGTATATATATATATTTATTTATATGACTTTCAGAAACAACCCACATACCACTATTACAATATTTATCTTAAATTTTTTATAGGAGCAAAATTTTAATAAAAGAAACAGAATCAATGAAAAACTCTTTTAAAAGTACCATTTTGTGATGCAAAAATAAATTTTTACTCTTATCATGTAAGATATACAACTTTGTTGGTTATCATTCAAAGTACAGTTTGTACAAAGTTTGAAATCACTACATAAAAGTATATTTCCATATATGTTATTGATAAGAAAAAGATTTTCTGATTTTGAATCTGAATTGTGTACTGAACGTTATAAAAAAAAAACTTAAACCATAAAATAAGTGACGTATATTAACAAAATAAGTACAGTAAATGTATTGTGAAGTTCATTTCCTTTTTAAAAAATATTATTATATAGTATAATTAAAACATCAAAGTTACCTTTATATACATATCCCATTATATAGAGATTCAATCAAAAACAGCTATCAAAATCTGCAAAGAATAGAGGAATAAACTTGTTTGTAAAGTGCAAATCATGATATAATCATATTATGAAAATATAATGTGTACAGTCTATAGCTTTGATGACCGTTCCATCTTGAATATTTATTGCGGCATTATGTAAATGTCCATATCTACCAATTTACCATTCTCAGCATTGTTTTATAAATGCAATTACAATTTTTAAGGAAAATCAGAGTTTTGTTATATATTTTTTTATTGAAATATATGCTCCTCAATATGATTAATATATACCAATACTAAAAGTAAACCCCAATAAATGACCATACAACGGATTCATTATATTCAAATGCATAATAAAAATCACTTCATTTAAAAGTAGACTTTACATTCAATAGAGAAAATAATGGACTTTATTTGATCAAATGCATTTTTAAAATCATAATGCATGAATTCAAAGCCTTTCAGCTTCTATATTGCTCTTTTATGGGGATTAATATGAACATATATCAAAAACTTTGTGGTCAAGTAGGGTTTCTACATATCTATTATTTTGAGAATATATTTTTCATTTCATTGTGTCTTACTAGTGCACATAATGCAGTGTATGCAAAAAAATTTCAAGTAGAATGACCCTTTAAAAGACAAAGGCTTTATTTAATGTAAATCTATGAGTTGTTGAAAGCAGAAGGCCTCTTCATGTTTTTTCGCTTAATATTATTGAGTTTTGTTGTCTTGAAATAAGATATTATATAAAATAAAAATACATAGAAATGAAATCTGGAATTAGATAAATATATCAGTACAAAGAAGAGGTACTCCTTTTTGAAGCATGAATGCTTGAAAGATATATATATATATAAATATATTGAAAGAAAAGTGGAGGGATAAAAATCAGTTTGCATTATGCTACAAAGTATCACTTCATCACTGTGTTGAGGAATGAATATCAATTGAGGGAGAAGAAAATCATCAATTAAATTACTATTTTTTCTTCTTCATGGACCTACATCATTGTACTTTACGATTACTTTGGATGAGTCCTTAAACTCCACATATAAATTGAATAACGCGTATTAATATTATATATATTACATCACTTCATTCAATTAATATTGAATCCTGGGAGAACATCTACGATTTTTAAAGAAGACATGGCCATGATAGCTTGTTCCTCTCAGTTTGGAGTCCCAAGTTCTACTGTCCTTACTACTGATCACAGGTATACAAAGTTAACTAAATGAGTGCGCAATATCGTGGATATAAATACATATCATATAAAGCACATACATAGAGCAACCACTTGTGTACAAAAGAATGTTTTTATGCTCATATTTGTCGATACATGGAGCATCACTCTAACTATAGGACGTAGAAAAAGAAAGGAAATAATGTATCAAAAAAATGATGTTTATTATTGAGTTTAAGAGGACAACCTTTTTGCTATACGTCGTAATTTATAAAGGGTACATTCAATAACCTTACTTGCTAAGTCACTCAAGAAGAATACGAAATCCCTATCCACTGTGTTTGTCCTCGAAGGAAGGGAGATGACGAGAAGAATGAAATCATTTGAGAAGATCTTTCTAAGATTCTTTTTTGGAAAATCATTAAACCAACATATTTTCATGTTTTTCGCTTACATAATTAAATACCCGACAAACACTCAATTTGAATTTAATATTTTTTAAATATGTTTATACATTTTTAGTGTTTGTTTGTTTGTTTAACTCTTAGATTGGACCCACCTCACCGGAACTTAATCCGGTATCAGCCGGGAGTGAACATATCTAGAAGCTACGATCTTTATTATTAAAAATATGTTTAAAAACACTTAAAACATTTATATACTTTTAAAATATATTCCTCCAAGGAACACTTCCTATCTTTAATCTCTCTCTTGAGAGCCATCATTCGTTCCATTGTTACTGGGCATTTTAGTGTTAGTTTATTCTCTATATATTTCCACTTTAATTCATTACGGGATATAAAACACTACTAAATCATATCTATCACCAGCATAAATCTTCTCCACATACAATTAGAGTTTAATTGATTGATGATTCGATGATAAAATAAAACAGGATACTTGATGGAACTTTTTTTAATTAATGAAATGGATGGAGCTCTCTAGATAAGTTATTCAATATATTTATGTGAGGAAAAACGTCTTTTGAAAATATTATAGATACACCTTAATAATCACCAACCGATATTTATTATCTAAATTAACTTATATAAAAAAATTATTGTTGAATTTAAAATTGTTGGGACGATATTTAGTTATTTTCCATTCAATTACTAGCCCCTTCATGTATTTTTGGGGGGTTTAGATGTTTATTTATTAGCTACAAATCCATGCAGTGTAATAAAAAGCAATACACTAGAAAGTAGGATAATAAAAAACTATCTTAAGACAGTTACGTTAAAAACAAGGAATAAATGAACCTTATAATTCAAAATTATTGTCTAAAGATAAAATATAATAATAAAATGACAGTGTATTTTGACTGTTTTTAGAATGCCATTATTTTCCATCTTTATGTAAGCCATTTTTTACATTTTTTCTTGACTGTTTCTTTAGATACCGCTAGAAATCAATACTGAAATTATATTTTATTATATAAAAATCTATAAACTTACCAAACAGTCTCTAAATATGTATGTGGCCAAAGCTATAAATGTATTAAAAATGGTATATTGTTGTTATCAGAGAATTGATATAATAACTTGTTTTCTCTGGTACACATGAAGTTCGATACAATCAAAATCGGAAGAAAAAGTAAATGTTCCTCTTGCAGTACGGAGAGTGAATCAAGGCCCTATATATATATGATTGTGCATATGTCGACACTATATATAAATCCATCATCAATCTTTTTAATATACATTTCAGTTTTTATCTACATAAGTAGAGTGATTTTTGTCATTTTATTAATAACTAAACCACAGTAGGTGTATGCTTGGAAAAGTTCATCATGAAAAAAATAACTCATTTTGTATGCACAAAATATAATACTGACTTCTAAGGATTATATTTTGAGGCCTAAAAAATTAAATAAGCTCATTTTACATATTTAAAAATGAACAATAAACATATTAATTACATTTAGTATATTTATAATTGAGTTTGTAATGGATTAAATTGATATGACATCAAAACAATATATTTTTAGGGTCTTAAACACCGGTCAATAATAATATATATATACATATATATTTATATATGTATATATTACATACATACATATATATATATATATATTATATATATTATAATATATAATATATATATATAATATATATATACTATATATATATATATGGGTGTGTGTGACTCTTAGTGTAAATATGATCAATTCAATTTAAAAATGAGACATTATATGTTAAAAGTAGTTGTATGTAAAAAATATATATTTAAGTATAATTAAGTATTTATTGATGTTTCACCATAGTACATACAACATTACAATATACATTGTTATAAGCCAATACATACATACAGCAAAAGAACACAACCACAAAAATATGTGCTACAACAACATAATGGATATTGAGTTTTACATTATAGTTATTATTTTATAATCTAGTTACTTAGCAATACATTAAATTAGAATAAATAATTTGTTGCATTTTTTTATTTCATAAATTTAATCATACGAAGGTCTTTATCCCCTTCTACATGGCTTGGTCTCTCTTATATGAGGGATGAGCATCTGTTGATTAGGTGGTCAGCGCTTTGAGACTCTTTCATGCATATATATTGCAAATGACATTTGTGTTTTTTCACTTGCCCAGAAGAGCCAGAAATGATCCATGGTTAGTGTAGGCTTGAACAAGTAATTTCATATTTAGACGTGAAAGTTCGACAACCTTTTGTTTTGGAGTATTCAACATACTATGAGTATGTTTCATTCCAAGATTCTCTTTGTATCTGTTGCACCAAAACTTCATAGAAGAATCTATCTATTACTTTCTTTATGTAGCTTAGATGTATATTTTTGGGGGGATTTGGTGTTGTTTGATACTTCTTTGCTATTTCTGCTCTAATTTGGTGTTGGTGTTGATCGGATTGTAGAGTCATACCCTAAGTACCTTTCTCTAAATATTGTTTAATATAAATAATAAAACGACCTCATCTGCATACCTTACAACTTGAATGCCATCTTCTTAAAACTTGGTCAAAAGTTGTCCATTATATTAAGTTACAAATGGAGATAAAACTCTCTTTTTTTTGACGCTGACTTTTTCACCTTTCAATTCCGCTTTGACTGTTCTTGTTTTAAGAAGGTTACAGTACCAGATTGAATGCTTTCTGGATTCCAAGCAGGCACATAGCTATGTTGCAGAGTGAAATTGTACAAATCAAACGCACCTGTGCAAAACAGAACTGACTGCAGGTGTGCAATGGTCCAGAGATAATTTTTTCGATTAAGAATTTAACTTGTGATAGGGCTGTTTCAGTTGATAATCCCTTAATATAAGGGTTTGTGAATATAATCTAGGATAACTCTTCCACATTTCTTTGTCCGTTTTTCTGAGCTTTAAAGAATGTAGTTCGAAGAGTGAAAGGACTGAATGCCCTAGCTGGGCTGTCATCTTTACTCGGTTTCAGCAAAATGTTACTTATAAATGAGCTTTTAAATGATTCAAATGAATTGAATGATTCTTTGAACCTATTTTTTCTTACATAGTTAATATCAAAGCTACTTTCTTGCAATGGTATATCAGTAGTCGTATTTGTTATATAATATTATAAACGTTATAGATTTATTACTCCACCTTAGTTCAAACCCTAATTCATCTTAATATACACAAAATAATAAAATATTTTATTTAATCCATAATATACAATTGGATCTTGAGAAAATACAGTAAACAATATATATCTTAACAAAAAACAAATCCTTTGACCTAAAAAAAACTTTTGAACCTTTCTTTTCTAATAATCCTTGAAAAGCTTTAATGTATTCGTAAAAGCCTGCTTCGATAAGTTGAGTAGTCGCTTGAGTAAAAATTTTGACTTCCCGCTTATTTTCACGATGAGCAATTTATATTTAGAATTTGTTCAATGAGTTGGTTTGTTTTGTTGTTTGTTTGTTTAGCTCCTAGATTGGACCCACTCACCGGAACTTATCCGGTATCAGCCGGTAGGGAACCTATCTAGGAGCTACGATCTTTATTAATAAATATGTTTTAAAAACACATAAACTCTATATACTTTAAAATATATTCCTCCAAGGATAACTTCTTATTTTAATCTCTCCTTGAGAGCCATCATTTTCTCTTGTTACTGGCAGTCGAAGATGAGGTGGTTGGTTTGTTTTTATTATAACATACGGATTATGATAGGATATCTTCCATACTACAATGCAGGAACTAAAAGCATGGGTTAGCTGTAATGGCTTATGATTTATTGACCATGACTTCAAAGATTGTTATTCTTGTTGTTTCTGTAATATCAAGGTATATTTTGATGAAAGTCAGTTTATAATTAAATATTCCAAAGGAATGGAATGACTTCACTGTCACAAACCGGAAAACAAACATAAATAATAACCTACTCTGTCTCTAGTGTCACGGTATTAAATTAATACACACAATGAGTCATCAAAAATAATTTTTGTTTGTCAATAAAACTTATTGCATCAATAACTGCATTATCACTTAACCCATTAATGCCGAGAATTATCTGTAAAGCAATTCGCCATAATTTTTTTTAATTGCGTCAATTCAGTGCAAAAAAACATTTCGAACAAATAGAAATATTTTTACTAAGCATTTAAAAAATACAGCCTGGGCACATATGTGCCCATATGTCATTAAAATACTATATACAGCATAAACTATTTTAGGATATATTCTATGATTACTGTCGTTTTTTATCGGCTATTTTAATATATTAATTTATTTGTGTATATTTTTTATTTTGTGGGGTAAAGTTCCATGCATTCTGGATGCATTTAATTTATTTGCATATGAGAGTTCTTCCATTGCATTCTCGGCATCTACTTCTCGAATGCACTCCTCTTGCTGCCCAATAATTGCCTTCATTTAGCCGAATACTGTTTGCGGCACTCACCTATGAATACTTAGGTCCTCGACACTTCTTTACAACACCATAAGTTTTTATGACCCATTAGCAAAATTATCGGTGAAGTCAAGAGACGAGGATTCTTTCGTCTACTGACGCGCCATGCATTAACAAACTGTGCGTTTCTACTCCAGCAAACAACTTTTAGGACCTTATCCTTACCCTGTAAGCTGCCATAACTGGCTGATGCATTCAAAAGGATATTCAGGCTTAATAATTTCTTCCTCGTTTTCCTTCGGATGATCACCTATAATATTTATGAGTGTTTTTGAATTTTTGTGCCTTGTGATTTTTTATTTACAAATTTTCTGTTTGGTTGAAACTTTGGTTCGTGAATATCATCTGATAAAACTTGGAAAGTAAAATTATTCTTGGTAAATGATCCAGATTACATGAGATATTATTGTCTGATAAATCAGAATCGCAATCGGTATCTGCATCTGTTATTCGATTGATGGTTCAATTGCAAGGGTTGCAAACACATTCAGTCACGCCATCAGAATCTACATCAAAAATGGACTGAATTTCCTCTAAGGATAATCTACAAATATTAACAAGATGAATGGCTAACATTCAACAATTTTGCTCAACATCATGAAGAGCTATGATAGTTTTTAATAACTTCAGGCATGTGATATCCACAGCCACACGTGTGTTGAGCATGCAGGTAAAGCTGTAAAAAAACAAGTTAATGTGTTTGAATGTTGAGATCTACATTATTGTGTTATAATAACACTCTTTAAACTCTGGGAACATATTTTCCCATCGGCATTAATGGGTAAAAAGGCCACATAACAATATTAGTTATTTTAAGTTTTGGGTGTATTTTGACGTTTTAAATTTTTTACTAATAAACTAATGTAAATAATGCATTGTTTTGTGAATAAGATCTTTGTTTAAGATATTATATTATGATTAAATGTTTTTATCTAATTTTCGGAATAATTTTCATTGCAAGAATGTAGTTTAAGTATTGATTCTTAAATAATTTACTACAATTAAATATTCAAAGGTTGGATCTTTTATTAATTGACCAATATTTAGTTTTATTGAAATAATTAATAAGTATTTTTACATTCTCATTTTTAGATATTCTGTAATACTTTTTTGATATTTGTTATAGATATTTGGTTTGATGGATTAATTATAATGCTGTAATGTTTATTCATATTCAAACGGATGCAATTCCCATCGTTCTTTTAGCCAAAAAGGTGTCGAATCACTTATCATAAAGGGTTTATAGCATAAAACTTTTCTATATTTTATCATCAATTTGTTTTACTATATATATATATATATATCAGGAAACGACCGTACACCTTTTTTCGCCGGGATCCGGGCCAAAGAATCTCCAAAAAAAAGTTCGAAAATTCCTTGCTAAAAAAACGTTCTCACATCTTTTTGGAAAAAATTTCAAAAGAAAATTATGATTGACAAATGAAAGAAAATATTGAAGTCCTGGCCCGGTGTTTAAAAAACCGGGACACCAGGCCGGGACGCTCAAAAAACAGTCGGGATATATACATATATATATATGTATATAAAAACTCTTTCTATTACCAATTACACCGTGTAACAAAGTTTTTTCCTTGATTTGAAACTGTTATTTTCTCTTTGCCTATGTCCAGCAAACATGAAAAAATACTTTTAATCATTTCTAATTTTGCTTTTGAGTCTGGATAGATATTTTTGAAATTTACAATTTTCATCATTTCTAATGGTTCAGGCCCAGTTATCTTCGTGGAAAGTAAGAATAACCACAAATGTCAGTAGTATTTATTTTTTTACTATATCTGTGCATTTCAAATCCGTTTTTTTAATTTATATATCTTTCGTACTAATCGAAAAATCGGCTATATATTTCAAAAAGTTGACATATTTTAGTGTTCTATTTAGCGGTGATATATTTTTTGTTTCGAGTCTATTGACCATTATGAATGTAATATATTTTTGGTATATGTCATGCATTTCAGAACAGTTTTTATAATTTCGATATCTGGCATGAAAGTAAAGAAAAGATCAATTTAGTAGGACGAAGTATTGATCATATTAAGTAACTACTTTTAGGTGATTTAGGTGAAAAAACAGTTTGCCTTTTATTTGCAAGTTCCTTAAATAATTTGATAACAATATTAAATGCAATTTTCCAAATCACAGTAACTCTCTAAAAAATAAAATTATTTTTGACACTTGTAAATATTATATGTAAATAAACACAACCTTTTTTTTTCTTCTTCGTAACAAATCACAATAATATTAAATGCAACCTCAATAATCACCTAAAAGTAGTTACTTAATATGATCAATACTTCGTCCTACTAAATTAAACTTTTCTTTACTTACATGCCAGATATCGAAATTATAAAACTGTTCTGAAATGCATTGACATATAATTGGTCAATAGACTCGAAACAAAAAATATATCACCGCTTAATAGAACACTAAATATGGTCAACTTTTTGAAATATATAGGCGAATTTTCGATTAGTACAAAAGATATATAATTACAAAAAGGATTTGAAATGCACAGATAAGTAGAAAAATAAATACTACGACATTTGTGGTTATTCTTACTTTCCACGAAGATAACTGGGCCTGAACCATTAGAAATGATGAAAATTGTAAATTTCAAAAAAGGTCATAAAGGCCAAACCTTTTTTAGGACAAAATTTTAAGTGGCATTTTTTGGAATCTACGTAAAAATGGGACTCAAATTAGGAATTTCAGCCAAAGGACAAACAAAGACCTTAATTTTTTTACATAGTGTTATCATCTAATAAACTTTGGGTCTGAATTGTTCTGTTTTTTACTTAATGGGATTAAAAAAACTCTATGCTTTTTAAATAGCCTTTTTAAGACCCCTTGAGAATTGTATATATTTAAACTATTGATAAATATCAAAGTAACTCAAAAAAAGAAAGGACATATATAAAAGCTTTTACACTTTATTGACTCCGTTGAACTAATATATACTTGCAAAAAAGTGCCAAATAAATATCAAACAAAACTTTTCTCATAACTTTGACTTTTTAGAAAGAAGGCTTTACCTGCACGTGAAAGTTTTTATACTATTACTTATGTGTGCTCCAAACAAATTGAGATAGTGTATGGGTAGGGCTCAATTGTTAGCAGTCAGTTTATTCAACTTTATTTTTATACATGTTTTCGTTATTCATCCTTCAAAACTTTATTTCCGTTCTTTATTGCAAACTTAAATTTCTCACTTTAATTTGATCTTTGGATTTGAGTTTGAGAATAGTCCATTTGTCAACATTCAATGTTTTATATAAAGCTACATTATACAATATAATCTATAATCTACGCTGATGACACATCAGGTATAGTCGCTGCATCCTCTTGTCCTGAGGTCGAGAGGGCGATTGACAATTTATCCCCTAGAATCACAGAATACTCCATGAGGACTAGCCTTTGTCTAAACGCCGACAAGACACAAAATATGCTACTGGGGATACATAGCTTATCAACATTGCCACCCCTAGAGATCCTTGGTGTCACCATCTCGGGGTGTAATGGCTTCGAAGTGCATGTTGCCAGGGTCGCTACTGACTTAGGGAGGAGAGTTGGAACCATTTGCCGGCTGGGAGTCTTAATGCTAACGGGATCTGTAATTTATTACGTCACCAAAGACATAGTTATATGGTAAGGCCTGGGTAATTCGACCTGTGGGGCTCCCGACAGAGATTGATCCAACAACTGCATTACTTTGACGGCGGAGCACAAGTCGCTCTTAAAGATCTCGCCTGTGTCCTCCAAGGCGTCTGGAGGTCAGATAGAATGAGAACAGGTGACCTCCTCGACAAAGCGGGAATCCCATAAATTAACTAGATTGTTGTTCGGCAAACAATACTTACTTAGAGTTTATGAAACCAAAAAGAGACGGAAGGAATTATTTTCAAAAATTATCAATGCCAAGTTTAGAAATATTAATGGGAAGAAATGACCATATTCATCCAGTGACGTCATTAATGATATCATTTGAAATTATTCTTTGATTTCCTTCTTTCTACTGCCAACAATAAAAACAATCGATTGTCTTTCATAGAACATAACAGTACCAGCAGTCTTAACAAAATTTAAATAAATAAAAAGACACTGGATGGAACAAAAAACAAGACCTTGAAAAATACTTTAAAACTCAGAAAATTAATTAAAATAAAATAGAAACACATTTATAGTAGGTCTTCTTTCTTAAAATTGGGTTTTGGTTACATGCGTTTCCATTTCTAAGTTGGGTAAGCACTTTGTTCTATAATTAACTCAGAGCGCCAAGGATAGTATATGATAGGATAGTCAGGATATCTCTAAATGATTTCTATACTCCATATATTTTTTGTATTTAACATAAAGATCGGTTATTGAGGAGCGTGTGCTCATATTTATTTTTCTTTATAAGAAATAATAACACTGGGGAACAGTGAAAAAGTTTCTTGGAATATATCAACTGATTTGAATACCTAATGTGTTCCTGATAACTAAATTAAAATCATTTTGCTCAATCAGGTCATAATTTTGGAAATTTTCAGTTTTGTTTTCAATTTTCAACTTTTAGACAAAATCACAACTTTTTTGTTTATTGAGCTACAAAAATGGTATGGGTGGTTTTGGAAATGGCATGGTCATATTAGTGAGGACGGAGACTAGTTTAAGTTGAAAAAATTATCAGAGAGGCCCAAAAAAGTTAAAAATATTTTGACCGATTTTGGGCGATTTTTGTAACTTTTGTTTATAGAGCTATAAAATTCGTATGGAAGTTTTTGGAAATGGCATACTCATGTTAGTGGGGGCGTATATTGGTTTTGAGAGTATGAATTAAAGATAAATCAACATATATTTTCTTAAACAGTTTTTGCAAAATTGCTTCTAATTTTTAAAATTGTGTCTCCTAAAGAATGATAGAGGGGCCCCTCCCATTGTGTGTGTTTCTTGCATTACACAACTTAGAGAATGGTCTAATGGCAATAAGAAGAACTCAAGTTATTGTATACCTATGGTGTGGAGAGAACCAAAAAAAACCACTCAGATGATTGCCATTGTTGCGCTATAAACCATATAGTTATGAATAAAAAAACAGGAAGAGTTTAAACTATTCAAACTTGGATTCTACTATCAGACCAGTGCCCCACAGTGAAGATGTTCCAATTCCAGTGTTCTAGTCACTTCCAGATGTTACTAATGATGAGAGTGCAACTGAGCAGTTGCAATGTGATAGTTCACACAATGATGATGATAGGTTTGAAGGTACAACATCCTAGCCGAAGCAGTTCAACCAGGGTGAAGTAAATGACCTTGCGAGAGACTTAAACTGGCTCAAAAAATATGCAGAACTTATGGCCTCTAGATTAAGTGAAAATAATCTGCTTTAAAATGGTACAACAAATCCTTCTACAGAACAAGAGATTCAGAGTTTGTTCCTTTCTTCTCTGAGAAAGATGACTGTAATGACATTCCTGGTCTCCTGGATAAGTTAGGTATAAATAACTACAATTCTCAAGAGTGGAGACTTTTCATTGACAGTTATAAATACAGTCTCAAAGTTGTTGTGCCCCATAATGGAAATAAATATGGATCCATTCCAGTTGCCCATGTCACCAAACTAAAAGAAACCGAAATCCCTTACTTTCTCTTTCACTAGGATCATATGGCAAGGGAGGAACACTGGGTGAGGAAGGAGTGGCCAGAGAGGACTTATATGACTGTTGGAGAGAAAAATGTTATTATTGAGCCTCTGGTGGAGAGATCAAGATCATTTTCCCTCCTCTTCACATTAAGGATTAATGAAACAATTTTCAAAGCCCTAGACAAAGATGGAGACCGTTTTAAATACATTTGTGATGCTTTCCCTGGACTGAGTAAAAAAGAAGGCTGGAATTTGTGATGATCCTCAGATCCGAAAACTAATGAATGATCATCTGTTTGTTTTTATTATGAACCATATTGTGTATAATGCTTGGAGTTCCTTTGTCTTGGTTGTGGATAATTTTCATGGAAACAACAAGTCAAGCAATTATGTGAAGCTTGTAAACAGTATGTTTGTGAGCTAAAAGCAGCTAAATGCATATATGAGCATCAAACTTAATTTCCTTTTCTGTTACCTGGAGAACTTCCTGAAAATCTTGGAAGTGTTAGTGATGAGCAGGGAGCAGAGGTTTCACCAGACATGAGGGACATGTAGAAGAGGTACCAAGAAATATTGGAGAGCCACATGATGGCTGACTATTGCTGGAGCATAGCTCTTGACTATCTTATTTTGTAGCACAAGAGGAGATCTTTAGAGAGAAGTTTTATACTGCTAGTAATTAGCATTCCATGCATTTTCAATTTGAATATGTTTTTTTTGTATAGTAAGAAATAAAAAAGCTTAAAAAATAATATTGTTTTACTTAGGAAGTTTTTATATGAATAATATGTATACTGAAAAATATGCGAAATTTGGTCATTTTACCAAAATAAATGTAATTTTTTGGGCCTCTCTGATTATTTTTTCAACTTAAACTAGTCTCCGTCCGCACTAATATGACCATGTGATTTCCAAAACCACCCATTGAGCAAACAGTTTGTAATTTAGTTATCAGGGACCCATTAAGTATTCAAATCAGTGATATATCCAAGAAACTTTTAATTTTTTTTTTTTGTTGCCCTGTGTAATTGGTCTTTTTCCACAAGTAATGGTGATGTTAGGATCATATTAATAAAGGATTTAAAAAAATATAACTGATTTACCAAATACATCATAAATTGTAAAAAATCTAAATCAGTTACTCAAAAAAATAATACGTATCATTATGCAATGCAGTTAAAAAATTATACTTTTATTTTAAACCGTAACAATTAATTAAGTACTTTTTCCATTTATTTAATAAATACCTTATGTTAGGGAACCAGGAACTTTGTTTTAACATCATTAATTTAAAATGTACTTTGATGAATAATGAATATCAACTTTTAATTATTTAATGAGAAAAATATTACTCATTTAACTTTTAAAAGTTGACCCTTTTAACTAGAGAAGTGAGAGATTTATATTTTAACAATTATTTATCATACCATAAGGTGCATATAATATATATATAATAGAATATCTACTTAGAGTGTTGTTTTTCTTTATATATTTAATTCAATGGGTGATCTAATCATTATGTAATGATCATACTTAGTAATCCATTGATATTATCCAGTCCATGACATAAATCAAGGGTTAAAGGTTGAACTTACATTCTCTTTCTAATAAATTGTCTAATAACCAACTCTTTTAATGATGATATTGATTACTTGATATGTGAATCTCCTTGTTTTCAAATTGATATAGCAACAAGCCACTGCTTTGATTGGGGAATCGCCAGTTTGTATATCTCTCTGCAGATATATTTTATAATCTGTTTTACTTTTTTGATGAGTTTAAGCTTCTTTCATATAAAAGAATGGCAATTATGAAACTTTTAAAACAACATTTATACATGAATTAGCAGATTGTTGCTCTAATATAAATTATAATTTATGTGACTCTTTAACCATTCGAGGTAAAACCAAAAGAAACGTTAGAAAGGATAGAATCAGATAAATTAGTTGCTGGATAAAATAAGTCCATCACATTTTTTATGGGATAAAATTTGTGTAATTTTCAATTAAGGTACTCCACAAAAAACATTTTTCCTGCATAAATATGTCTGAATAATGATTATTATGAATCCAAAACGACAAACTATACTCTTGAACGAATAAATATATATTAAACGAGTTGAAATGCTTCTAAATGTTCTTCAATACTTTTTCAGACGGATTTCATGCTTGAAAAATGAGACACCAGTACACGATGTATAACGTCCGTTAGTTTTTATCAATACTCACGAACAGGTAGTCTAGCAATGATATTACTCTTGTAATTATAATTATAAATACATTTTAAATTCGAAACACAACATTTAAAAGAAAGTTTTGACAGGCAAAAACGTGTATGTATGTTGTATAGAAATTGCTCTATAAACAGCAAAATAATAAGAAACAATTTATATTTATTGACTTTAACTAATGAGTATTTCCTATGCAATGACAAACTTTTAAGCTAACTTTATAACTTATATATATAGGCATATGCTAGCCCCATCATTATGTGAAATTGTGTATATACATGTATACTCCTCTAACAGTCTCATCCCCCCCTCTTTCATTTCGTTATCGAATGAATATGCAAAAATATATAGTTAGTAATGATATTATTGCATTAGCTTAATTAAAAACTCAATATGATTATCTGATTAGAAAAAGTTTCAAATATGTTTTCATATTTGCTTATGATAAGATGGAGGAGAGTAACAAGATGACATGGAACCAACTTTTGGAATGACAAGAAATGATTTCATGTACTCATTCTTTATCAATAAAAACGATCCATCAATTCCCTCATTGAAAATATCTTTGGACGACTTTACAAGTTATATTCACAGGAATGTTAAGTAAGAATATGGCACTGAAAAAAATGTCACAATAGAAAAATAAAATAATTATAATAGAAGAGGGTAATGTCAATCTTTCAAATCTTCTTCCTTTTCAAATATGAGATGCAGCCATGATGACAGAAGACGGAAGTCATGTGTCTTCGTAGAGATTAGCGTTTTCTGTTAGGTGACGAAGTTGCTCTGTATAGAACCCATGGGATTACTGTATAGTTGTAGAGGTCAACTCCTTTTTGAGCATTTAAGCTTCTCTAGAAGCTAGCTTTTTGGCAAATGAGTAAACTAAATTGTCGGTTCCAATACATTCCTAGGACCTCGTAAGAAAGAGTCCGTAGTCCCATGAATAGGAAAAAAAATCCTGGACGAAGAATTGTGGTTTTCTTCCGGTTGACAGATAAGCCAGATATATTTTCAAATTTGTTTTAAAACAAATTGGATAGTTTATGGATAAAGTACGTAAATGTGTGTTCATCTCTCATTGTAGAGGGCACAGTTTCAATAGACTAAATTTAACACTATATTGCTTATTTATATACAAACGGATGCAGTTCTATCGAACCATATAGGGAAAAAACGATTCAATCATTTTTTTAGCCGAATTAGATTCCAGGTGTAAAGTCATGGTCTCAGTTTGCATATCAATAAGATGCGGGGATCCCTTTATATCAACCCCACATCCACCGTACTTCTTACATAACTTTTGGGCAAAGTCCTCCATATAAAAGAAGGAGGGCCGGAAGTGCAACTCTGTCTACAGCTCTTTTTTAATTTTACTGGTTTACTTTCGGATCCATGTAACGATAGAGTAGTCGTACCATTGCAGAATAAAGCTCAACAGGATTAAGGAATCTCTAGAGATTATTAAATCGCAGAACTGCATTTATAATTTGACATTGATACCTATAAGATGTTATAAGTTTTTCTGAAATCCACAGCTATTAATGCCTCGTATTTTCTCTTGTGTGGACTGAATCTATGGAAACTGTTATATTCCATAAAATATCATAGATTTTTATATTTTGTAGAAATCCTTTTTGATGGGGCTCAAGACTCTCTTTCAAAGCAGATTTGAAATGTTGAACTAAAGTTCATCTAGGATACGCTATGATTCATGCCTAGATTTTTTTCTGTACATCAAAAGACTCAACAATTACGCAGCTTTCTTTTCGGTACATTATAGTACAATCAAACAAGAAAAAAAAACCTTTATAGCACGTACTTCAAATACATCCCCAAACAGGCTCCAAGTTCTATTTGTCCTATATTTATTTGTAAGTTAACTCAAATTATGTCTTCCATAAATTGAAAAGAGTAGGATCTCAATGAGATCATCATCAAACAGACCTCCGACTAGATAGGTAAATGTTAAGCATTTTAGTACTAAGTTACTTCTTTTAAAGTGATTAAGGCCTCCTAAATCCACCATGAAAGAATTTAAAGTTTGATATGGGCACGGGTTTTTCGACGTTTTGGAGAGCTACGAGGGCCCCAAAAATGGCCCTTGTGCGTCTCAGCACACTGAAATTTGCACAAGGAGCTGTTAAATAGTGTCTGATACATCCAAAAAAAAAATGGGCATGCCGTAAGTTGAGTCCAAGTTACATGAAATTGTCCAAAGGCAACAAATAAAAGTATACCTTAAACCATTAAACAATAATGATGTCTATCAAATTTTGGTTTCAAGTAGGGAGAATCTTAATTATAATATATTAAAATATATATAAAAAGTGGCATATTTCATATGTAGTTAATTGTTGAGTCTTTTGAAATACAAAAATGAAGAGTCATCTTTTTTTACCAGTTAATTTATTATGTAAATCTAAAAAACAAAAGACATACATAAAATATAGAGCAAATGTGTAATGAAAAAATAAATACACATTGTAGCTTAAAGTTTTTGCTCTGGAAGCCTAAAGTTTTTGCTCATCTTTTTCAATCTAGTTCAAGACATATTATATATATTTATATATATATATAATATATATATTTTATATACTATATATTAACCTCCCAAAAAAACCCACTTTTTAGTTCTTTCACATATACCCAGCGATTCTGGTTCATTTTTTGATGCTGAAAACGAGTATCTAAATAAAAAATCTCTAGCATTGCTAGAAATCGGACGTCACTGGTGTCAAAGGTTTCGTTATGAAGCAAAACTTTTTTGTTATTAATTTTTTGAAAAAAACTAGTGTTACAAAATTTATCTATGATCAATTGATGACTTTGTTATTTTTTGCAAATTTTCGTCAAATAATATTTAGTGCCAATAAATGAACATAAGTGCTGACGCACCAACCATTTTTTAAATAACAACTCCTACTACGGTTCTTTATAGTTTCAAGAAGGAAAAGAAAAAGAGGGTACTCATGTTGATGTTTTAAGTTATCTTTTTAATACGTTTTTAAAACGACTAATGATAGTAGATTTTCCACATTGAATCCCAATCTACTCCCTCTGAATCCCTCTCATCAGTATTGATACCAATTCTTTTAATTTTTGTTTTTCTCAAAATACCAATGGAAATGACATTATGGTAATCTCGTGAATTCGCCAATAGACATTTTGTTCACATATATATATTATTATCATTATATAAATAAATGTATATATATATAATATAAATATATATATATATAATAGTATATATATATAATATTATATATATATATTATATTATATATAATATTATATTATATATTATATATAATATAATATATATATGCTCATATTTGACAATCAAAAATTATGGATTGAACTATGAATTCCGTAAATGAATCTAACGGGCGTCATAACCAGACGAATGGACTTGGTTTGAAATTTCTAGAGTATAACCATACCCAGTGCCTCGCTTAAGCACTTCTTCAGTGTCCAAGTTTCCATTTTATGTTAAAGGCACTTGACTGATAGATCAAAGAGTGAAATTGAATCTGATACGGTGTTTAAATCACGTGTTTATAAATAAAACAGGTTTTGATGGAATAAGATTAAATGTTATTGTATTGTATTTAAAAGATAACTTAAAAACATCACTTGAGTACCCTCTTTTTCTTTTTCCTTCCTGAAACTATAAAGAACCCTAGTATGAGCTGTTATTTAAAAATGGTTGGTGCGTCAGCACTTATGTTCATTTATTGGCACTAATATTATTTGACTAAAATTTGCAAAAATATCAAAGTCATCAATTGATCATAGCTAAATTCTGTAAAAGTAGTTTTTTCAAAATAATTAATAACAAAAAGTTTTGCTTCATAACGAAACCTTTGACACCAGTGACGTCCAATTTCTAGCAATGCTAGAGATTTTTTATTTAGATACTCGTTTTCAGCATCAAAAAATGAACCAGAATCGCTGGGTATATGTGAAAGAACTAAAAAAGTGGGGTTTTTTTGGGAGGTCTAATATATATGTATACACACATTTACCTATATACTTTTATATATATATATGTATATATATATAACCCTTTTGAGATTATTTATAGTACTCAATGTTGTGAATGGTGAATCTTTGAGAATCATTGTTTTTCTCATCAACATTATTTTAAAAAGTAAGAAAAGATGTACATCTATATTGCATAATGTATGGAATCAATAAAATGCAAATTCTTTATGAAAACCTTACATGAAAGCAAATCAAAATACATTTTAACATAACTCAAAACCAGATGGCTATACAAAAAAACTACTTATTCTCTAATCATCTATATTAAATTATGCTTAGGATATAAGGGTATATGAAGTTGAATGTCATTCTTAGATCATACTGCAGGTTTGAAAGCAAATCAATTTTTAAAGGACTCATACACACAACGAAAAATCATATACAATATTTTATGATTATACTTTTAGAGACTTAATGTCATTATTTATTTATTTTTACTTCAAAATGTGTACTTTGGTGGTTAAAAACTACCCATCCATTATAAATTGTACTTGCTTTTTTCTGTGTCTCGGTCATTTATATACATTTCATGCATCATATAAATTCATATATCATATTTTTCCAAAAAAAACATTGATACATTCATCATGCTAGTAAGCTTGCATTAGATGATAAAGTAACATATATCGTATGTTTTGATCTTTGCTTCTTTGCTGGGAGTTGTCTTCTAACATTTATTCCGACTTATAATATGATTGGGAGCTCGATAGCCGTGCGTGCTAAGGCGTGTTCAACTCTCAATGTTGGGGGCGCAGGTTCGAATCCCGAGAGGGGATGGTCATTCTTGGTCTACCTCATTGATAAGATCCTAGGTTCGATAGACTAATTTTAATGCTATAATGCTTATTTATATCCTATCGGATGCAATTCTATCGAACCATATAAGCAAAAAAAAAATGATGTAATGAATTATTTCAGTTAGTGATTCATTTTAAGCCAAGGAAACAGTTTTATAAATTGACACAAAGAACAACTTTAATTTATCTATAGCAACAAAATAATGTCACGTTAAATAGCAAACTCAGAGATAGGACTTGCATGCCATAAAATAAAAACTATACTTTTGCATTGAAAGGATTTGTTTGCGACCTATTCTAGAAGATCGCAGTTTCATTGGACAAAGTCTACGTTGTAGAAATGTTCAGGGTAATGTCGAAAATGGGCAATTTATAGATTGAAATAAACTAAATCATGAAGCTTGATATAATATTTATAATTGATATAAATGACTAGTGAAATGAATGATTTTGGAATCAAATATTCATACTTTACAACAAAAAAACATCCCCCCCCCATGACTGGATTAGTTATGACTTCAAAGAGTTACTTTGTTCTAACATGGACCCCCAAAATGTTAATAAATTCAAAAAAGAATCACATGTTGTATTTATTTATTATTTATTTCCCTTCACATCTCAATATGTATCAACCATAACGGATTGGAACTATACACAAAACAATGAATATTTTAACAAAATGCATGAAACATTGGTTGAGATAAAAGCTAGAGAACCTGTACAATTTCAACCAATAAACATGCACCCTTAAAATACAACAATATATGTATATCAAAAATATTCTAAGAAATTAAATTCATATAAAGCAAAGGATGCTATTTACTTGTTAAAAGGTATTTTTTTAAGTATGAACATGCAATTAATGTTTGAAGTTTGGCTTGGAGGCGGACCTATATATCTTGGATCGAGAAAAAAAACATAGAGCTTCTCTTCTCTCGTTGACTTCCTCCCTGTTCACGTTCCTCAAAGGCCTTTTCCGTTGTTTCCCAAAGCCTAAAGAGCTGTTTGTAGTCTCTGAATATGTGGACAATTGTTTTCTTCTTTTTGAAATAGATAAATTATTAAATATACTAGCGAAGAGTTTTCAAAAGTACTTTTATATTAATTTTTACCACTTTGAATCTTTACAAACCACTTTATATTAAATTAAAATTGTCCAACCTTACACAAGTAACAATACGAGAGATTTGCATATCAAGTTACAATAAAAATTTAAGAATTGAAATGGTTACGCCCATAAGCTTGTTCTAGATAAATAATTCTGTAACATACAGAAGGTACACCGCTATGGACCTCAAAATTTCTTCCGTCTGTGGTGATTCGTGGACACTAGCCGCCGATGAAATCATATACTCCCTTCCCTGTCCTTGTTTTATAATGACGCAATAAAGAATTTTTAAAGAATTTAGAAACTACAAATATACTAATTTTAAGCGTTTTTTCGTTTATTTTTGTCATTTCGGTTTTATATGCTTTTAATTGATATATATTTTTAAGATTGTTCAGGAAGGATGCTAAAATTTAAACCATAATGTTTAATAATGTATTTTTTACGCATTAGCATCTTATTATATACCTTATACTTTAGTCATTGTATATATTCCATGAACTGTGAAATAAGAATTAAAAAATTCTGTAACAATAAAAAATATATAAAAAGGTCCTAAATGTCCAAAATTGTGTCTAGGATCCGAAAACTAAGTGCATTAAAAAATATTTTGATAATATAAATAACCTTACTTTGCCAATAGTACTCTTTTAGAACTGTTTTTTAAAATAGTTAAAAAATAGAAAGTATAAACTTTAATGATTTTTTTCGTTATTATTTTGAGCATAGGGAAAAGAAGAGAGGGTTAGAAGTAATTCAGTTATGTAGATCATTAATAGTGCTCTTTATATCTTAAGAATAATAATATTAAAATCTATAAAACTATATATATATACTCAAAAAAGTTCTTCATTTATCTTATGAATTAGAGTACATTTCCTCCAAATAGAATAGCCGAAGTTTTTTTCACAGCTAGCAAATAAATTTCTATTTTTTCCTTTAACGTGCATGTATTTCACAAAAGTTTCTAAAGAGGGTTTAATGATGTACTTAATTTATTTTTACTCTGTAATTGATTTCATTCTACATTAAATCATTCAAAATTCATCGGTACAAACATATATATATATATATATGTATATATATATATATAACAGAATATCTAGGTAAAAAGCCGTGAACAAAACCGGTTTTCGTGCACATGATTTTTTGCAAAATACAAGCCAAAATGTTAATGTTCTTTTGCACAGTGATCATTTTCATATGAATACATACTAATTTCTTCATGTATTTATATATACATACATATATATAAATTTATTTTGCATTCATCTCTATTTATCTAATTTATGATAGATGTCAATAACAAATCAGCATATTCTACAAAAAAGGCATTAGCAAGACATTTTTTCAGGTGCAGGATTTTTGGAAAAATAGAAATTGAATTGCATTTGTTATATCTTATTAAATAAAACATTTTAATTCCGTCTCATTTCTTTAAGGTAAGAACAAACCAATCAACTAACTCCATAATTATTAATTTATCATGTATTCATAATTAACAAATGTACAGAAAGATACCTTTATTTTAAATTGAGTAAGATAAGAACGAGAGTTATGTGTTACATAATTTGGTAGTCTAAAAGAGTACAAAAGTCTAAGTACTTTGTGTTAAACGAGAAGTATATGAATTACAATACTGCACCGTTCGACTTACATATCTAAAGCAAACCAAAACAACAAAGATAGACTCATGAGAGTGCAAATATCATTGTCATTTGTCGAAAGATATGTTGATGATTCATTTTCCCCTTAAATAGCCACGGCTGATTTGATATCAAGGACAAAATCCGCATGGATACCATTAGAATTAATCATGGTCTCGCTATGTCTCAGTTATGCATAGGCTAATTGTTTTTTTAGGGATTACTATTTCCAATTGCAATTCACAGAACCTTCTCTAAGAACAACAATAACTGATATGTATTCTTAGAAAAATATGATTTCCTTGCAGAAAGGCTTTTTGTACATCAGTCTTTTAAGATTTGGTCTTGTTAGGCATAAACATTTTTTGTTAAAAAAAGGGTTTTAACCTTCTGTCTTCATTCAAATGACAGAAGGTTAAAACCCTGAAATAAATGTATTTATGTCATAATTATATGTATTAACAAAATTATTATTTTATAATGTTTCTATGGAATAAAATCTACAAATAATAAGTAAGCAATATTAATTAATTCAAATATTTATAGATGTCTTTTTATGCAATTGTACAAATTTTTATAAAGCATTTTCTTAAATTATCATTGAATGCTACTTTTATTGATCATGGCTAAAATATGGATCAAAATATTATTCTCCCCAAAAAAAAGTATAGCATTCAAAATCAAATCATACAATTTATCGTTTTATTGTCTTATACGAATTGCAAACTATTTTCATTGTTTAAAAGTATTTATGTAAATTTCTTGTGAGAATGATGTTTGTGATAATTTGCGTAAGTTTCAGTTATTTTTATAATCTTGTGTTCACATTTTAGTTTCTTTAGCTTGCTAAAGTATTGTTTTCAGATTATAGTAAAAATTTCTACATTTAACAAAATTGTCATGCCATTCGTTAAGATCTAAAAAATACAGTGAGATATTCATCTCATTTATGACGTGTAAATCAATATTTCAGAATAAATATCGAAATATAAATTAAGGTTTTTATGATGAACTTATTGTGGTATAAATTTATTTCATAAAAACTGCAATTGTTGCAGAAATAGTATTGAACTTCGCATTAAATATGTATTATATAACAAAAGATAAATGAAATATGACTGCATTAATTTAAATGTAGACTTTATAGATATATATATATATATTATTATATTTATTTATTGATTTATATATATAAGATATTAGGTATATATATATATATGTACAGTTCTGATTATTACTCTATTCTAATATATATGTATATATTAGGATTGAGTAATAATCAGAACTGTATTTTTTGCCATATTCATATAGATACATCAATTCCAATCTCATATAACCAACTATTTTATTGGCTGAGTTAACTTTACCAATCCCTTTCATCAAATGAGGTAATAACTGTTGAAACGCACGAGTGAACAAAAAAATATTTTTCTAAGCCTGCCGTCTCATAAGCAAAGATAAATATTATTATAATACTTTTGATCAAACGAAGGATGCTATTGATATCATTATGGCTTATGCTTCTACGGCATCTTCAAACAGGATTTGATTTGTCATAATTGCATATCACAATCATGTGATTAAAAAGTAGGTGCGATTGCCAAAAAAGCTTTTTACGTAATTGAAATCATTGTATTTTTCAAAGTTAATTAAATAAATCATAGTAATGTTTCATAAATCAAAACAAATACAAAAGTTTTTAAATTATATACTAATAAATAATAATTATTATATCAGACTAAATGTTTTGTTGCATATAAATCGAAAATAAATATACACTAATATATATTACACTTTCTTTTTAGGTAACACTCTCCAAAGAATGAGCAAAACAACGAAAATTTCGTTTGCACCGGATGATACAATTGGAGGTAAATTATATTTTTATTTTAATGTCACAGTTTTACTCCAGGTGTTCCCACGTTATTTCCTTGACAGTTTGATGTGTATATTTCATCTTGTATCTACACAAAGAGATTCAATAGGAAATGATATTCGAATACCTGTTGACATATTTCCTTGTGAAAGTGAAATAAAAGACCAAGGCAAAGTGTCGAACCTATATATAGCATAATAATGTTTAAAAAAGCTATAATAAGTAATCAACGAAGAAGGGATTTTGGTTGAATAGCTTTTTTCTGTATTTATTCAAGATAAACATATTGTTATTGAGTCTTTGTGATCTACACAATTACGAAAATATGATCATTCAATATCATTTGTTTGTGTTCCAAATTCCAACTTTAAGTCCATGAAAATAACCTGCAAAACATCTAATGAAAGCTGAATAGATAAACTAAAAAAATGAAAGGTTATGAGACTACAACTAAAGTTTTTCAAAATAGTACCTTTAAGATATTCTTGATCCCCATCAAAATCAGGCAAATGTTGGTTTGTTTGTTTATATTTATTACTATCATCCACGATAGACATACACACGAAAACGCACATATAACACTAAAGTAGAGAACACAACCACACTACGGGGTATCTGTGTTACAATAATGATAATAATAACTATGTACATATACTTATTCCTACTTAAATACTAAAATTATTTACAATTATATTTTTCATTATTTTACATTACATGAATTTAATTATTCTAATTTCCTCTTGAGAAACTTCATGCCTCTCATAGGACAGAGCAGGACATCTGTTTATGAGGTGATCTGCAGTCTGCGGTTCTTCCGTGCAGAGATCGCAAATTGGACTGATGTTCTTCCATTTACTCAAGTGCGAGAGAAAAGGTCCATGGCCAGTGACTGCTTGAACAAGCAGTTTCATATTCTCTCGTCGAAATTTGATCGTGTTTTGTTGAGGAGTTTTCAACATTAGACGAGTGTATTTACGCTGTTTTTGATCAAACAAACTATCTACTGCCTTCTTCACGTAGCTCGGCAGGACTCCGGTGCATATTTGATTTTGACTCTCACAGCCACTTTTTGGAAGATAATCGGCGAATTCATTTCCAGTTATGTCACTGTGACCTTGACACCATTCAAGGTATATGTTTTTCTCCTTTTTTGCTCTTATCAAAGTTTCTTTACATTCTTTGACTATGCAGCTCTTCGTGAGTGGATTGAGGAGATCCGCAATTGCCGATTGAGAGTCGGATCGTACAACAATATTCCTTGTAGGTTTTTCCAGTTTCAGAAGGTCTTCCACAGATCTTCAAATGGCGAGGACCTCAGCCTGAAATACTGATGCCTCGATTTTTAATTACGCCAGTGAATGATGTAGAGTCATGTCACCCCTAGTGATAGCCCATCCTGCGCCCGTATTTCCGTTTTGGTCTTTAGAACCGCCAGTATAGATTATTGTATCCGGACATTCTATACGATTATTATTGATCCAGACTAGGTCACCTTTTATGTAATCACTAGGCCAATTTATATTTGCTTCACAAAGCAGTTTATCACTAGAAAAGCGGTGTCCACGCCGTCTTGGGAGGTTACCAATGCCATCCCAAGTATCTTGTGTAAAATACTTGTTCTCCATCTGGACTTTGTTGCCTGTGCTTGTACATATAGGTCGAGTGGAATAATACCTAAAGCTGACTCCATGCCTGCGGTAGGTGTTTACCTTAGTGTTTGAGTGATTGATAAAAGTGCTTTCCTTTGTACACTGGTTAGTATTTTGATTCCACTTTTTTTGGATGCAATAGTATGACCCCATACAAGACAACCATAACATATGATTGGTCTAATCATTGATTCGAAGAGCCAGATAACTTTATCAGACGTCAGCCCCCACTTTTGACCTATGATTGCTTTTGCCATGTTCCATAAGCGAGAGCACTTGGCAGATTTTTCCTTCAGGTGTTCTGTCCAGGTAAGTCCTTGATCAAATACCAATCCTAAGTATTTCAAGCGTGTTGAATACTCAATCTCCTGTCCATCCATTTGTAACCGTGGAAAATATTTTGACCTCAGTTTATACACTTTGAGAATACTATAGCACTAGATTTTGTTGGATTAAAGGTTAAGCCATTTGATCTTCCCCAGTACAATATTTATTGCATCTTGCATTTTACTGACAAGTGTTTGTGGGTGTTTTCCACTTATTAATAAGATAATGTCATCTGCATAGCCAATTGCTTTGATTGCACCTTTGTGGAACTTTGTAAGTAGAGTGTCCATCACGGCATTCCACATCACAGGCGAAAGTACTCCTCCTTGAGGACTTCCACGCGTTGGGGTGATGCATACCCTTTCTCCTTTTATTTCTGCCTTCACCATCCCAGTTTTGATGAGGTCTTTATACCAGGATGTGATGCTCACTGGAATTCCAAGTTTCGACATTGCTTTGTTGGCAGAATGAAATTGAATATTATCAAATGCGCCGGTACAATCAAAACTGACAGCAAGTGTACACTGATGCTGATATATCGATTTTTCGATAATATCAGTTACTTGTGATAGTGCCGTCTCAGTAGAAAAGCCTTTTGTGTAGGCGTGTTGAGAATGAAAATTGGAATTACTTTTTCTACTTTCAATTGTGCTATTCTTTCTAAGCCTTTGAGGATGAAATTGGAAAGGCTGATAGGTCTAAAAGATTTAGCGGAGCTGTAATCATCTTTGCCTGGTTTAGGCAAAAATACAACCTTCATTTCACGCCATTTCTTTGGTGTATATCCAGTGCTAATAATAACTTTATAAATATCAGTAATGAGCATGTAATATTTTCTCCTAGGTGTTGTAATATAATTGGTTTAAGTCCGTCGGGTCCTGGACTTTTATGTGCTCCGAAGGAGTTTAAAGCTTCCCTCACTTTGTCATAGTTCAAATAATCAATCCCGAATTATTAGTTTGTGATGGTCTTTCAAAATCTACGCCGATTTTGCAGTCAGGGAAGTGAGTTTCCATGAGAATTTTTAGAGATTCAGCAGGTGACTGTGCATAACCACGATCCGTTTTTAAGAGGCCAATTGAGTTGTCTGTTGGTTTTTGAACCCTGATTAATCTTGCAATGTCTTTGGGACCTTCAGCATTACTACACAATTTTCTCCATGACTCTTTTTGTTCATTTCTAAGAGCCGTCCGATATTCACTTTTAGCAAGTAAATATTTTTCTCTATGGGAAGCTTGCATCCGTTTGGGTTCCAATTTTCGGAGTTTGTGCCTCAATGTAGAAGATGCTTTGTCCACCAAGGTACTGACTTAGATTTTATCGTGCTTCTTAAAGGACAAGCAATTTGTATCGCCTTATTTATGACCTCATATAATGATTCTGTACATTGGTCAATGATATTAGGGGAGGGAAGTATTTTAGGTAGAGTTGCCGCTTCTGTGTGGTTCCTAAACATGTCCCAGTTAGTTTTCCTCAATTTCTTGATTTTCGGTGATAGGTTTATATCTACAAAGTTGAAGACTATATATCTATGGTCTGACATAGATGGTCTAAGGCAGGGCTATCAATTCCGGCCGCAGGCCAGATGCGGCCCGGACAGTTTGGGCAACACTTGCGAATCGAGATTTTCTCACGTGAATGCAATTAAGAACAGTTATCGTGTTCCCTAACAGCAAAAAAAATCACCAGTGCTTAGGATTGCATTGACATCTATGAGCCAAACATCAGAGATCTTATGCAAAACAGAAATGCCACTTCTCTCACTAAGTCACCGGCAGCAGAGGGCTAAATAGCTTGTTCTGTTAGCAGCCAGCCTCATGAACAATGAGAAATGTTTTTTTTTTTGTAAATAAAGGAGATGGAGCAGAGAGTGTTTGTGTGCATTTTTATAGGCCTATCAATTTAAAAGCTAAAAAGGTCATATAAAATAGGCCTAATAAAAAAATAATATAATAGGCTAGTAACCATCGGCCTAATATACTAAAAGTAATACTACTAATGTTAAATAAAAAAACAATAATAGACTATTTGAAAAAAAAGTGGCCGCGGAAATTTTGCGGCCCAGCTCAAGTTCTTGGATTCCAAATGTGGCCCACTTGGAAAACTAATTGAATAGCCCTGGTCTAAGGTCTACATGCCATCCTGAGAGATATGGTTCAGTTATTAATGCAATAGCAGAAGTTCTTAACTTTAGCTCTGAGTTTGCTGCTTTGCAGTGCTGCGTATTAATATGAGCAACTTATCATTAGCTGTTTTTATTTACCTTCGAAGGTTGTGACTGGCCAAGAAGGGTTTCGGCTGCTTCATCAAAGAATTGATTGATCTTTGACTGCTTTTTTAGAACTCGTTTTTGCTTAGAATTTATTTTTAATTTACCTTCTTGGGATGACTCCAAACTTTTGCAGTCGTTGTCAACTTGGGGGTTGTTTACATCGCTGTACGATGTGGCCGTTGTAGTGTTGTTGTCAGTATTATCTTCTTTCCCAGTGTCCTCATTCGATGCTCCACCAGTGTTTGTGTCAGTATTTACGGTATCTCTTCTACTTCAGCGCTCTTATTCCAATCTCTTTGGTGGCTAGATGGTTGTTAGTTGAATTATCTCTTATTCAACTCGGGTTCTGACTCTGAAGCTCCTCTTTGTCCTCATCTTCTGTTTCTTGCTCAGGTTGCACAATTGTCGCCTTCCGAGGGTCTTGGAATCGTACTTTTCCTGGAGAGGCTATACGTAGGGTACAATCAACAAGTTGCATGTCTTTCAATGCGGTTGTGTGTCAACAGATAAATGTAGAACTTTCCCTGTCTTAGTCATTTCTGACCTGGTAATTTCTACCTTACCGTTGATTTTTAAAGTTTGCATTGGTCATTTACGTTACCTTCTTTTTTTGCACAAGAGTTCCACCTGAGAGATAATGCGAGTGAGTATTTCGTCCGCAATGTTTCCAGTTACCCCTCTTATGAATCCTGTGAGACTAGTCTTTTCTTTCCTTTCCTCCCTCATTCTTTCAGCTTCAGCCCATGAAATGGGTACGAGAGGACTTGATCTAGTGACAATATTCCTGACATATCGGCCAGAAGCACCATCATTGACGTAAATAGCACCTCTCTTGTTGATATATCTACGCCCTTCAAAATTTGGGATCCACTCATCACCAGGAGAGGACAGGCGGCGTACATAATCCGTATCCAGGATTTCGATAACTTTGTGCCATTCGTCCAATGAAATATGGTTACCGTTCTTCCTTGCAAAATGTTGGTTACAGACTATTTTTATAAATGGTAAAACTGTAATCTTCTCAATTATTTGTTTTTGAGTAAGCGGCATTTCCATGGAAATTAAATCCATATCTACACAAGTCTATAGTTATATTTATGAATGTATATACTTACATATAACTGAAAGAATACACTTGATAAAAAGCAGTTTTATGCATTATTTTTATCCCACCTTTGGGAAATATAGAACAATACTACATACATGATTGTGTTCCATTATTATTTTTATGTTCACATAATACAAATTCCATTTTTTATCCTCTCCATTATTGTTCAGATGAATCCTCGGTGTCTGAGGGGATGCTGAGGGTGATTTCCATATTAAAATTGATCACAAAGTTGTTCATGTCCATAAAGTGAGTTAGTTAGATATTTATTACAGTTCATAATAGACGTACAAAGAAAAACATATATATAATATATATATATATAGATAGATCGATAGATATAGATAGATATGTATAATATATATATATATATATATTATAAGAGACCCAAAAGTCCAATTCCTTTCACGTAAAGTGTGTTTATGCACAAGACTTAAAGAGAGTCATCGAATTTAATCTAGAGAGCCATTAAAATGTGGTAAACCTAATAGTCTACGCCATAAATCCTTCTTTTATCTTTGTCCATAGATAGTTTGTGTGCCCATTATCTTGTCCCATTATGAAGAATAGATTAAAAAACCTCTTCTTGGAAAAAGATACTCTATTTATTTTTTCAAATGCTTAGAGGGCTAGAGTAAATATAGCTCTAAATAAAATCCATTCAACAGCAACAAGTAATATTTTACAAGATAAGATGCAACATGAAATTCTGGCCGAAGAACCTTTGAACTCATACAAGCTCATATCTCAATCAATTACATTACTGTATAAAAAAAGAAGGGCTATGAAGCCCGCCACCAGAAATTTGATTTCCTGAACACCTTTGTTAACAAGCATTGGAGGATCACAAAAAGAGTCATTTTGCAACTGAGTTGGGGGTTAAATGTTGTCATGGAAGCTGGTTTTCACGGTAGAAAATTAAAATAAAATTTTATATATGATACACTACAATTTTAATTACTACATTGAGGTAGGTTTGATTACTTCTTCCACACTCAGTATAATTAAGCATGTGAATAAGTTACTTTTTTCAATGTAAACATAAAGTAAAGTTTTTCATAAAAGCAGTCATAAGTGTACAATAGATAGAAACAAAGGAAGAGTTATCTTTTATTTCAAATATGACCAAATATTAAACTATTAAAGAAAGCGGCTGAAAGGATTTTTATTGTATATTGACTCTCGATATTTTATAGAAGAAATACTTTCCTTCATATATATATATGTATATATATATATGTATATATATATATATATTTAGATGTATTTTGCAGACTTGGAAAGTCATATATTTCTATTTACATATGTATTTCACAATGTCCTTCACTTGTGTGTATTTTTACAATTATTGTCACCCTTAACTAATTTATCAAGTCATTTATGAGCTATCTTGTACAGTATGCTGTTTTGATAATTACTATTTTTGTTCAGTGTTCTTATCAGTTAAGAGCATAAAAATTAATATACATCATAACTTTTTAAAGAAAATTACCAAAAATTCCTTTTTTAAGGGATTTTAGTTTGCACCCAGGTATTTACGAGTATGTTAATAGTAAAACAGATTAGTGTAAAATTGCAATATACAAATAAATCATGTTGATATAACATGTCCTTCCAATATGTGTGTAGTAATTCCCAAGGTTTTAGGGGACTCCCATCCCGCAATTTCAATTTACATCATATGTGATGTAGTCGCACATATCCTTTTTATTAGTAGTATATTTAAAAAACAGTGAGGCTTCAACCCAAGAATTAATGATGAAAATGACGATAATAACAAATACTTTGGCTTCAATCCAACTGCTATTCATAAAAATGATATATTGGAGCGTCATACTTATGATTAATGTTTCATAAATTTGAAATCCCATATAACTATACGTGGGTAATATGGAGTAGGGACAGCTGCTAGAATCTTTAAATGTATGTATTCTAAATTAAAAATTCGAATAAAATCGTAAAGCTTCTTCCCACCTCTGTATTAAGAATCGATACCATTGCTTAGTCATTGAGAAAGGGGGGGGGGGGCAATAAAATTATCTTCTTATATAACAAACCCTAGTGCAGGGGTCGGCAATTACGTTTGGACACGGGCCAAAAAAAAATTCAGACAATGTCTTCGTTGACATTTTTTTTTTATTTATTATTATTATTATATATATATATATATATATATATATATATATATATATATATATATATATATAAGAGAAACGTGTGTATGTATGTGTGTCCAATGAGATCTGCTACTTCACAATGACGTCCGCTGGTTAACTAAAGGAAAGGCACTGGAGCGCTTCTGTGTGCTACTAAATCAAGTAAAAACCTTCCATCGAATGAGCAAGATGTGTGCTTCAAACGATCACCTGGCCTTCTTAGACGGTGAAATGTCCATCTCAAACTTCGCGTTAATTTAACCAAACGTAGACTATTTTTTACGTTACCTTCTTTTTTTGCACAAGATGTTCCACCTGTTGTTTTGTCACTTTAGAACTATCATCTATACTTCAATAAATGTTTCGAAATAGATAAGATTGCTGTATGCCATTTTTTCCTTTTTGAAATATGGGGTTTAAACAAAAACTTATTGAACATCAAATTAATGTCATCTCGTGGGCCAGACAAAAAAGATGGCGGGCCAAAATTGGCCCGCGGGCCACTATTTGTCGACCCCTGCCCTAGTGGGTAGTTCCCGGGTGCCCACCCAGTTGCTCACACGAGCTGAGTTTTTGTCTTTAAAAAACAGGTAGTGGTTTTAAGGGGGTGCAATTCAAATGCTTTTTCATTGTTTCCTGCAGAAGATCGAGTAGCATTATGAATATAGAGTGTTTTACTGGTACCGAAAATAATAACCCGTCGTATTTTGTCTTACTTTTTTTATTATGTATATCTATGGAAATACAAAATAAACCTATTGAAGGAATATAATTTATATTTATTTTCAGCCAACGCGCCACTTTTTAAACTGGATGTTATTTTTTAAACTGGATTTATTTAAAAACTCACCTGGGTCAGTTTTTATGTTGACCATGGGGTTTATTAATTTTTTTAAATCCGGATTTTATTCACAAACCCAACTGGGTCGGTTTTTATTTCAAAACCTGGTTTTTTAACAGCCCTGGTAAACGTAAAAATAGACTGTTAAAACTTTTTTTTTCATATTGAGTTTGAAGTATTTCGAAATCGAATTCGTATATAAATTAATTGTGTTCATAGCTTTATTTTGTAAAAAAAAATACATTAAATAAAATTTGCCTACAATTAAGCTAATTTTTTGTCAAACTTAATATATAGTAGCTTATTAAATATATTAGCTTATTAGAATTGACTTTTATGTATTGATCAGATTAATTTTAGATAAGTGCTCTATCATGAACGATCTTGAAAGCTTTTTGTTGGTAGAGCCTTCTTTCGATTTTCTAATATATCTAAGTGCAATACGTTCATCAAAAAATAGGTAATACAAAAGCATCAGTCCATACAGAGAGTTTTAATAGAAGTCTACATCCCTGTATGTATATGTATAAAGTAAACCATTAAATTATATACACATGCCTGCTCTTCATATATATAATGTTTTTACACCAGTGCCATATCCATTACATGCGTTACAACTACTTTAATAGAGTTCTATACACAACCATACTTACATGTATGTAAGCACTCAATTAAATACTCTTTAAAAAAGCAGATGTTGAAATGGGCAGGGATGGCTCTAACATGTCCCTATTTAAAATGACTTTTTTCAAACAATTAGGAGTGTATATGAAGCTGTTGAATAACAAATTGAATTTCGGTTACTTAAAGTACTTTTTTAAACATATATATATATATATATATATATATATATATATATATATATGTGTGTGTGTGTGTGTGTGTGTGTGTGTGTGTGTGTGTGTGTGTGTGTGTGTGTATGTATATATATATAAACTATTTGGAGATATAAAATTAGGATGGTCATACCAAATATACAGATCTTCGGCATTCCACTCCCCGCAAAAAATATTTAATGCTAACATAGACCTTATTTAACAATGTTATTTTGTACATAAACAAATAGCAATGCTTAGGAATTAGTTTGCTTATGATATTTTATTTGCAGTTTCTTAGTGTTCTAGTACAGGATACAACAAGATTCATTCCCAAACAATCGTGAAGGAAAGAGTATCCATCAGCAACATAAGAAGGAAATATATTTTTTCAGTTTACTTCCTACTCCACTGACATAATGTTCAAACGTCATTTAATTCCTTTCGCTTGATTTATAATGTGTTAAGCTTAATTAATTTATTAAAATTCGTAATTTTAATAATAAGGAAATAGAAAACAACAAACGCTTGACATCTGAAACTATTTTACTACATTTTTTCTATGTTTTTTTTCTTTTATTAAACAATGTGCTAACACTTGGATTTATAAATTTGAATCTATGACAAAAAATGGATCTACAAAACCTTTTATTTATTATGGGTATTATTTCAGTGAGTAAATAATGTTTTTTAAGACTTAATTGGCTTGGAGTAGTTATATATAAAAATACATAAATAAACATTATAGTTCAAAATTAAAACTCTAAACATAAGTCAAACAACAGTTTAAAAACAATCATTAGAATAAAAACGAGTTACATAACAGCAGATTAAAAGAAACACAGTAACAAAAGAAATTAAAAAAGAGAATATAGAAATAACATTGGCTCATACATTTGAAAATCTTTGGTAGCTTTTATATTGACGGATTAGTCGTTGAATAAATTTCAGGCTTCATTGTGCGCCATCAGGGTAAAACTTTATTAATTTGCCGGCGTATGTCCATTGGGTCTCCGAAGCACAGGGAATCTTCATTGCCAACACGAAATAACGTGCAGAGGTAGAAATTAAAATAGCTCTGATGAAGTGTTGATCCAGGGGATGAGAAGTAGCCAGTTTTTCCGAAAGCCCCTCTTTTCTTATTGTCTCTTAACCCATAACTACTGCCATTTGTCCCGGTGAAGTTCTCCTCTCCAATAGCCCACTAGAGATTCCAAAGGAAACTAGTGTCCTAATATGCCTAAAATAAAGCAACACTTTGGAACTCGTATTTTTGACTTTCTACTCTAATTACAGTTTGATTATTATATATTTCTTTCCACTTTCTCTTCTTCTCCCACATTCTTCCAATAAAAGCAGACAAGTCAGTTATTAGATACTGCCTAACTATATACTCGTGCGTGTGGAAGTGATGAGTTTCATAGGGAAAATATATATTATTTTGTCATATAAGTAAGTAGGACTGATTCAAAAGTTAATTTACTTTATTAAGCCTTTGTTAGAGGAAGTTTCAGAGTAAAGGAGAAAAAGAAAATATGGGCACATGTCTTTCTAATCCTTTCTAAGAAGCTTTAAAAACACAAGTTTGCCTCATATATATATATATATATATATATATATATATATATATAGGGTTGTTCTTATTTTTCAAATGTTTGAAATGTTAGCAACTTTGAGCATTTTCTGTTTCTTGGTGATAAAAGAAGACGACATACAAAGTTTGAACAAAATCGGTCAACATTACGAGGTCGCGCAACGAGGTCAAAGTTTTAAAAGTTTAGTAAAAATATAGTTTTCCGCAAATTTCTTCAAAATGGTGGACGTTAAAGACTTCAATAATAATTATTAATTTAAAGGAAATCTAATTTACTACCAGACGTATGTTTGATGTTTTTTAATAAAACAAAGTTTTCAGTAAAAACAAAGCAAGAAAGGGAGTGAGTATTGTTAGCTTATTTCATAGCTTTTTTGTATCAATTAACTTCACCCGCCTGTAGAAGATGACTTGTTCGCTTCAGAGTAAAATAGTACTTTTAAGTTTAGTAAAACTTTAGATGATAAATCCAAAAATGACCTTAGTTGCATTCTATCAATTCAGAATTCAGTACAATCTGAGTTTACATCATATGATTCAGAGCCTGTATTGACCTATAAGAAATCGATTATGAAAAAAATAAATAATAATTTGTTTCTTAGATTTGCGTCAAGGTATCCTCTCAAAATTTTACTTTATCTCTGACGCATACATAATCCATTATATGCGTCATTTTTTACGCGAGATAGGCATTTTTTAATGTGCAAATAACTCTCTACTTATTAAATTGACATGATTTAGTATACCAAAGTATTAAAGCTGGTTAACCAAGCTTTCATTTGATATACTTTGTGTTCTAAAAACCGTTATACTTTAAGAGATATAAGCAAATACGTACTCTCCCCCAAAAATTGATCTTTTGATATGGGAATATAAGATTACCATTTGGTAACGGCAGTTAGTGTAACCTGGATAGGAAGAAAAAAAGAAGGGAGAGGAGTGAGGACAAAATACTCCCTCCCTTCTCTTTCTATCCAGGTAACACTAACAGAATTACCAGATGGTAATCGTATATTCTCATATCAAAAGATCTAAGAAACACATTATGATTTATTTTTTTCATAATCGATTTCTTATAGGTCAATACAGGCTCTGAATCATATGATGTAAACTCATATTGTACTGAATTCTGAATTGATAGAATGCAACCAAGGTCATTTTTGGATTTATCATCTAAAGTTTTACTAAACTTAAAGTACTATTTTACTCTGATGCGAACAAGTCATCTTCTACAGGCGAGTTAAGTTAATTGATACAAAAAAGCTATGAAATAAGCTAACAATACTCACTCCCTTTCTTGCTTTGTTTTTACTGAAAACTTTGTTTTATTAAAAAACATCAACATACGTCTGGTAGTAAATTAGATTTCCTTTAAATTAATAATGGTTATTGAAGTCTGTAACGTCCACCATTTTGAAGAAATTTGCGGAAAACTATATTTTTACTAAATTTTTAAACTTTGACCTCGTTGCGCGACCTCGTAATGTTGACCGATTTTGTTCAAACTTTGTATGCTGTCTTCTTTTATCACCAAGAAACAGAAAATGCTCAAAGTCGCTAACATTTCAAACATTTGAAAAATAAGAACAACCCTAATATATATACATCAGGAAGCGATCGGGTACCCAGCCCGTCCCGGTGTCTAAAAATCACCGGGCCGGGACTTTAATATTTTCGTTCGTTCGTCAATTTAAAGTGCCGACGTTCTTTTAGAATTGAAGTTTTGAAATTTTAAATGAATGTTTATAAAAAATTCACTTTGAATTTTTTAATTTAAAAAACTAATTATAATTTTTTTCACTTTTGTTGTCATTTTTAAAATGACGAAGGAACGAAAATATATTAAAGTCTCGGCCCGGCTCGAAAAATTTAAGTCCATGCCTGGGTCCCGGCGAAAAAAGGTGTCCTGGTCGTTTCCTGATATATATATACATATATTTCTATATATATATATATGTATATATATATATATATATTAGGGTTGTTCTTATTTTTGAAATGTTTGAAATGTTAGCGACTTTGTGGATTTTCTGTTTCTTGGTGATAAAAGAAGACAACATACAAAGTTTGAACAAAATCGGTCAACATTACGAGGTCGCGCAACGAGGTCAAAGTTTTAAAAATTTAGTAAAAATATAGTTTTCCGCAAATTTCTTCAAAATGGTGGACGTTACAGACTTCTATAATAATTATTAATTAAAAGGAAATCTAATTTACTACCAGACGTATGTTTGATGTTTTTTAATAAAACAAAGTTTTCAGTAGAAACAAAGCAAGAAGGGAGTGTGTATTGTTAGCTTATTTCATGGCTTTTTTGTATCAATTAACAAGAGATATAAGCAAATACGTACTCTTCCCCAAAAATTGATCTTTTGATATGAGAATATACGATTACCATCTGGTAATTCTGTTAGTGTTACCTGGATAGAAAGAGAAGGAGGGAGTATTTTGTCCCAAGGAGAATATAAATAAGGTGAGGCAATGGGAATCGACGTAGGCAATTGCAGTGCGACAGCTGACTATTTTGTTGTGATATCACAAGTGCTACGCTTGAATTCTAGTTCAGTTTGTATTGTAAAGGGAAAATGCGATATTCTCGAGGAAGTAATGGTGTTTGTGCCATCCCCTCTTGCTTTAATCCTCGAGATTCATAATATTTTGCACTTCCGACGAGGGATCCCAATATCCAATATCTATGAATTGCACGATGCAGAAGATCCGACAGGATTGGCCTAAAGAATGCGAAGATCTGCGATCGTCATTTTACTCCAGATGACTTCCAAAGGAATATTCAGGCTGGAAGAATAGGAAGAAGCTTTAGTCTCAAGTTGTTCCTTCATGCTTCATCCCTGGATCACCCTCCTCAAGTGTGTCCAAGTCCTTCAGACAGGTTCGTCAAGAAGCCCGTGAACGAAAAAAATTGTGAGTTGACTAGTGAGAAGGAATAAGGAGCTCTCAGTCACGAAAATGAAGCTGTCCTGCTACAAAGCTAAGTGCCACAAACTTAGGTAATGACACTTTAAGGAAACTTTAATTAGAACCTCATAGGAAAATAATTACACAGCGAATTCAAACAAGAAGGTTTATTAATCCTTTGACAAAGTTCATTCGTGGCTACTCAAAAGAAGATGTAACTACCGCCCTCATTCTACGGAGCATATGTACCCGGGCCTTTGAGTACTTGTGCTCACGGAAACCCCTTCCTCTGCCTAGTCGGTAAACACAGGAAAAATTCCAATGACTGTTCCATCGAGGGTCTCTCCTATATTGCTGGATACTCAGGAAGTTTAAAGACCTTCACCCACATTTGGGGAAACAGACGAGTAACATTGGAGGATTTGAAGAAACACAGTCCTTGGATTGAGTTATTACTGCCCCTTCTCCCGATTTTTGAAGTTCTGCCACCTCTTAGAAAATCATTTCCATTTTTTTCATAATAGCCATCAAGACACAATCGATAAAGACCCCCATGTTTTTCTAAGAATTTTTAAGCCACTTATCAATTTATATCCAAATTGGTCAAAAGAAATTATTATTGCTTTTGTAATAATAATAAAAAGAACACGGATTCGAGTTGATTTTCTTAATAAGCTACTTAAACTGAAAAATGCTAGTGAAAACTTAAACACATAGGCCAGGTTACTAATAAGCGTAATTCTATTCATATTCTTATGTTCCCCTTTTTTATATGTACATATGTAGAATTCTATTATTGTGATTTATAAATTTCTTGAAATAAATGAAAATCTTGAGTTTAAAAATTATTTTTATTGTTTGAAATTATTATTTGCTAATTACTTAAAATAATGAATACTAATGATAAATCATTTACTTAACAAATTTTTCATACAAAATGGGTTCTGTACACTAGCACAGAACAATATTGTAATGAATTATTTTCAATTGAAAGATAAAGTTGAGAAATAATTACATAGTCATAGCACTAAAAAATAATGTTTTTTCATTGTAGCATTCGTGACGTCACAAAATTCTTCCTTTTGATCAAGAGCATAAGTCAAAGATTTCCTCTTTGACTCACCTTATTTATATTCTCCTTGATTTTGTCCTCACTCCTCTCCATTCTTTTTTCTTCCTATCCAGGTTACACTAACTGCCGTTACCAAATGGTAATCTTATATTCCCATATCAAAGATCAATTTTGGGGGAAAGTACGTATTTGCTTATATCTCTTAAAGTATAGCGATTTTAGAACACAAAATATATCAAATGAAAGCTTGGTTAACCAGCTTTAATATTTTGGTATACTAAATCATATCAATTTAATAAGTAGAGAGTTATATGTACATTAAAAAAGCCTATCTCGCGTACAAAATGACGCATATAATGGATTATAAATGCGTCAGAGACAAAGTAAAATTTTGAGAGGATACCTTGACGCACATCTAAGAAACACATTATGATTTTTTTTTCATAATCGATTTCTTATAGGTCAATACAGGCTCTGAATCATATGATGTAAACTCAGATTGTACTGAATTCTGAACTGATAGAATGCAACCCAGGTCATTTTTGGATTTATCATTTATAGTTTTACTAAACTTAAAAGTGCTATTTTACTCTGAAGCGAACAAGTCATCTTCTACAGGCGAGTGAAGTTAATTGATACAAAAAAGCCATGAAATAAGCTAACAATACACACTCCCTTTCTTGCTTTGTTTTTACTAAAAACTTTGTTTTATTAAAAAACATCAAACATACGTCTGGTAGTAAATTAGATTTCCTTTAAATTAATAATTATTATTGAAGTCTGTAACGTCCACCATTTTGAAGAAATTTGCGGAAAACTATATTTTTACTAAATTTTTAAAACTTTGACCTCGTTGCGCGACCTCGTAATGTTGACCGATTTTGTTCAAACTTTGTATGTCGTCTTCTTTTATCACCAAGAAACAGAAAATCCACAAAGTCGCTAACATTTCAAACATTTGAAAAATAAGAACAACCTTAATATATATATATACAAGGGGAGCTATAGACTGGGATGGACACGCATTTTTCCTTTCTACGTTGGGAGTATTAAAAAAGGAAGAATATTATACTCCGTATGTTTATATATATATATATATATATATATATATATATATATGTATATAAGTAAAGAATGGAACGATGTTATATTATGTTTTTTCTAATGGTAATTTATTATATATCATCAAAACTATGTTAATAAGGAAAATAAGCTAATATTGTACTTCAATCATACATGCATTTCAATATAAGGATTATCCAGAAGACTAAAAAAACTACTTGTCAGAAGACTGAAGAAGAATTTTGCTCTTTTTTCGGCTGTTACAAGTTCTCTTCGAAGCAAGGCGAATTTTATCATTTTTATATTTTACAAAAAAAATTATTACTTTTTCTTCCGGCAGGACAGCTTCATTAACTCTTTCTTGTAGTTTGTCCAATGCGTGTTTGATACAAAATTCCTCGTTATTCACTGGAACACTATTTAAGAATGACACTAGGTTCGATACTTGGGAAAACTTGGAAATTTTTGCGTCCTTCTTCACTAGATGTTTGAAGCGGTGAGGTGGTAGAAAGGAGTCTTGAAGAAAAGCTTGAAAAGAGAGGTCTTCGTTTATGGTGATTCCTCGCTCCACCCGTGGAAGTCCGGCTTCATCCTCACATATTAGAATAACACTAATCTTACTTTCAGTCATTTGAATAACTTCGAATCCGCTAGGAATGTGAATATTTCTTTCTGTAAAAGAAGAAAATATATAAATGTATATGAAAATTGGTACACATTAATCGGATTTATAAACAGACCTTTTGCAAAAAAGTAAAAGAAAAAAGAACAAAGTGAAAACGTTTTGGGGAAAAAGTAAAGTAATGTCGCTTTAAAAAGGACGTTTTTTAACGAAAGTAGTTCAAATTTCTGTCAATCATAGAACAAACCAGACACCTTATGGTCTGTCTGAGGTGACAAGTTATTGTATAAGTACCTTTCAGTGAAGAACAAAGGCTGGGGAATGATACAATTTTATCAGCCTCAAAAAAAGCCTTCTCACGTAATTGAAGCCTTCCTTTAATCATATTCAGACGGCCGGTCGAAGTAGATGTTGTTGTTCTTCTCAATGCAGAAGTAGAAAGATAGGCAGGTAAGTTTGGATAGATTGAAGGAACTGCATCTTCTTTTAGACGTTTAATTAATTTGGTGCTGTTGCCGCTTTTCTTCTGTCTATATGAATTCGAGTCCTTGGATTTATAGGTGAAGTCTTTGGCCCGAAAATGAAGTGAACAGACAACAAATATTTTTTTTGAATCTTCTGGATAATCCCATTGGGCACGCACTTTCTGGATGGCATGAATCCATTGCCTTCGCCTAGTCGGATCCGTCGGGACTTTATGTGTTGAAACATCCGGCGGTCTTTTCTTGTTCGGTTGGCCAAAGACACAGCCAGGTGCAACACATCCATTTGGCATGTTTAAACGCTAAAGATCGATGTCTGGAAGAACTATTAAAGGATTTGTCAATGAAGAAACACACGCTTGCAGCACAGAGGTAAAGCGTTAAAGTAAAGTAGCGCAACAAGAAATGTAAAAAAAAAAAATGATGGACAAACCGTAGTTTATTTTTTTAACAATAGGTGCCGCTTATCCATTTAACATTTCATTCAAATGTTAAATGGATAAGCGGCACCTATTGTTAAAAAAATAAACTACGGTTTGTCCATATTTTTTTGTTTACATTTGTTATTATTTTGAAACAGCTGCTTCATCAAACACCCTCTAGCGCATATTAAAGAACTACGGTTGATCCATCTCCTTTTTGAAAAAAAAGAAGGTTTTGTCCTGATAGCGTCACTTTACTTTAACGCTTTACACAGAGGGTAGCAGTACACAGTCAACTGTTGAAGAGAAGAAAAACATCCCTCTTCCTTTTTGTCCTACTCCCAACTAAAGCAAAGCGTTAAAGTAAAGTAGCGCGACAAGAAAATGTAAACAAAAAAAATGATGGACAAACCGTAGTATATTTTTTTAACAATAAGTGCCGCTTATCCATTTAACATTTCATTCAAATGTTAAATGGATAAGCGGCACCTATTGTTAAAAAAATAAACTACGGTTATCCATATTTTTTTTGTTTACATTTGTTATTATTTTGAAACAGCTGCTTCATAAAACACCTCTAGCGGATATTAAAGAACTACGGTGATCCATCTCCTTTTTGAAAAAAAAGAAGGTTTTGTCCTGGTAGCGTCACTTTACTTTAACGCTTTACTCCCAACGTACACGCACAGAAAAAAAGGAAATTTGTGTCCATCCCAGTCTATAGCTCCCCTTGTATATATATATATATATATATATATATTGTAAATTAAGGTAATATGCAGCTCGTTACATTCATTTAAATGTATTGAAGGAATTGATGTTTTGAAAATATTTGGTCAAAGTTATAAAAGGATAAATCCTTTTTAAATAAAAAATATGTATATTAATATATTATGTACATCCAAATCGAAAAAAAACTACATAAATATTTAAACTAGAGTAGATACATAAAGAAAAGTACATGAATAAACATCATAGATTCAATAATAATCATTATAGATACATAAATAAACATTACACATATAGAGCTGAACCCATTTTTACAATCTTTGCATGATTCAAAATGAAGTATTACTTTCGGGAATCAAATTAAATTATTCACAATATGAACTAAGTTAACATAAGTGATCAAATCATTTTGGTAGAACTTTGATGGTCAAAATATGTCAGTTTTAGAGTGTAGAGCCCAGAACTTTTATTTATATTTTTTCCTATGAATTAAATACTATTTACAAATTAAAATTGTTGTATTTTTAAAAACTTTGTTGCACTTATTTATCTCTGTAACAATAATGACTTTGAAAAAACGAGAGACGCATAGATTCAAAAAAATATCAAAGTTGTATTATTTTCAATTCCAATGCAAAAATATAGTTCGTTTTGCTCGTCTTCTAAAAAGGGTAATAAAAAGGAACCAATCTTCAAACCAAACTGTAAATCCTGATTCGACACTCGCATAATTTTAGCCACATATATATTATTACATATTTATATAATGCATTGCTTTGAAATGAAAAAATATTTGGAATATGCTTAGAAGTGTAGCTTCTTTTGTTCAGGTTGATTAACCTAGGGCTAGGTATTAGATACTGCCTAACTATATACTTGTGCTTGTGGAAGTGATGAGGTTTCATAGGGAAAATATATATATTTTGTCCTACTATTCGTGAATGTATATGAGATATGCCATGAATTCTTAGAATATCTTATTAATATTGTAGCATATGATTTGGTTTCAGAGTATGTCTTGTATATAGAATCTACGGGAGAAATTTAGTATTAATATTATAGTGATTTTCAATATATTCGGACCAATTAAAATATATTGAGTACTTAGAACTTAAAAGGTTATAGGTATAAATACTAAAAAATATTTTTTCACCGACAGAAATAAAGCTTATCTGCATGTAAACACTTCTATTACGAGGTAATAATACTAATTTGTTTTTTACTCAATGTGTGCTGCTTCCGTGTGCTCCAGATCCGCATATTATACAGAAAATACACTGACTGGTGCACCAACGCTATCTTTATCCAATATATATATATATATCTGCGATTTCCATGATAATTTATATTTTGTCACAAATCAGTCAACCCTCAGATCCAAATGTCGAATTAAAATGCTCCCCTCTTGTCTCAAATAAGCCCAACGCTAGACATGTGTTGTCCTTTGCACAAATATATGTTAAACGGATTTTGAATAGTTTTATTTAATTGGTCGAATTAGTGCTAATAAAATAGCTTTAAATTATGCCGCCTAAAATAAATAATCAAAAATATAGTTCAGTATGGTTTACGGTTTTGCCCAGCTGAGATAGAAAGGGAAATAACAGCTGTCGATTTGGGTATAACAATCAACGTAGAGAAATCTGATCGGGCACAAATGTAAAAAGAATCACTGTTTTTGAGAAGAAGCCTAGAGATCGAGGAGTGGCATAGGGGGCATTGAAGTACTAACATTCTCGTCGAAAACTGTTGGTTTTTCGTTTCGTAAGTAGTTCAATAACACTTCTCTCGTCACTGCAAGTTTTTACATTTGATTTTCATATACCAATCGACGGTTCTTTTCTCTTTCAATGTCAGGTCATTAAAATGTCATACCCTATTAGTATTATATATATATATATATATATATATATATATATTTATCTTCTTCTTAATAGTCAAGCAATATAATCTTATATTCCAGGTCAAATCGCGCAGCGACACCATCACGTTCAAACCGATGAGGACTTGTATCCGCCAGTGGCCTCGAGCAACCAATGCCATTCCGCCGCCAACCCACCATCCGCCTCCCGAACCATAAACGGCTACCTCCTCATGGAGAGACTTGAGAAATTAGAGCTTGGTCAAGAGCGCCTCTCGGCCATCATCCTGGAGCTCACATCAAGCGTGCAGAGGCTACATTGCTCCTCCGAGACTAATCTTCAAAGGTCCTCCAGACGAAGCAGCAGTAGCAGCAGGCATAGGTGTTTAGATGCAGGGTGTTCAGACTGAGGAGCTCTCGTTCCGGAGTCGGACGTTCGGGAGAGAGAAAGGGAAATATCCCGGCTGCGCAAGGAGCGGGGGCGACTCAGAACGCTTGCAGCCTCCACTGAGCCGGGGGCCTCAAAAACCAAAGACGGAGAGGAAGGCGGCAAAAAGACAAGAGAGGAGGAGAATGACTCGGGAAGGGACGACTTTGAGTCCGAGAGCCCCTTAATCTATTCATCGAGTGCTTCAAAAAGAAATACGATGTTGCAGTGCATCCAAATGACGTTGCCATATTTGTATAAAAATGTCCAAACTAATGAAATACCCACAACAGACTAGAAAGAAAGAGGAGGAATATCAAGGATATAGAAGAAAAAAAGTTACCCGTTTTGACTAACTGAAATAGACAGAGAGAGCTAACATATAGAAGGCTGTCGTTTGATCATCTATGGCAATCGACATAAAGAAATCTCTAGGGCACAGAAATTTGATGAATCACTCACCCTTTCACTATTTTTATTATTTTATAATCTAAAATGAAAACAGACATTAACATTTTTTATCCTTATAAATAGAGAAGGAAAAGGAAAGCTATTATAAATATTACTGTTTTACTTGAGCTTTTATACTCTGGAGGAAGAACCTTGGTAGGGAGCTACTACTACCCTCTTGATTCAGGAGTTACCTATTTGACAGGCCTCATGGATTGGAACAGTGGTTCCCAAACTTTTTGCTGGGCCCCCATTTGGTACATAAGAAATTTTTGCGCCCCCCCCCCCCCAAAAAAAAGGACATATACACATTTTGTTCTCAGAGTCCATTGCAGTTTATTTCACTCATTGTAATTAATACAAACCTTGTTGAAAAAATAAAAGTGAACTGCCATAAACTACAGTTTGTAATAGGTGTCAACCTCAACCTTTTTTATGTTGAAAATATAAAAGTGAACTGCCATAAACTGCAGAAGTAATAAGTGTAACAGTTTTTAAGCAACTTTACTGTGTAATTATGTTCAGTGTAATAAGTTTCTTTTTTATAGTTAATATTTAATGAATTTTTGAAAAAAAAATCCTCTCTGCAATAATGGGTTTTAAAACATGACCAAATCCCTGAGAGGAAAACAAGAAAAAAAACCAAAGCACCTTTAATCCTCACATCTTATCAGTGACTGATGAGGCCTGCTTCATGTGCAGATCTTGTCAAATATGGGTCGCAATTTTGAGATTGCCACTGTGAGTTAATTTTCAATGTCCAGCTTTATCTATACGTGGTTTTGATGGAGGCCACAGCTGAAAAACCTATTTCGCATAGGTAGGGATGTGGCAAAAGAAAGGAGTATGGCCAGGGCTCTCTTGCCAAGAAGTGGGTACTCTTTCTCAACTCTAATCCAAATGCAGCCAGTGTCTTTGACTGAAACTGCAGCCTCATTGTTGAGTCAGAGGTGACATCAATGAACTGTTCCTCCTCTGATGAGCTTAAGTCGTCAGGTGGTGATGCACTGAAGGGATCATGGATCCAATCATATTTTTTGGGATCCTGCATCAGGAAATATCTCTTGAAATGTTTTCTAGTGACAGCCATCGGGACTCGCTATGGAACAGAACAGCTGTGTGGTCGGATCCCATTTCCTCACACAGTGTCGAAAAAATCTGGGCTTTGACAGGTCTTGTTTTTATGTAGTTCAGTTTGGCAATAACATGGGTAATTACTAGAGAGCGGGAAAAAAATGTGAATTACATAAAAAATATTTTTTCACATATTTTCTATGTTTTAACGAATATAACATTTTTTTGGGTAATTTTATAAAAAAAACATTTTTCTTCATAATATACCTGAAATAAACCCTTTTTTCTCTTTTAGAATAATGGTGACCTTATTTTCATTACCTCTTGCATATTTTTTTTATTTTTTCCTTCATTCCCTTAATTTGTTGTTTTTGGGAAGAAAAAATGCACGCTCAAATTTATGGGGCCTTTTGAATAAATATCTCGCATCAGATAGTTATGTATATGCATTTTTGTTTCATGGAAGGCCTCGACAAATCCACATTCCAATGAACCTTTTAATTATCAACAATTTTTAACTCATTTTTTAAGCTAATAAATATTAAATCTTGTTCATTGACATTAAAAAATATTTGATGAACTCACTCATTCCATTATTTAAAGAAATTTGGCAACTTCATTGTCTACCCGTCTAAACTGGCTCAAGGATATGAAGGAGGAGACTGATTATCCCTTCAAAAATTATAGACTTCCAAACTGTTTTCTGTAAGGTTTGTGAGAAGGCCAAAAGTCTCAGTTGGTCCAGCATTCTACCAGAGCGTAAAAAACTGCGAGCTCAAGAGGATAAGGATCCAAGCCCAGCTAGAGGACATGAATCGGCTACCTAAGAAGTCAAAATCACAAATTCTATGTATCTAAAGAATTGTGCAAGGCCTTTTTGTCTAGTAACATTCCTTGGAAAAAGCTGAGGAATCCGATCCTTATGATTTTTGTTTTTTGGAAAATAATATGCCTATATCAATACGTCCCTGAGGAAGACATATTTGCCTGAATATTTCTCAGAAATCATGGAAAAGATGCGATCTGAGCTGTACGGTCAGCCTTTGTGGATTGATGGTAGCATTGATGTATTTGGGCGCGAAGTTTGAGGCAAGCTTGGCAAAAATTCTCGTGACTGATGCAGCTGAGTATATGAGGAAGAATTGACGAGACAGGGTCTTTTATCCGTCTTTAATGCATTGACATTTGTTTGTTATATGTTTCATTGTGTGGCGGATCAGGTCAAATACCATTTTGCGGACGTAAATGATCTAATTTATTCGGTAAAAAAGTATTCCTCAAAGCCCCATCTCGACGAGCAAAATTCTGAAAATGTTGCCCTGGCCTAGAGCTCCCCCCTGATCCAATTATGACCAGATAGGGAACCTGGATCCGGGCAGCTGTTTTATATGGTCATAATTTCGAGCAAGTCAAAGCAGTCGTGGATATATTTGACCCTGACGATGTTAAATGTATATCCGTAGTCGGTGGATTTTTAAATGAAAAGCATCTTAGTTGACTTAACATTTATTGCAAGTCATTTATCGTGTCTGCCAGATTCAATTACCAGCCTGGAGACCGCTGGAATTACGCTCGAAGATGGACTCAGAATCTTTGAAGATGCTGAGGAAAGGATCTGCAATATTCCAGGTGACACCGAAGAGGTTTGTGAAACTAAGTTGGATGGCGTTATAAAGAAAATCCTACCCTCTCAGCATTGAGACAGGTACGGGATGTGCTGCTAGGTAAACCTAGAGCTGTTCTTTCAGATGGGATGTGCCCAATCAATGGAGCTATTCTAAAATACTGTCCCAATACCTCGGTAGATACAGAGAGATCATTTTTTGCGGTTGAAATTGTTTTATCTGACTTTCGCCAAAACCTACCAAGAAAAAATTTGGCAGAGATTATTGTATGTCACTGTTTTTATGAAATAATAAATTCACATGAAATCAAATTTGGAGTCTATACAATTAACATTTTTAGCTCATTGGGTAACAAAAAAAAATATTTTTTTAACATTTTTTGTTCATTTGGGTAACATTAAAAAAACATTTTTTGGCAAAAATCATCACATTTTTTCCGCTCTCTAGTCATTACATCATTCATGTGTCTAAAATTGGTCATGTTATGCTAGCAGTGTTATTTAGTCTACTGTATTTTTATTTCCATTAATTCGTTTTTACTGCACCCTGTTTTCCCCGCGGAAAGAGGAACTCCCTCGACAGACTTGTTATTTTATTAAATAGGTTCATCTCTCTTTTATCACTCCTAGCTCTCAAGGATTATTATCAAATAGCATTGATGTCTTCAACATTGTCATAGATGATCCAAAACAGCTGTTTTTTCTTTCTCTCTCAATTCAGTACTAGGATATCCCATAGAAAAAGTATATTTTTTGTTGACTTTTTCGTGAGCTGATTTTCTTACATAGTCATTCATTTAATTAATATGGTCAAAAATGTACAAAAAATACCCAACTATTGGTTAAAAATTACTATACGGATTTTAAAAAATAATGTTTGGTAAAACCATTCAGCTTCCTCTTTTCTACTTTCAACTTTTCAACAACCACTACGTTGACCTCTCTGACCTGCTGGACTCTTTAGAATATCCCACAATAATAAACTCATATGCAAATTAATTCATATTTTAGTAATTTTTCTTTTAAAAAATTATCATGTTCGCATTTGAAAATGATTCATAATTTATGATATGGGATAAGTTGATGCATATTTCGAGAGTAAAAAATACTTTTAGATTGCTCGAGTTTTTTGCTTGCAAGATTATACATAATAAATATATTTTTGAATTCACGGTATGGAAATGTATTTTTTGTTCTTGAAATAAACTCTTGGTTCAGTTTTTAACGTTTATTACATAATATTGAATAGTAATTACCTTTTTCATAATAAATATTATGTCAAGTCATACTCACAGTTTTCTACATTTGCTGAGTGATTGATTCATTTCACTGATTCATATTTTTTTCTGGTATAAGAAAAAGGTAATAAATAAGAGCGCCCTTTTTCATAATTAAAAACCTCAAACTCTTCCCTAGAGAGAACATATAATCTAATCCACTTTATCCATGATAAATTATCGCTAACATCTTGTGCATTTAAGTAAAAAAGACGTTCAGTTCAACAGTCTCTTTAAAATAAGCAAATTTGGAGTCGAAAAACTCTTTATATCCATTAACCGTTAGGATTTTTTTAATACAAGGAAACAGTGTTACGTTGTGGGTATTATTATTAACTGGTTTATATATCACCCTCCCACCCACACATCAAATCCCTCAAAATATATTTGTAAAATTCAAATATATATGCACATATATTTATATTCTAAAATGTCCCGTTGTCAACATCCAGTGAAGCCATTGTCTTCCATATCCGTTTTAAACAGAGAGAACAATGCCCTCTAGAAAAAAATACTCTTTGTTTAAAGAGATCCAACCAAAAGATCATGGTTTATCATCCTTCCTTTTAGTTCTTGTTTCATTCCGTGAGAACCACCCCTATACGCATAAATGATATTATAGGTATATAGAATGACCCAATAAACATTAAATATGGTACTATTTGTAGATTATGATATATGACGGCTTTATTTCATTTCATAAAAATACAGTATGTTGAGTATAAAAAACATTTATAACTATGTTAGGCTGATTACAATATCAAACAAAATATAAATATAAAGGAACACTTAAAATTGCACATAGTTTATTTAAATGGTTAGGTTGAAAAATATACTATTCATTATAAAATAGTGATTGAAACTAAGGATATTGGAAGAAACAGGAAAATACGACTTAGGAAGAAATGGCCTAAGAAAAATTGGATCGGGAAGAAATTATCCAAGATAGAAAGGAAAATGATGACTCATGGAAAAGAGGCCCAAATAAATATTTACCCTGTCTAAGAACAACAACAAGAAAATAATTTTTCAACATTTCATAAAATAAAATTAGTTTTTGTCATTATTTACTCGATTTCTATGAGAGAAAGTATTTGTTTGTAATCCACTCAAATACTTACCAAACAATAACTTTGGGCCATTTTTTCATGTGCCATCATTTTCTTTTTCTATCTGGGGTCATTTTTCTTGGTCCATTTTTCTTTGTCTGCTCCTTCTTTCCGTATTTTTCTTGGACATTTCTCTTGGACAACGAAGTATGATGTTTTATCGTTAATAGATAGCATAAGCATTAGGAAAAGTTCACAAATCCTATCAAAATTATGTATATTTAAAGGGAGTGCGGTAGCCAAATTCGTTAAGACGTGTTCGACAATTACATCAATCCGGGTTCAAAGATATTAAAATATATATTTGTTTTATTTCATTCAGAAGAAATATTTGATTTATAACATATACATCAATAACAACTTTCTTTGTTGAGGGTTTAACCACATTAATTAGCATTTATTTTTTATCATGATGGACATTATCTAACTGTTTAAATGCATTTCAATATTGCTTTACAAAAATGTACGTCCTCCTCACAGGCCAGACCGACTGGATTCCGGGTCAAAGTTGCCAACATGCCGTTATTTACCGACTCCTGATATATTTATATCTGAAATTGTGCTTTCTATAGATTGAGAGTGAAGGAGTGGAAAATAAAGCCCATTTAATTTTTTTAAACATATTATGTATATATACATATATAATGTTAACTCTTTGAAACCTTCAGTCCTACCCAAAGACAAGTTTTTAGTCAATAATACATGATGATTTGTAATATATTTTGTTGACTGGCATGCATGTGAACCGTCTAAGAAAATAAGAGTATATACGGATAGTTATTTCTTTTGGACATAGCAAACAGACAGCTTGTCATTAAAAAGTTCGTGACTTCTTCATGGAACAAAAACTAACTGTTTTCTCCATAGATGAGTATATAAGGGGAAAAAAGTCACGGACACCATCAATCGATAATAAGGAATGGATAATGACAATCAATCATAATACTTTGGGGGGCTTTGTAACATATCGAAAGTTACTTCATTGTTTGAAAGTACATATCTATTTCAAGTTTGATTCACATGCAAGGATTAAGCATTGAATTCGTTTAAGTTTAGTAATTAAGTAATATATGGGATAAAATTAGGATAATGATATTTTTATGAGTGGAATCAACAGAGATACTATAATATACTATATAGGTAGAGTATATTATAAAAAGGCCCAATAACTACATAAAAAGAAGTGGAAAATGATAGTTTTTGTGAGCAGATTTGTTTTGTGCCGAGCAGATCAAAAAATAAATTAGTTTGAACAATAACTTATACATATCGTCCGATATCCTATATATGGACACAAACATCATAAACATATATATTTTATTATATTTAGTAGCCTGAGTATCGCTAGGTTATTCAAATTCAATATTCTATATATTTTTTTTAATACATAAAAGTTACTCCTAATAGCTAAGATAAATTACCAATTTGGCTTTAATTAGTATGATTAATCCCTATAATAATATCATATATAATATTAATATATATATATATATATATATATTATATATATATATATATATATATAATCCCTATATTAGGGCTGTTTGAACAAATCGGTCAACATTACGGGGTCGCTCAACGAGGTCAAAGTTTAGTATACCAAAATATGAAGCTGGTTACCAAGCTTTCATTTGATATGTTTGGTGTTCTAAAAATCGCTATACTTTAAGAGAAATAAGCAAATACATTTTTGCACGTACTCTCCCAAAAAAATTGATCTTTTGATATGAGAATATACCATTACCGCTTGGTAACCACTGTTACTCTTACCTGGATAAAAAGAGAAAGAAAAAAGAGAAGGGAGAGAGTATTTTGCCTCACTTCTCTCGCTTCTCTTTTTTCTTTGAAAAAACTTTGACCTCGTTGAGCGACCCCGTAATGTTGACCGATTTTGTTCAAACTTTGTATGTCGTCTTCTTTTATAACCAAGAACAGAAAATCGACAATGTTGCTAATATTTCAAACATTTGAAAAATAAGAACAGCCCTAATATACATAAATATATATATATATATATTAGCGGAACACAAAAGTTCCATTAAACTATAAATTTGCAATATTTCATGATTATTTTGGTTTTTTTTTTTTTTCTTTAGATTTTTAAGAAGGAAGATTAGAGGAACAGCTTTTGCCAATAAGTTTGACAAATATGGGTTCTAAATATTTGAATCAAACAATTTCTAGAAAGAATAATATAGTTCATCTATAAAAAAGGAGTGAACTAAATATTTTTACTGTTATCAAAACAAACAGAACATAGAATATTCATGTGTTTTTCGATATACAGATTTGTAAACCTTTGAATAATAATAATAAAAATCTTCTTATTCAATGTCCCCCCTTTCTTGCCTAAATTAATACTTTGGTTTCCAATTTCAATCTCACTTTGACACAACAGCTCTTGGCACACCAATGATATTTGTAATTAAACTTTTCTTTCATGTAGAAGGATACATATGGCGTCTTTCCAAGGAATAAAGTTTCTCAAGAAAATGAAAACTAAACTACACTTGACCAGCCAGTTTTTTATATATAAAGAGTTGCTTAATCCTCACCACAGCTTTCTCATCGCAATCTCAACCCTTGTACTATATTTTATTGGCCTTATCAATGGTTATCGAATAAGCAAAAAAAAAAGTGTCCAGGAGTATGAGCAAATAAACTTACCAGTGAAGTTATTGTTGTATTATTAAAATGAATAATTGAATGACGTCTGAAATGAATAGTTGTTATCATATATTTTAGTATTAATATATAGTTTTATACAAATATTGTCATTCCAACTTTTGACATTTATTGTTACTACTCATCTTACATGCATGGATATAGATGACTCGATCACCGTCGAATACGAAAATTAAACGTATATTGTTCGTCATAAAAAACTCGTTTATATCGTATTTTGTTCCAAACAGTTCAAAAAATAAGATTGATAAGAATAACTTTTGATGCTAGTTTGGTTGGAATTTTAATATTCTTTTTTAATTTTCTAAGCAACCAGATTTTATAAAACGTTTACTTTCAAAAATAATATAAACTGTCCTTTCCTGGCAAGGAATTGAAGCTTAAAAATATATGTAACTAAAATGGCGTAAACATTTGCTATATATATATATATATATATATATATATAATATATATATATATATATATATAATAATTTATATATATATATATATAGGGCTGTTCTTATTTTTCAAAAAATTGAAATGTTAGCAACCTTGTGGATTTTTTGTTTCTTGGTGATAAAGAAGACGACATACAAAGTTTGAACAAAATCGGTCAACATTGCGAGGTCGCGCAACGAGGTCAAAGTTTTAAAAATTTAGTAAAAATATAGTTTTTTGCAAATTTCTTCAAAATGGTGGACGTTACAGACTTCAATAATCATTATTAATTTAAAGGAAATCTAATTTACTACCAGACGTATGTTTGATGTTTTTTAATAAAACAAAGTTTTCAGTAAAAACATAGGAAAAAATTGAGTGTGTATTGTTAGCTTATTTCATTGCTTTTTTGTATCAATTAACTTCACTCGCCTGTAGAAGATGACTTGTTCGCTTCAGAGTAAAATAGTACTTTTAAGTTTAGTAAACTTTAGATGATAAATCCAAAAATGACCTTGGTTGCATTCTATCAATTCAGAATTCAGTACAATCTGAGTTTACATCATATGATTCAGAGCCTGTATTGACCTATAAGAAATCGATTATGAAAAAATAAAAATAATGTGTTTCTTAGATTTGCGTCAAGGTATCCTCTCAAAATTTACTTTGTCTCTGACGCATTATAATCCATTATATGCGTCATTTTGTACGCGAGATAGGCTTTTTTAAATTTACATATAACTCTCTACGTATTAACTGACATGATTTAGTATACCAAAATATTAAAGCTGGTTAACCAAGCTTTCATTTGATATGTTTGGTGTTCTAAAAATCGCTATACTTTAAGAGATATAAGCAAATACGTACTCTCCCCCAAAAATTGTCTTTTGATATGAGAATATACGATTACCATCTGTTAATGTTGTTAGTGTTACCTGGATTTCCTTTAAATTAATTATAATTATTGAAGTCTGTAACGTCCACCATTTTGAAGGAATTTGCGAAAACGATATTTTACTAAATTTTTAAAACTTTGACCTCGTTGCGCAACCTCATAATGTTGACCGATTTTGTTCAAACTTTGTATGTCGTCTTCTTTTATCACCAAGAAACAGAAAATCCACAATGTTACTAACATTTCAAACATTTAAAAAATATGAACAGCCCTAATATATATGTGTATATATATATATAATTTATATAATCAAGCTATGATCAAGAATAAGATAAGAATGCATCATCTCATCGTTTAAAACGTCTGAGGTATAAGGATAACACTATGTAACAAAATTAAGGTCTTTGTTTGCCCCTGGGCTGAAATTTCTAAATTGAGTCCCTTTTTACGTAGATTCCAAAAATGCCACTCAAAATATCGTCCGAAAAAAAGGTTTGGACTTTATGGCCTTTTTTTGAAAATCAAGATTTTCATCATTTCTAATGGTTCAGGCCCAGTTATCTTCGTGCAAAGTAAGAATAACCACAAATGTCAGTGATATTTATTTTTCTACTATATCTCTGCATTTCAAATCAGTTTTTATAATTTATATATCTTTCGTACAATTCGAAATAATTGGCTTTATATTTCAAAAAGTTGACCATATTTTAGTGTTCTATTTAAGCGGCTATATTTTTTTTGTTTCGCGTCTATTGACTATAATCAATATGTAATATATTTTTGGTATATGTCCATACTTTTTAGAACAGTTTTTATAATTTCGATATCTGGCATGAAAGTAAAGAAAAGATCAATTTAGTAGGACGAAGCAAACAAAGACCTTAATTTTGTTACGTAGTGTAGTTCGTCCTACTAAATTGATCTTTTCTTTACTTTCATGCCAGATATCGAAATTATAAAACTGTTCTGAAATGTATGGACATATACCAAAAATATTTACATATTGATTATAGTCAATAGACGCGAAACAAAAAAATATAGCCGCTTAAATAGAACACTAAAATATGGTCAACTTTTTGAAATATAAAGCCGATTTATTTCGAATTGTACGAAAGATATATAATTATAAAAACTGATTTGAAATGCAGAGATATAGTAGAAAAATAAATATCACTGACATTGTGGTTATTCTTACAAGCCATTTCAGATATGAAACTTTAAGTTCTTTGTTGCAAGACTGTTATAAATATTTCTTCAAATTTGATAAATATATTTTCCTTTGGACTAATTGCATTTATTATGTATGTGGAATAACATTTTTTCCATCAAACACCGTTGCCCCTTGTTAAAAAATGTAGAGTCAACAAAACGTATGTAATATAATGCTTATTTTATCAGCATGTAGCTTTCAACAATCATATCAACATAATTGGATTTGGTAGATTTGTTTTTATATAATATATATATATATATATATATATATATATATATATATATATATAGTAGATGTATATCTATATATATATATATATATATATATATATATATATATATATATATATATATATATATATATATATATTATATATATATATATATATATATATATATATATATATATATATATATATATAATATATATATATATATCTATATATATATATATATATATATATAAAACGATGGTATATTATACTAGCAAGCTACTACTCGTGGATAGCCATCATATAGTTTATATATTTGTACAAAATAATCATTCTATTATTATAATCTACAGTAGCCCCACCTGGCGGGCTAGATTGTATACTTTCCTCAACAACACTCATCTACAGTGATTAAAACTAACATTTTTCTCCATTTTAAATGTTTCTACAAATGAAAGAACGAAATTATAAGGGAGTAAGACTCATTTTTATTTACCCCTTTTTAAACCATTTCATATATGTGTGTACACTACCTAGACACCAATGAAAAACGAACATGCTTGGTGCTATTGATGAGAGTGATTCATGATGACTCATTGGACCATTTATCATAATTATCCATCATAAGACATTATCTAGTCACTTCCATTTTTAATATACCCAGATTGGCCTCTCAAAAAAAAGAAAAAATAGCAAATATTTTACCAGGAAAGCGTTGTATATTAGGTATATATACACTGACCTTAATGATTTGAACTACGTAAATAAAAGATACAATAGACAAAAAGTAGAAATTGAAGACATTTAAACATTTTGGGTCATTTAAAAAGACTTTTGTTTTTTGAAGAATGGTGTTAGTTTTAAATAGATATGATAAATTTAACAAATACTTCCTCTGGTTGGAAAATATGCATCAGAAAATAGAGATACATTAACGTGTTTATTTGAAAACCAATTCACTAGTGAAAGAATGGATTTTCTTGGTTTTGGTGCTGAAGTGTTGCAATACCTCATAATATTTAACAAACATTACTCTGATTCCCAATTGTGAAAACTGATAAAATAGATTTTTACATTTAAAGTATTTCCTGGTATTTTCTGTAAAAAGTGGTTTTGTTCGTTTTGTTCTGAACTTGGATTAGACAAATAAATATACGTAACTAGATTCTTAGAAAGGGAGGGAATTAAAACACCAGCTGTTTGTTTATCAAAATAGTACATCCGCAATGTACATTAGCTGATTTATAACTATTGCTATGTTTGCTCTGTTAACATGGGTCACAAGTTTCCTGATGTCAAATTATATAATATATAGTTATTGTACTATTGGCCATTTCCACTGCTATGTAATTATTGTAATATGTGATTGATTTCCATGCATATTGCTGCTTATATTATATTTTATACATCACATACTATGTTGGAATTGGAACCTATTTACTTGCTTATTTTGAATAAAGACATCTATATCAGGGGTCACCAACCTTTTTTTAACTGAGGGCTACTTCTTGGGTGTGGATTCATGTGAGGGGCAACCAAATTGATATGCGCTTCTGATATAACAAAGTTACTCGGTTTACCTGTATGTTATTAATACTAATTAGTGATATTCGCCTGCTTTAGATTATTTTCATAATAAAAAATTCACAATAATCATCAATAATGACTTTAAAAGGAAGAAAAATGCTGCTTTATTTCTGAACATTTCAAACAACTCCTTAGATTTGCAAAAGGAACTGAAATCATGGATGACAATGCACCATTTACATTAAAACAAAATTATAGGTTAGTATCTTAACATGTGTGACATAGGCCTATTACTTATGCACACAAACAATGACATTTTACTGATCTTTTACAGAAATGAATTAACCATCACAGTTATACAACAAAACTAAACTATTTATATTTTTGAAATATCTTACAATCTCCAGAAATACATTTTAATGGGAGGCCTGACATTGTATGCTGGCCACCAGTGCATTGTAATCTAGGCTGTAACTTGAAACTGCAATTCTGAGTGAATCTTGCAAATGTGTATCTGTGAGCCTTGTTCTGTGTCTTTTTTGATGTAATTCATGTCAGAAAAGGCTGATTCACAAAGGTAAGTTGAACCAAACAGGCTAGCCACCTTCATAGCTGCTGTGCATAGACCACTAAACCTTTCTATATCAACAAGGCCCCAGAAGTTTTGTGTAGCATTATGGGCCTTGAGGTGGATGTCATTTTGTAAAGTCACTATTTCCATTTCCACCTGCCCAGCATCCAAGCTAAGCATTTCACTTAGTTGCTCAGCAATGCACGTTGTGTCCACGTTCATAAAAGGATTTGAAATGAACGACACACATGGATCCAGCTTATCAATGTCACAAAACCGACTTTCAAACTCTTGCCCTAGCCTGTTTATGACTTGAGAGTACTTCTCAGCAACTTTGCCAAAACTCTCAGACGCAGAAACATTGTCCTTCAGCACCATCTGCAAAGAGGGAAATGCAAGACCTTTTTCCTCTGTAAATGCGCTGAGAAAATGTTCATCTGGGCTTTAAACGCATTTAAAGCACTGATCATGTCTGCAACAGTCTTTCCTTTCCCCTGCAGTGCACGGTTCAGATTGTTCAGTTTTCCAGTAATGTCTGTCAGAAATGCCAGGTCAAGTAGCCACGCAGTGTCTTCCAGCATAGAGGTGTCTTCGTCTCTAGATTTCATGAAATCCTTGATCTCGCTCAACGGCGACAAAAACCGAAGTAAAATCCGCCCTCTGCTGCGCCATCGGATGTCCGTGTGGAGTAGCAGGTCCCTGTATTCAGCCGACAGCTCCTCCAACAGCACTTTGAAACTTCGGTGCTGTTTGGCTTTGGAGCAGATGCTATTTATGATCCTCACAACAGGAGTCATAACGTGCTCAAAGCCGATCACCTGAAAAATGAAATATGCGCATTTAATAGATTTTATAATTGGGCCTTGAACAGGACAGCAACAAGGATGAAATATATGAAATACAAAATTAAAAAACGCACATTTGCACACAACGCCTGTTGATGAATGATACAGTGGTACTGTACGAATTTCGGGAATGCTGGATCACTTTTACAGTGCGCAATGAACCCTACATGCCGTCCGGTCATCGCAGGAGCCCCGTTTGTCGTGATTGACACCAACTTTTGCAGTGGGATATTTTTGATGTTGAAGAACTCCTTCACTGCATTGTAAATGTCAACACCCCTCGTTGTGGTTTTTAGAGGGAGTAATGTGAGAAGTTCCTCCTTTGTAGAAAAATATTTAAAGACCATGCGAACGAACATCATAAGCTGCGCCGTACTGCTGCTGTCGATGGACTCGTCGCATTGAATGCTGAACCACTTGCACTCCGCGAAATCCCGATCCAGCTGATCAGTCAAATTGTCAGACATAGTTGTCACTCTTCTGGCCATTGTGCTTGCCCCCATTTGAACATCAGACAGAGACGAGAACACTTCCTTCCCATATTTCTCATCTTAAACAAGGTGTTGGCAACTATCATCATTGTTTCTGTGAAAAGGTCTCCATCTGTAAATGCCTTCTTCCTCTTAATTAGATGTTCTGTTGCTCTGAACGAGGCCTCAGTAGCTTTTTGAGATTTTTTTGCAGGCCTTGTGAAAAAAGATTGTTGTTTACACAAGCCTGATTTTAGCTCACCTACTTTTTCAACCCGTAGAGCGCTGCCCGGTGGGTAGTTAGCATCGTAGCTTAGATGGCTGGTCTTGAAGTGTCTCTCAACGTTGTGGCGCTTTGGTATCGCCACAGTCAACCGGCAAATGAGACACACACATGAATCTTTTACAGTCGTAAAAAAGAACTCATTTTCCCAGTCACTGTTTAAATTGTATGTTCTCTTTCTTTTTTCTGTCATGTTTTTTATTCATCTGTTCCTCTTCTTCTGAACCAGTGCCTTAGAGTAGGAGAGTCTGGACCAAGCTGTATAATATAATATAATATTATACAGACCTTGGTCTGGACGACCTACTGATGAGTCATAACAAACAGCTGACTAACTTCCATAACAAAACAGATTTCATATCATAAATTAGTAGGTATTTGTATTTAGTAACAAATTTGTATTGACGTCACAAATTGACAATAACATAGACATAACGGAAAAATATACATACATCAGTCAAACAACTATACAAAACTAATAGACATGATAACTTTACTTAAGTATTACTATTTTGAGAATGCATTTGCGGGCGACTCTAGTAGTCTACGAGGGCGCCAAGGCGCCCGCGGGCGACGTGTTGGTGACCCCTTATCTATATTGTACCCAAAGTTATCACAAACTCACAAAAGCACGATTTTAAAGTTGGCAACCTTTATTTTCCGTATTTTGTAACATATTATCAAGATGCATACCCTTAAATATTGATAAACCAGATTTATTATGCATCTTTTCATACACAAGTGTGAGAATTGGTTAACCTGGAATAGGAACTCCCTCCTTTTTATGTAAAAATTTAACTATCTTCGTAAAAAAAGAAAAGGAAAAGGAGGGAGTTCCCATTAGGAGTAACTCCTTCCTTTTCCTTTTTTACGAGGGTAGTTAAACTTTGACTATTCCAGGTCATAGTATTCCAACTGTTTGTATCATCCACGCCCTTTCAACTAAGGATACATGAGAAAAAAAGACAAGGTCTCTATTTTATTAATACCTTCTTGGACTTTTTTATCATACCCCTTGATGATGGTTACCGAAGTACTTAGCAATCACCAGCATAATGAATCAAACGCTTTTCATGTAGATTAGCTTGTAATAGTTCTACTAAACTAAATTTTAGAAAACTTAAGGATATCTCCATAGAGATAAAAATATATAGAGAGCTTATTCCCTTCAATAGCAGAGAAACATCGTTCAGCTGTCGCCTTTGCCCAACGTAAACAAAGTAATTTGTACTACGTCATCGTAAACTGATCATAGATATAGAAAGATTTGTTTATATTGCGCACAATGACGTATTTCTATGAAGAATCTAATAAGCTCTCTATGGATATCACACCCTTTTTCAAGCTGCAAACAATTACCCAAGAAATATTACTGACTGCAATACAATTAAAGTCTTAAATTGTCATTATAACATATTTATATTCCATTTTTTTATGACGTCACTAATTGGTCAATTTACATTTTTTTCAAGAATGTCGGAGAGCAAATAAACAAAAGATAATAGACGTCCTAAAAAAACGTTCAATAACATTTTAGAACGTCCTAATGATGAAATATAAATACAAGTATTTAAGGTTATATGTGAGATTAACGATTTTTACTTGTTGTAAGGTAATGAACAATAAAGCAATTAAATGTTTCATTGTTCCTATGTATCAATAGCATTCGCGGGCTGTTGTTGTTTTTGAATACTTCTTTAAAGATTTCCAATAACAATGAGAGTACAAACCCATCTTATATTTATAAATAAAACATAATGCCCAAAAGGTAGTAGAGAGGATTTTTTTAAATTATCGATTTACTATAGAGCCCATAAATCAATAATAAATGCCTGTGTTGATTATATTCTGTGTCCTCATTATTGGTGACAGTATAGATAGAATGTACGAAAATCCATATATACACTCAGAGAGTGCAAACCTCCGCCGTCACGGGTCCTTATGAACCTTCCGAGGCGGATTTTTCACGACTGGGGCGGCGTAGAGGGACGGGGGAGGGTCCCCTTGACGGAAATTCCGAGAGGAAGACGCTCCCGGCACCCGATTTTACAGCATAGCGACATCTATTGGCAGAGTAGGCTAACTTGAAATATTTATTAGTATTTAGCTCGTTTTGCATCTTAATTCTGCACTCAGAGATGCCAAAATTTAATCACTTGTTACTTTTGACATTTCCAACAACTCCACCAAGTTTCATTTGAATCCGTTCAGTACTTTTGAGTTATCCTGCTGACAACCAACAAACAAACAAACCAACAAACCAACGCCAGTGAAACAATACCTCTTTCGGCGGAGGTAATTAGATGGAAAATCATTTGGATGTATAAGGACACTTAAGCATAAGCAATCCCCCAAAATTGAAGAAAATGAAGAAAAAACATATGCTATATATCTCTAGCACCATAAGTGTAATAAATTTATTTTTGGTCACAGTAGCAAACATATAAACCAAAATGATATAAATATTCAAAATAAATTAGTTGTGAGTTTGATGGAGTAAGTCTTAATTACTCTCGATCCAGTTTCTAAAGTAAGAAACCTTTGCGTAGATCCCGGGTACATCTTTTTCAGCACACCCACACCCCCAGGCTACGAGTCCCACGACGTGCCAGAGACCCTCACTACTCTGGCAGACCAAAGGGGCGCCACCATCTCCATCACAGGCATCTTTTCCAGCCTCGCCGCCGGCGCAGAGTTCACTCTCATCCAGACGGAATCGCTGTGCCGCTCGTTGACTCTTACGGGCCAAGGCGGGCTTGATGAGATTCTGACAGGTCCCGGAGCTCACTAGAGGGACATCCACCTTGTTTGAATGAATCGAAAGTTTCCAGTCACGGAATCTTTACCCCAACCAGCGACCCAACATCTAAAATAAATATTTATTCCTGTTAATTATGTGCAAGATATATTCTATATTGTATTATTCAAAGTAAAAATGATGACTTAGAAAAAATATAGTATTACTTGGCAGTATAGCTTGGGATTTATTAGTCAAAGCGAACAATCATACTTCACTTTACTTTCATTGAATATTATCCTGTGCTATTTGTTAAACTAAAATATATCCTTAAAACTAAATGGTATATGTAATAATATATAATGACAAGACAAAACACTTTCAGTCCAGAGTGATACAATGTAATATTTCAATATGAAGGCTTATTAACTGGCATTAATGTCTTGTTTAAAATTAACCTATACTATATATTTTGAGTTAAAACTATTAGCAACTAAAAAGTTCTCTTATATACGGTTTTAATGATGTAAAAAATGTTTTACTTGTTCCTTGGTCAAACATGTCCAGACAGGAGGGCAGGCAGGCAGCACTCACTCCATTAGGGCTCAAATCAATGGATCGGTCAAGGGTTAGGAGGGCAATGTCGTTGGTGAGGCGCTTGGAATTGAAGAAGGATGAGTAACGAACTTGACAACAGTGTATTCCACGTGTCGAGTGGTTCTGGAGGATAAATCCAGATGCATCGTATTCCATGACACGGACCTTGAGAAGACTATGAAAAGAAAAGGGGTCACAAATAAGGGATCATAAAGTTATATAAATTATTGATAATATTGTTGACAAGCTCTCCAATATTAATAATGTTAACAAGATGTACTTTAATGGTTCAGCTTAATTATACAATTCATCTTTTGTTCGAAGGAACTTTAGTTGCAGGAAAGCTGTGGAAGGTGAAGCAATGACGTCATCACTCAGATTATTTTTTTTAACTACAGACAGACTACTTAATGTGACAAGCTCTACAAAATTAATAATAGTTAAGAAGATGTACTTTAATGGTTCAGCTTAATATACATTCATCTTTTGTTCGAAGGAATTAAGTTGCAGGAAAGCTGTGGAAGGTGAAGCAATGACGTCATCACTCGATTATAAAAAAAGAACTACAGACAAACTACTTAATCTTGATCTTGTAAATCTGACTAATGACATCAATGCTTCTAACAGCACGTTTCTGTTCAGTGGTTCTAAAATAAGTTCCCTGATTTTAATCCTTTATCTATAGATTTCGTGCCTTGTAGGACCTAAAAATTGGTACTCAAGACCAGAGGATTGACATATTTTTGTAATCTGTGTTTAAAAGTTTTTGACGTTTCATTAATTACATAGATGAAGTAACTTTTTGTTGTTGTGGCATGCTCCAAAATATGTATTATTACTTCTGTAAGCTTTTATAATTGGCAAAACATTTTGGTCCTCTTACAAAATCAGTATAATTATTATTCTTTTGTTTATATAATATTTTTTTTTATGTAAATAAATTCTTCAGGGAACTACCAATTTCAAAATAAACTGTTGACCTTAGTAGATCATCTGACCATTATGCTATTTTTACTTATAACCTGAGTGGCCCTATTGATTTTCTAACTTGCAGAAAACTTATCTCTTATCCATCAAGCGTATACCAATAAAGCAATGATGTGACCAATGGATCGCATTAGCTCAGTGCGACAGCATGTTCAACTCTCAAGAAAAGAGACGTTCAAATTGATCGAACTGCCACACCTATATAATATATGTATACATTTCTTACTCTCTTGTCCAAGTTTGTTCAATTTGTGAGCGGCCGTAATGACTTTTCTTGTGCCTCCAACCAAGATTTGAGAAAGTCTGGGATAATGACGCAGGATCCGAGGAAGTCGTTGTTTTGGTTCAAGAGGAGGCAGGTCCAAGGAAACTCCTCAGGGCTGCTTTGTCCCTTCTTAACCGGCAAAGGCTTGAAGTTCCGTGTTCCACATGTGGGACCGTTTCGTGGGATCCGTGAGTTGCAGCTTGTCGGACGACGTTGTTTTGATTGCCCGTGGGGGTGCAGGAACTCCCCAAATGAGACAAGGAAAAGGCATCTCTATAACAGCACAGGGTTCGTCCCATTGGGCACTGAGTGGGCTCTTGAAAGTCGGGACCTGAACATAAGAAAATACTCATAATAACTAAATAAAAGGATAAAGAGTGTAGCGAGAAGTGAAAGTGGATAAACTTAATCAAATATCCGAAATTGTGACAAAAATATACATAAGGGGATAAACACCAAAACTCTTTGGACCACAATGATACTAATTTATTATATTTATAAGAACCAGAGAATCTGAAAAATCAAATTCATAGGTAGCTTAGGAATTAGGGCAGTTTTTGATCGTAGTTATACAAATAGTCTTTTCGATCCTTTAATTATGTGTTCGAAGATCTATTATCCAATTATAAAGGAAATATATAATATATTATAAAGGAAATATATTTGTTTGAGACATCAGTCTTCGTATGAAGTAAAACATTATTTGTATTGTAATAAATAAATTTGTCAATTATTTATTCTAAAAATGTGCATTCTTTGTAATAATAAAAAATGAAAATCTGAATAATTGTTTGTCTCTGTTATATTCCATCCACAATAACTTAGGTATTATGTATAGTAACCCTTTATAAAATAAAAATAAAGCTCTTACACTATTTGCAATACGCAGTCCAATGTTGGCGGTCAACTTCTTTGTCCTGGGATTGATGAGGCCCGAGCCAACTAAGTCTCCTCTTCCAGGTCAAAGAAGTCACTTTTCATTATTCACGACAGGACAAGATGATGAAGCCGAGCAGCAGCATTTTGGACCATTCCATCCAAAATTTGGCTCAATTGGGAGAATTCCCATCGTACGTCCAAATGTATTTCCATTGTTCTCAAAAGTCTCTTTACTCCGTCCAGATCCAGTAGGATCCTACCTAGAAGTTAAAATACAATATATTAGTGATGAATGGATGGGGTAAAGAACCAATATTTTGTTAAATAATCTGTTTCATTATTTCAATGATTTAATAATTATCAAAAAGTTCAAATAAGATATTGATGGCAGAAGATGTTAATTAAAGAAACCTACCCAAATGAGTCAATCAAGTAGTCCAAGCTTGTTTGTTGAGGAAAAGGCCAGCTCTGCAAGGAGCAAAACGAGAAATGCTCGACTCTTCCACATATTTTTTAATACGTTAATGAAGCTTTGATAAAGTAATAAATAACACTCTGACTAAAAATTATATTTTTCTTCCTGAAGGTAAAAAGCTACTGCATTTAAGTGTAGGTATATTGACTTTTGAGGCACAACTGGTTTAAATGGGTAGTCTGCGCAGTGTTTTTATATAAGTAGCCGCCTTTTATTTTGATTTGGGGATCTCCCAAAAGGAGGAAGAAAAAAACAAGCATAAGGAATCCAAATAATTAGTTAGAACTTGGAATCCCCCCCCCCTTTAAGGTAGAGAGACTTCCTCAAAAACCACCGTAAGCCAGCACCTACTAACATGGATCCTTTAAGTGTGAACGGGCGCAGTAAAGGGAGGGGGGAGGAAAAGATCTAATAGTGGATTGAGACAAGTTATATATGATCATCTGCAAAGTCGATAGGACAGGGAGAACAGACAGATAAATCATTGAGTTGTGTGACGTCAATGGTTTAGGATATTTATCCTTTTGATAGTTTTTTAAACAGTTTAAAATTGCATATGGTAATTATCAAATAAATATTTCAATACATCATTTTTGATTACGGGTTACTTTGACCATGATGACAAAGGATGTGTACAGAAAACAAAAGAGTGATGCTATCAAACTAATCGAAAATTGATGTGTAACGGTATATAAATGTAATATGGATTATACAATTTAGCTGGCTTAGGCCATCATAAGAACTCTATATTTTTTTTATGACAAATACTTTGTTGACTGAATCGTGTTCTTTCAGTTCTTAAATATTCGAACTAATTCAATTAAAAACAGCATAAACTACATATAGAAACTCTATTTTCGACAAAAACAAAAGACACACAACGTTTTAGGCGTTTAAGCATAGATGCGTATGCAACGTAATATATTTGTTTCCAAACTAAATTTAACACCATGATGTTAATGAGGGGAAAAAAAATTATTAAAAAAATGAAGGGGTGTAAATAGATAAATAGGAAAGAAAATAATGACGAAACCACATTAAACTAGTGATTGCTGGAAATCCATATCATTCCTTTAAGCCCCCTTTTGAAGTAACTATCCTTAAAAACTGAAAGAAAAAATCATATATAAATATATTTTTTAACCTTAAGCCTCTGACGTCGTCACGTTTTAATCTATCTATTGTGATCTCACTCTATTACATATGTCTGGGATATCACGGCTACTCTGCATTACCTGGAAACAATGGATACCAGAGAAAGAGAGAGAGAAACAAGAACTCTGATGGCTAATAAAAAGGAATATACACGCTTCATGGAATTTCACACGTACACACAAAAAAGAAGACAACCATCAATTAAAATGCTATTTGCGATGAGGAACCGAGAGAAAAAGGAGAAAAATATTTTTATCATTTCGAAGAATTATTAGGCAATTAGAAACCAAATTTTTTCATCATCAATTATCATTTGAATGAAAATGATTCGTAAAATATATATTTATATAATCAAAGCCAGTCCAAAAAAGTCAAATATCCTTTTGCAAAACAATCAAGATTCAGATAAAATATCTTTATACAAGTCAATACACACTTCAATATGACTTTAACACAAAGACATAATGAAAGAAGTTAAACTGAATTGTCTTAACTCTCTGACATGTATAAGATTTATGTCTTTTCGTTTAGGATCCTCGACAGACCTTTATCCGACAACACAAAGCAAGATTAAAACATTGGATCCTATTCCAGGGACTCCTTTATTCACTTAAAAAGTCCATAGTGATAAAGGAAACTATACGCAAGTAAAAGAGAGAGAAAAGAGGGAGGAGAAGGAGAAGGAGAGAGAGAGGGAAGGAGGGAAAAAGGGGATTGAGAGAGAGGGAAAGAGTAATCAGTGCCAATCACCGACCATGTCGGTAGAACCAATAAAGAAAAACAATGTCCGAATGATCTATACAACCGAGGTCTGGGCAATACGAAAACAAACATGTAGCAGTGTGACTCCTCAATGACGTCATGGGAGAACGATTA
>CP045894.1:15269946-15385763 GCA_013387185.1 Caligus rogercresseyi
AAACATATAGCAGTGTGACTATCATGACGTCACTGGGAACGATCTATCTATCCATTTATATCTCTATCAATCTATAATATATATATTGGTTTTAGGAATATTAATATATAACTTATGCACAAAGAAAATCTGAATAAGCATTTTTTGTTGGGAATATGAGTCAGTAGGAATTTTTCCTTAAACAAACTTTTGTATAAAATGCAGGTTTAAAGGAAACTACTGACTTGTTGGCCTAGCTTATCAGTGCAAAATAGCTTTATTGAGCATGAATGAGCACATTTGGTTAGTTTCATTTTATAAACTGAGCCCATTGTGAGTACTTTTTCGTTCATATATAAAGGAGTATATTCGCAATAATAGACCCATAAGGTACTTATGAACAATAAGCACGGTAAGGTAAGGTAGGTTTCGTGACCCAGACCTTCTCCGCATTAATATAACAAAGCTCCGCTTATTATTAGTTATTATGTTATTGTTATTTTTATTCTTCACGAAGCCTACCTTACCTTACCGTAGCTTATTGTTTATAGGTACCCTTATTGGTCCATTATATACGAATATACTCCTTTATATATGAGCGAAAAAGTACTCAAAATGGGCTCAGTTTATAAAATAAAACTAACCAAATGTGCTCATTAATGCTCAATAAAGCTATTTTGATGATAAGCTAGGCCCAAAGTCAGTAGTTTCCTTTAAAAATGCATTTTATACAAAAGTGTCGTTAAGGAAAAATTCCTACTATCAATAATTCCAACAAAAAAAATGCTTTATCAGATTTTCTTTACGCATAAGTTTTATATATAAATATCCTAAAACCATATATATATATTTATAGATTGATAGAGAGATTGATAGATATATAAATGGATAGATATAATCGTTCTCCAGTGACGTCATTGATAGTTATACTGCTAGGATTACATGTTGTTTTTTGTATTGCCCAGACCTTATTATACAGACCTTGCTTTTTCTCATCTTCTCCTTCTCTCTTTTCTCTCTTTTTTTCTTGAGTATAGCTTCCTTAATCACTATGGACTTTTAAAGTGAATAAAGGAGTCCCTGGAATAGGAGCCAATTCTTAAATAGTGCTAATCCCCACTCTGGCACATATTGTAATAACTATAACATACAACAAAAAGCAGTACAGTCTAGACAATAATGATGCACAGATGGAGAAAACACGGAAACTGTAAAAAGTTACCAGAGCCTTAAGTTAAATCAGATGCTCACAAACGAGCTACCAAAACCTCCGGCACCCAAGTTATTTCACACCATCTTCCAAGAGGCAAAGAAAACATTCCATGTTGACTGGCGCAGGCAACAACTATGGTCCGGGGCGCTCCTCCGCGCCACTATGATGACGGAGGACGCGCTGCAATACAGGGAAAATTTCGAGAACTACAATAAAAACTATTCTTTGAGATTGTCGATCTGCTAACCTCTGAGCTGACTCGTAGGCTTAGCCCACTCACTCAAGAACTACTTGTGAGGATGGGGGACAGGCCCTTCACTGTAGTTAACAACTCCCTCCCTGGAATCAAAAGTAGCATTATTCAAGACAATGTGACCAACATGTATATACATAGATGATGTGGACATGAAGAGGCTACGCACTCAGCTATTAATGCTCTAAGTTGCTTAGTAGGAACATTAGTCGGGTGCCAAAGATAAGTACACTTACAAACATGCTGGCCGTACCGGTACGTGAGGACAACATGCTTCTCCGGCTAAGTTGAAGGTGGCATTCCCAATGTAGACATAGAGCACAATTTCTTCTCCATCCACTGATTGAGAACTTTTCTTCGCTCTACAATGATTGAGTAACGGCTGAATCACCTCTTACCCCACATCCAAAAGCAGTTGATCGATGTTCTGAAATTGTGCCAATGAGCGGAGATAAATTTACCTCGTCAAAGTATGAGGGGAGATAAATTAGGTTTTAATTAGGTCAAAGTACTCTTTGTAGTCTAACACATTGAAATATAGTTTAATCCCAAACGCAAGTTTTGTAAACACTAATCTTTATATTTAGCAAAGTTTTTGTCATGCATTCATGCTACATTATTTGCCAAGTTATATATAGTATGTTTAAATTGTATGTAATTTTTTACATCTGGTCTTGTGTTCTTTTGTGTAGTTTTAATCAAATTTTATCAATTAGGTGTTAAAATGGCTATGTTGTATGAAAACACTGTTAAGAAACATATTTATTCAAGGAGGGAGAATGCAATTCATCAATCAATATCCTGATAAAAATATATTGCTAACGATTGACAAAATCATGTAAAAAGATAGTGGTATTCGATACTACCATATACGGAAATAAGTATCATCAATCGATAGTCTTAGCTCTGGAAAATGACTCCAGAATCACCGAAGAAATGTTAGACGTAAAGCACTGTATTTAAATACACCCTCATTCTTAATGGTTTATGAGAGAAAGTGCTCTCTTGTGATATAAATTTAAACGTCTTTTTGACTTTAAAAAATAAGCGTTCATATCAACATGTACTCAAGCCATCCTGGTTCAAATACTAGCAAAAGGAAATTCAACATTTTTCACCAGACATTGGAATTATGTAGATATCACTTCAGAATAACCTGTTTGGATATGTCTGTGTATTGAAGTCACTCATAGACACTGATCCAATAGGAAGTAATGGATCGAACACTGCTCCAGTTGTAGGTGCTCATGATATGCTAGACTCCACTCCATGTCTGCAATAGCCCCTGCCAGGCTCCATGGAATTAATGGCAGCTGGGTTTGTCTAAGGCACACACACTATTTTCCATTGTCTTCTGCTCCTATGATAACATCAGCAGGCATTAATGTCCTCTCTGATTTGTCATTTTTAACATCTTTCAAGTATCCCTTGTGATCAAGAAACAAATATAAGACAACTTTGGAACGCCAACGATAACGGTAGACAACGTCGCAACATAGCTTCATTGTATTAACAGAAGGGACGTGATAAGGTATTGTTAGTCAAATGAATTTGCTCATTTTTATCCTTTTAATGGAGCATGCGGTTTGTTGCAATATATTTCGACTCCATAACATGAAGACTTCAATATATCTAAGTACTGAATACACAAATTACTTTTATATGTATATGATTTTAAAAATCAAAACATAATATGAAAGTACATATCAAAACTAATAAGTTCAAATGTTCGAGTATCCCGATAGGATACAACTTTTTCAAACACGAATTGTAGCGGATTGACCTATTCACTAACTGTAAGTCCATCTGCCATTCCTTATCTCACACCTCAGCAGGTTTTTATCATAAGTACTCTGGCAAGAGACGTACAATGCACTGTTTTCAGACTTGTTGATTTATCGTTCATTTGTAATCGTTCGCAAACGACAACCAAAATTTCTTGTCGTTCGTTTAAAAAATAATATCTTTACTTGCAGGTTTGTGATTTTTCAATATAGCTTCACGAGTGTCTACCCCTGGCACCAAAATAGGGAAACCACATTCCAGAGCCTTGTATTGCTGTCCTTTTTTAAGAGAAAGAATTGTTTTGTAAAAATACATCGCCACTTTTTTACTAGAGTGATATAAGACACATGGATTCAACTTTTTTAAATAATAATAAAAACACCCCAACCAATCGAGCTCAAAAATTGTGCCCAATGAACAGCATTGGCGCCTGAATAAATTGATGGTGAAGAACTAATTCTATAATAACTAAGATTATTTATTTTAAAAATGAATAACGAACGTCGACAAACTAGTTTTAAATTGAATGACAACTTTTGCTAACGCCAACAAATTCTAACCATTTCCAAATCACTGTTTGAGTAGAACCCTCCCCCCTTCCTTTGCACTACATAATAAAATTATAAAATAAAGTATGTGCATATAACCTACTTTGATTTTAATGATTGTGAGTATATGAAATGTTCTATTCATTTAGAGAAGTTTTAATCAAATGCATTAACACGCAAACTGTTTCTACCTATTATTTATGTAAAAACAAATATTACTCCTGATAAACATAATTAGCTTCATTCAAAAGGGTCTTAATTATTTGTTTGAATAAAAAGAAGTATTTCATCATGAAAACATAGTATTGAAAGGGTCTTTAAACTTTAATAATAAAATGTAAAATTATGTTCCAAGTAATATATTAAATCAAATATATATTATATATATATATATATATATATATATATATATATATATATATATATATATATATCAGGAAACGACCGGGTATCCGGCTGTTTTTGATCGGCCCGGCCCGGTCATTCATAAATTTTATTTAGAAAAGAATTACCATAAAAAAGTGAGGACGATTTTTTTAGAAAGGAATTTTCGAATACGAAACGTCATCACTTTTTTTGGAGATTCTTCACTTCAGAATGTCGAAGGAACGAAAATATATATCATGTCCCGGCCCGGCTTGAAAATCACCCATTAATTGATATAGGCCAAAATATAGCCAATTAAATCGGCTACATTTTATCTTAATATTTTACAATAATAGTTACTAAACTCTGATACTTGCCCTTTTGCTCCAGTATTTACTAAACACTAAGAGAATGAGTATCAGTTTATTATGTTATGGTATATTTATTTTCATTTGAAAACTTTGTTGCTCAATCAATATAGAAATGCATAATGTGCAGTATAATTTTAAATGCAATCATGTTTATCATTACACGTTAGTAGTTGACTTTTTTATATATATTGTTTGTATATTATGGATTTTTAAATTATTATTCCTGTGGAATATAAGAGATAAACAGGATTTTTTCTTATGCATTGGGTAATAACTGGGGATGTAGATTTGGTTGCGTTTTATTTAGTAAATCAATTCACGCATAAAGAAAATGAAAAAAGGAAAAAAATGTTAGTACCCTTGCAACTCGGAGTCAGTATTCAACAAAACGTTGATAGAGAAAATATACACCGGTTGCCTTTGTCATAATTGCAAAATTGATATACTTTCTGAGTATTATAATTGCAAAGTTATCAAAAACAAGAAAATTAAAGGTTAAGACTATGCCAGAGTTGATAATTGATCCTTGATTTAAAAAATTTAATATATAAAAGCGGTATGTAATGTCCGAAAAAAAATAAAGAGACCAGAGTGTTGAACTAAAAATTGCAAGAACGCTAAAATGCAGTCAAATATAAATCCCTACCATTATCCAAGAATGGGCCGATATATATATATATATATATATATATAGATAGATAGATAGATAGATAGATAGATAGATAGATAGATAGATAGATAGATAGATAGATAGATAGATAGATAGATAGATAGATAGATAGATAGATAGATAGATAGATAGATAGATAGATAGATAGATAGATAGATAGATAGATAGATAGATAGATAGATAGATAGATAGATAGATAGATAGATAGATAGATAGATAGATAGATAGATAGATAGATAGATAGATAGATAGATAGATAGATAGATAGATAGATAGATAGATAGATAGATAGATAGATAGATAGATAGATAGATAGATAGATAGATAGATAGATAGATAGATAGATAGATAGATAGAGATAGATAGATAGATAGATATAGATAGATAATAGATAGATAGATAGATACTAGATAGATATAAGATACATAGATAGATAGATAGATAGATTAGATAGATTTAGATAGATAAGAAGATTAGATATATAGCATATTTTTTCATTATTATTTTGTGAAACGCATAATAAATATCCTGCATATCAACCTCACCGAAATTTAATCCAGTATCAGCCAATAGTGACTTATCTATGAGCTATTGACTTTATGAATAAAAGTATTATAAAAAATGCATAAATATGAAATGATTTAAAAATATACTCCCCTAAGGCAGTGGTTCCCAAAGTGGGGGCGCGCAGAGCAATTGCAGGTGGGGCGCTGGAAAAACGAATTAATGAAAATATAAATGCAGTAGACTAAATAACACTGCTAGAAAATGGACAAAAAACAAAAATAAGGTTGAGGTTTGTATTAATTATATGTGTGAAATAAACTGCAATTGACTCTGAGAACAAAACGTGTGTATGTTCTTTTTTTTTTTTTTTTTTTTTTTTTTGGGGGGGGGGGGCGCAAAAATTATTATGTACCAAAGGGGGGCCCAACAGAAAAAGTTTGGGAACCACTGCCCTAAGGACAGTCTTCGCCTCCCGACATCCTCTTAGAGTTACCTGATCTTCCTCTTTTTAAGCGGGCAGTCAAAGATGAGTTGGTAAGGTCGATGTTACAAAGCCAGCATGTCGGGTTCTCATCCTTCCCCATCTTGAAATATTTTAACTATTTTTTTCAAGCTTTTGTGCATTCGTCGAGTCTGTTAATAAAATTAATTTCACATCTCTAAAAAAGTTAGAAGTACGCCTAGTTTATTTTTGCAGTTGGAAAAATTGATCATTTATTCTGCAAAAGTGGATTTTTTTTAACGGTTATAAAAAATTTATTCGGCTATCAAATATTATAAGACAGTGTAAAATAAAACTACACTAAAATACAAGACATAATAAATAAATAAAAAATACTCTCGACAGTTGCGTTAAAATAAATAACATGAATGAACATTGTAGAACATATTTACTGTCAAGAGATTATAACCTTATAGACATGGACGAAACAGCGTTTATTTATTCTTTAAAAAATCCCGATGACGTCTTAAAATCCTCTTCAGAGCTTTCAGGTATACTCCTGAGCGAGATGGCACAAATCGTACAATATCTCCCGCCCATTTCCAAGAAGGAGATCCAGGGTCAGGAATTTTAACATCGAGCGCCTCGTAACGAGCCGCTGCTCCAAGGATGATCGCTCTCAGGTCCTCAGCTTCCACATTTGCCGTTTGCCGTTAGTTGCTTAGCAATTAATGATTTGATGTTGCTTAATGCTGCGTTTAAAGCTTTATGACTAGAGGGGGAACTTTTTTTCAATTTGTATGGTCCGAATAGAATGTAGGCCTTTAGAATACTAGGGGAAATTAGTTTATTTTCAGATAAATTAAGTTTTAAAAACTGCTTCACCAATGATAGCGCAGGGCAGTCAACGAATGCGTGTAAAATATTGTTGTATAAGTAACCGCAATTGTTGCAGGGGTAATAAAATTTTATTGTCCTGAAATTTGAAATTGGGCAGTAAATTTTAGCCCGTCTACAATGCCCTGCGTAGAGTGGAGAATCCTTTTATCCCGGGAAAGAGGCAAGCCAAGCATCTTGATAAAAGACTCTGCTATAGATTTAGCTTGGCTTACACCACCCGTGGGTGTGTTAAATTTTAAAAACCAAGGCAAGGGAGGACAATAATGCTTAACAGTACGAGAATGAGGAAAATAGAACCTATTGACATTAAAGACCGATTCTGACTTAAAATCATGTATCGTAAAGACGTTGTGATGAAGGGCAAACATCTCAAGAGCTGAAGGATCACCAAATCTACTGACAAAAGGCTTCTTGTTCTTATTCTGATATAAAATGTCCACAGTAGTATCAGAATGAAATTCGGGCTCCATCTTCCACATAAGTCTTTGCATGGATGATAAAAAAGGTGAAATTAATTTCAATTCCAGATTGGTTAAAAGCGTGCCCAGATGTATCCAGTTCAATAATTCTGACTTGGTATAGTATCTTCTCCAATCACGAGTGTGATACACACCCATTTCTTGTATTACCTTTCGATAATATTTGGGAACAATAGACTGAAGGAGGCACAGACCACCGCCGATATATTTTTTGGGGTGTTTTATGGCGGAGATATACGATTTGTGAAAAAGATATTTCAGCCACCGCTCTTCTTCTTCTAAGGCTAGCTCAGCTAGACTAGGAAAGTGGATTACTTTTGATCTGCGTCTGTACATATATAAATAAAGATATATCCTTATACTTTTTAGTTGTGTACATAGTACACAATGATAGAATATGCATAACTATTATACATTAAGAGGTGTTCCTTAATCCATCAGGACGTTTGTGACAGTTTACATGTATCTCAACAATATTTCTTCTTATCGTCAATATTATTACTTAAAATTACGTCATCAATTATATAAACCATACGGCTGTAACAGGACTAGCACCCCCCAGACAATCACCTCCCGGACTAGCACCCCCCGACAATCACCCCCCGTTAGTAATATTTCTTATCTCTTAAAGTCCACTTATGAAGTTAACTATGTTTTCCAGCTATTACAAAGGTGACGTCACTGGTTAACCACTTTCTTGATCTCCTTTTCCGCTGCTTGCGAAGACTAATGGGGACTTGGATATCTTTAAAAAAGTCACAGGAACACGTTTTTGGGTGTGAAGAAATGAATATAATAGATTGAGAGTAAAATTTATATGTCAACTTATTTGAGTGGATGAGTTTTTGATAATAGTCTTCGATTTAGGACAAGTGGTTCCTTGATGAAATCTTAGAAAATAGCTTGGGACCTATATGAGATAAATAAGATATCTTGAGTTGATGGGTTACACACTGTAGGATTGTCTAGTTGTACATAAGTAGCCCAGATATAAGGTCTAAGACACGAAATTTGCAAATTTATGCACATTTAATTAATACATATTCCAATTCTAAAGAACTGGAACTGCGTACTTAACCAGTGACGTCATCTTTGTAAATAACTAGAAAACATAGTTAGCTTCATAAGTGGACTTTATGAGATAAGAAATATACTAACGGGGGTAAATGCCCGGGGGGTGATTGGCACGGGGGGTGCTAGTCCAGGGGGTGATTGTCGGGGGGTGCTAGTCCGGGGGGTGATTGTCTGGGGGGTGATAGCCCTAGAATCAAAATATTTTTCCTTTACAGGTAGTTTGGAGGTTGCGTAGAATGGTGGGGTAAAAAGTTCCATTGAATAAAAAAAGAATGGAATCTTAATACATTGTTATATTATCATTATTATCGTTTACAATTAAATAAATAGCAATGTTGAATACTAGATTAATTAAATAAGTTTAATATTGAAACATTATACATTTAAATAAGATTTAATAACAAAATATAAGAAATTAACATATACATAAGAGATCTTGTATTAAAAAAACACTTATTTCAAATTGGACCTAATTTGGCACGAAAAATTCTTTGACGATGGATAAAGTTTCCAGCGAAAATTCCCCTCCTATTGTGATCATCTTTTAGGAGTTTTTTTAGTCGCAATGACAAGTATTTTTTCAATACAAGATGAATTAAACAATTGAAGTGATTTTCTGTTCCAATTGCAGTGTTGGAGCATTGTTCAACATTTACAGAACTAAAAATATTACTTTTTAACTTAAGGAGGCAAATGTAAGTTAACTTTTCTATAGCTTTTTTATCATAAAAAGAAATAGTTTTGGATCGTAGAACTTCTTCGGTATGATAAAGGAGCTCACAAAGTGATCCAGAGGGATGAAGTAGTCCCTTTTTTTCATCTTCATAATAGTTTTTCATTAAAATAAGTGAACGATTAGGACAAGGATCTATTTCAGAATGCTTCAAAGCACTTCTGCATTCAATGCATTTTAAAGCACTATGAAGCACTTTACCATAGAACCCGGCAATATATGCTATTGTAGCAGAGCAAACTCTACAATCTTGAACTGTACAAAAATGATTTTCGACGTCGTTTTCCTTTCCTGACTCATAGCTACAGCTAAACTCCATAATATCGAACTGCTGTTGAAATTCGAGTCCGGAGAAAGAAGCTGATGAAAGAGAGAGGACCACAGTTTCGTCTTGAGCAATACAATTTGCTGCTACACTGCCCAATACATTTTTTCCTGCTTTCACCAGCAATTTTCTGAAAGCCCATTTGAATTGTTTAGGTGTAGGATTGTAGGCCCAACCGTTTCTTAACCGGATGGATGAGAAAAGGTCTCCAAATGGTCTTGACTGAACTTGTAGCAAGATAGCAATCCGAGATGAGATGCCTTTAAAACAGTTTCTTGGTAAAGTATCTTCACAGATTGAATACAAGTCAGCAATCCCAATAAGCCGCATTTACGTGATCACTTTTTTCCATCTAATGTAGTGAGATTTTTATACATAGCTATAACTTTAGAAAACACATCTTCACAAGCAGTAAAATTACAAGCACTCAAAGAAGATTTCAACGATGTGCCAAAGCCATTCCTTGAATTTAAAATATCAAATAGCTTATCATGCAGTTCAATGAAATCAGCAGTTGCCAATACATCTTCGTTGTCAAATCCATCAATAGAGTTTCCATGAAGCCACCTTAAAGATTTTGAAACGCTGTTGCTAGCTATTGCTAAAGCTTTAAAGTAAAGTAGCGCATCGGGGCAGGTAGCTTGGAAAGATTTTCATTGAGTCTCTTTTTCTTTTTTTCCAGTAGATGTCGCTTTGGGATTTAAAAATATGACGTCATACCGAGGGGTTTCAATCTCATTCATCACATCCATTTAAATAATTGCATTTACTACTACTATTTTTAACTTATTTTCACAACGATAATTAATATTTTAGTGTATTAGGCAACTGTATTGGAACACAAATGATTTACTTCAATATTCTACATATAATCTAGGAGGTGAGGTTTCATGTTGAGTATCGAGTGCAAAGTTCCGCGGAGCAATAAAATAATAGACACGACAATGTTATTGAGTCAATTGTTTAAGTCTACGTCACTAATACGTCACAAGGGTACTATATACATATATCCCAAAATTCCTACGTATTTATTTACTTAACTGCATCAACATCAACGCCTCTAGCGGATAAATAAAGCGAAAAGGAAGCCAAGAAATAATCAAAAATCAGAACAAAAAGCTCTTGATGCGCTACTTTACTTTAAAGCTTTAGCTATTGCCTGTATAGCTAAAACAACTTTCATCTTATTTCTTTTATATCGTAAGTGCTTTTCTCCTAATTTGTTGCCCAATCTAAATCCATGCTTGTCTTGGAGCATGTGCAATCTTTCCAGGAATTCCCATCTCACCACTCCTCTTCCAATCCACACTGTTGGAATTTGGCGCCCTAACATATCCGAACATGCAGAAAATCATGAATAAGATAGAAGCATGCTTTGTTTTTCTCCCTCTCAAAAATAAGCGGGAGTTTTTTCTATCTCTTGCGCACAGCAACAAGAAGACATTATTATTGTTTTTTTTCCTGATCAAAATACACTCCTTAGTCACCCTACATTTCTGTTCGTATTTATTTCACTTTTGGGAAATCAAAGAAGAATACTATAAGCTTGGTATTTTAATATCCTTTCTCTCGAAAGATATTTCATTATACAGTCCAATTTAAATCATCATCCTTGAGTAAATTCGGTTAGTCAAAATCCTAACACACACCAAGGCTCCGTAGTCATGAATAGTAGAACTCAAGAGCTTAATCATGTTGGGGGGGGGGGGGGGTCAAGAATAGCATTCACAAAATGATTTGCTCCAGGACAAGGGTTTGAAAACGTAGTTTTCAATTCATTCAAGTCGTTGGGCTGAAGGTTCGCTCCTAATGCATTAAATGTGCTGAGTTCCGTCCATAGTGAGGGTCCAAACAATAACTCCAACCTGATGGCTCATCTCAAGACAGTTCTAATAAGCCCTGCTTGAATGGCAGCTTTTGTTCCTCGTACAAAAAAATAACTAACAGGTAGCTTCCAGTGGCCCTTCAACCCGACCAACATGAAAACAATGGCTTCCTTGGCAGCTGTTTCTGATTCTCCAAAGTGAAGGGAACCATAGTCAACTGTCCCAAAGGTCCTTTTCAAAGTTTGTCGAATTCTACAAGCTCCTTTAGAGACATACCATCAACTAAAAGAGCAGCATCCTTGCCTTAGAATCTTCTTTCCTCATTCTATTTAATTCTTCAAAAGCTTCAGATTGAAAACCGGAAGACAGGAAAATGAACTTAACCAAGTTCGGAGAGATGAGGGTGATGGCAGTGCAAAAGTTTTTCTTAGAAAATCCAATAAGCCCTCTATGCCTTCAAATCTTATGGTTGTGGCCCGCGTAGTAAAATTTTATTAACGTATAGGCTTCACAATATAAAGATATAACGATCATAGTGTTCAGCTATCCAATCAATCAAAATGTGAAATAACTAATTGGAGAATTAAAATGTAAAGTAAAGGCGAACTCCTTAACTTCTTCGGAATAAGCTGAGGACTTAGATTTCTAGTAAGCAATTGCAAAATGAGGTCTCGGTCACCATCGAATTTTTCAAGGGCAACAGCGGCTTCCATATTTATCAAGCCTTCTTCTCTTAGTCCATGATGGTGTCCATAAGCGTATGGTTCCTCTTTGCTGATCTCTGCGTCTGCTTTGCTAGTCTCATATTGCTTTGGTTCAGTATTGAAACCCTTGATTTAAGCTCCTTGCACTTTTTACGGATAAGGTCTTTATCATCTGGGTACGCATACCAATGTTCATAAAAAAATTTGCTTTGCATCATCCTCATCCCCTTCTCTTCTCCACCTCGTCTTCAATCCGGCTTGGTCCTGCAGAGAAATTTATACTTTGACAATTTTGGATAACAATATCTAATGATACCAATGAGAAGGAGCTGATTGATAGAATAGAATTCTTAAAATACTTTCACACACCCCAAAATTACAATTGAAAGCATTCGTTTACTATGGAAGAGACTTACATAACTTCAAACGAAATATTTATCATATGTATAACTATATTGGTCATTCAAATTCGAAAAATACTGCAAGTTCATAGAAAACTATATTTTATTATAAGGTTTATTGGAGCTTTTAGAATCATTAGTCTCACCCTTACTGTCTACTGATTATTTTCTTTTTATAACTAAATACATTTTTATACAAATTTACATTGTCAATCGTTCAATTTATGTGCATACCTGCAGTGGGCTCATTAATTTGCCTTATCAATCCCCTCCTCTCCTTTTTGGGCGCTGATTGGTAATAACGAGGAAAGGTAGGAAAAACGCTTGGAATAGCTCCTCTTTTCAAATACCCCTATCTCCAGGATGTCGTTATAGTCTGATATAATCGATAATCGACGTTATCTCAGGCTCAGTTCTTCTTCGCAGAGCACGTATCCCTTTCTGCGGTATTTTTTATTCTCTTAGTAACGTTGTTCGAGGTGTGTTTCTGACGACAATCCCGAGGTCGTCTGACTCCCTTTTCTAGACATTATAATAAAACACTTCACTCACTTTAATATCTATATTTCAACTGACCCGCACGTCGCAGCGTGGCTCTTTCAAAACACTCCCCCATGACCTCAGCTGACGTCACTACATTCCCCTATGATGTCCTCATCACAAACGTAGTCCTCCAATCTCCGAGGCCGCTTCTTCGTTCTTTCTGGTCTTTCGTGATGGGCTGTTAAATGTAGATCGCGTCTGTCCCTCGGTCCCTCGGCTCTTCTTCTCAAATCCTTTGGGTGTCTAGGAACACCGTTGACTTCAATATTAAATGGGCTATTGACCTCCGAAACAACGCCTCTCTTCCACTGGTCCGTGCACCTGGCATTGGGTGGCTTCACCCAAACTTCCTCACCCACACAGAATTCGGCCTCTTCATTATCGCTTGCAGCTTCACTTTCCTGAACGGGCACAAGGAAAGGATTCCTCCACTCATCCTTGAAAATTGAGGCTGCTGGTATTAAGCCCCCGTCACTCCTAGGAGTGAGGTTGTACCAGTAGACGCTCCGATTGATAGATGATTGCGCACGGGCCGCCGAGGCTTAATAGTTCGATGGTTCCTTTCCACGATCCCATTACCCGACGGCCTGTAAGCACATCTAAACTTGAGTGCTACTCCCCACTCGGACAGCGTTGAGGAAAATTTGCCCGACCGGAAAGTCCTCCCATTGTCGCAAGCACTTCACCAGGTGGGCCCATTTGACTGAAGACTTCTCCAACCTTTTGGCATACTTCAGTTTCGGATTCGCTGTTTAAAGCCCTCCAAACTGCAAACCTGCTAGGCCCACAATCCACAATTGTGAGAAACTTAACATTTCCAACGTGTGTGACGTCCACTGCGAGTCTCTGCCAGTTTTCATCGACCGATAAGGACCCTACTCCACACTGTTTGGAGGCCGGATCAATTGAACTACACTCGGAGCAACTCTTCACAATGTCTTTGACAAGACTCAACGGTACTTCGGCCCCCGTTTTTTTCGCAAAATGGAGGGTGCCCTCCACTCCCCTATGGTGCATTTGATGGCTTTTACGAATTAAATTTTCGTTGGTCCGGTTATCAAGGAGCCAGCTCTTAGGCACGCGAGTTAATGGGTCTGCATGGTTTTTCTCTGATCTCACTAGATCGACACGCCACTCTATGCCGTACTCCATAAACAGCTCGCCAAGGAGAGCGATCCTTCTCCTCACGAGCATTTCCGACACGCCGGACACACTCAATCTCTTTGCGCCTCTTTGCAGTGTGTTAAGCCATGAGAAAACAGTGGCAGAATCGGTTTTGACTACCATGCTTTTGGCACCCCATTTCAGGGCCATGTTGACACCCTTTATCACTGCGTTTAGCTCAGCTATATTGATATGAGCTCCATCATCTTTTTTTCTAATCCAGGCACCATCCTCCACTATATCGCCGTTCTTCATTATGACGGCACCGATAGCAATTGAACTCGCGTCACACCACACATCAAAAGTTCCATTGCAGTCAACGTTCCACACACCTTGGACTGGGTCCGCGACCATGATCTTCTCCGAAATCTCGTTCATCATCTTCTTCGTCGCCGCCCCTACTTTACTGCTCCATGAGCCTTCTCCACAGGACCTCTTCAAAAAGCTCACCGCTATTCTCAACCACCCAGCTACAGGGTAATGTCCAACAATTTTTCCGCACCACGAAAATACTTCCCTCCTCGTCATTTGCTCTTCAATCACGTCGCACGGTTCACCAAGCCTCCTCCACCTGAGACGTCCATTGCGCGCTCTGAAAACATCTAGCCCAAGCACACTTGTTCCGTCAATCTTCTCCATGGGTTTCGTCTCGAGGCCGTATTCGACGAGAAGTTTCTTCACCCTGTCAGCGCAAACTTTATCGAGGTTGATAATTATGTCGTCGTAGTAGTGGTCTGTTGCAGACGACACATCTTCGTCTCTTGACAACACATACGACAGCACGGCTTTCATGATTTGGGGGGCGCAATTCAGTCCAAAACCGACCCGGGTAAGTTCGAAATGCTCGGCCTTGAACTGACCCGCATCGCGGAGGAGCACTCCCCTGCTACGCGAATCTGCATGTAGGCGTCCTTGAGATCGAGAAGGGCGCTATTCTCCGGGAATTGCCTCCATGACCTCAGTTTGTCCCCACAAACGTCTGCGTCAGCTCCACTGCATGACACGAACTCGTTCAGCTCGCGGAAGTCCAGCACGGGTCGAACCTTTCCCTTCCTTTTGTGCTCCACCGCCATCAGGGGCAACAGTCCCCCGTAGTTAGGGGCCCTCGGTTTGAGCCATCCTCTTTCAACCCACTTCTCCACCTCCTCGTTGAACTTTCCCCTTAGTTTGCCGGGGACTTCGTATTGGCTAGTACGGTTCCTTAGTCTTGGCTCCTCCTTCCACTGCCACCTGGCAGTCCAGGACGCTCCGTCGAAGACGACCTCAAAATTTTCGCCCTTGACCACTTCGACTTCTCTCCTTGCCTCCGCGCAGGCTCCAAGTACCAATTGTCCCCTATCGAAGAGGATCCGGTATCCTCTCAGGATGTCGTGGCCCAAGATGACGTCCACTCCACTAATGAGGTTGAAGCTTACTATCGCTCGGACGCTGTGTGTTCGATCCCTGACGGTGAGCCTAACGTCTGCCTCTCCCAAACACTCGATGAGGGATCCGTCCATTGTCGCAATCCTTTTGTCGGACGGAACGAGCCTTCCCTTCCATGCACCGGCTCTAACTATGGTCTGGGAGCACCCGGTGTCCACTAATCCCCAGACAGTTTGACCCTGGATGATTACCGGGATCCTCGGGCTGGTCGCGCCATCTCTGGTTTGGGGAGAGCTGCAGGCGCGGAGCAGGCCCCTAAATCGTTTCCCGTCCCCTTGCAGTACCTGACTAAGTGTCCAACCTCGCCACACGCAAAGCAACGCCTCCGCTCTTGGCACTCCTTCTCCCGATGTGGGCCCCCGCACCGAAAGCAAGCGCCCTCCTGGGATCTGGCCACAAGACCCACTTCAAATTGGGACTCCAGGGCTCGCGATGCTTGGTGCTCACTAGTGAGAGCGCGGGCCATTGAAGTGAGGTCGTCCTCGCTCATTTCAAGGATCCCTGGCGTTGCTCTCATCCGAGCCGCCACGTCGGCAGGCATGGAGGAAATAAATGTCAGCAAGACCAACCTTGACGAATCGGGAACGCCCATCAAGCAAATAAGCTCCTTGATTTCCGCTAAGCACACGTCCACGGACTCCTCAGTGGACCACCTCTTCGTCCTCAGTCTCTCACACGCTGTGAAAGGATTCATAGAGAAAGCCCTCCTCAAAGTCCTGAAGATTTTTTCCTCATCTCCCTTATCATCCGGACTAAGCTGATCATATACACTGAAGGCCTTTCCACTAAGGAAGAGTGGGATAAGCCGGGCAACCTCGTTGAATCCCAGCAAATCTTTAGCAATCTGGACTTGGCGGATCCATACTTGTAGCTCCCCCGTCCCATCGTATCTGGGTACGACGTCTACTAATTTTAAATTAGACAGGGCCGTGATAGCTTGTGTTTCTGACGACAATCCCGAGGTCGTCTGACTCCCTTTTCTAGACATTATAATAAAACACTTCACTCACTTTAATATCTATATTTCAACTGACCCGCACGTCGCAGCGTGGCTCTTTCAAAACACTCCCCCATGACCTCAGCTGACGTCACTACGAGTGTTCTAAGTGTGATTTACCCTTTTTATCATTGTAAAGAGAGGCTTAAGTGCAAAAGGACTGTTTTTCGGACTCTTTAATTGGAATTTATACCCTCGAAGACCCGGATTCGTGGATTCTTCACTGTTTCGAGGGTATTATAAAGGAGTCTTTGTTTTCATTACTCCTTTATTGATGTAAACAAACGCTGTTTCCATCATATTCCTGATCGCGGTTTTCCCCCTTCTAATTGGATAGCTTTCTGTGTCTCTATAGTGTCTCTATTAGTGTTCTGAGCTCATTATCCGTGGACTTTTTCATCGTCACCTACTGTGCCGGAGAAAGGATTCCGAGGATTCTTCTAAATCACTTAAGTGAGGCGAGGTTTCGTGTGAAGATTGATGGTGAGAACATTGCGTTAATTTTTCAACAACATGAATGGATCATCACCTGGAAGTAATAAAATATCTACTTCTAATTATTTAGAAGCTCTGAAGAAGAACTTAGCTGCTAAGGCAGTGAAAAGCAAAGTAATTATTGACTTTAAGTCGGTAACAGAAGAAGGATTCCCGGATAGACCAACGAATAAGGATGTAGAGAAGACTGTTTTTGACATATTGAAGTTAAATTCTAATACTATTGAAAGAATTCGTGTTTGCCCAGGTTATAAAAATACTATATTAATAGATTTGAAAAATGAACTGAATATTGGAACTACTTTTGCCCATGTCGAAGACGATTTCATCATTCGAAATGCTGACGGCGTGTTTAAAGGATTGAAAGGAACCATCAGAGGTCTGAAAGCGCAGAGAAAAGATGAGTTTGGTAATCCTCTTATATATGAAAAAAATATCATTATTCACTCACCTCATGAAGATATTTCAACGGATGATATTGAGGGAGTGATAAAAGAGTATGGAGCCATCAAAGCACCTCTAAGAGAATGTTGCTTTCGAGAAGGGAGACTTAAGGGCCTAATGAACGGAGATATTTCTGTAAAAGTCACTTTGTCAAGCGAAATACCCGGTTTTTTGTCAATTAAAGGCCATAAAACTAGAATATCATACATGGGACAAGAAAAGTGGTGCGCAAAATGTTTTGAACCTGGGCATTTTGCCCGAGAATGTACGAACAAATTTGTCAAATGGCGTGATTATGAAAAACAATTGAAGAACGATAGAAGCAATGAGAATGAAAGTAACAAATCAATTTATATTTCCAATGCAACGCCAGTACTCAATGAAGAAGAACATACTCAAAAAGTAGATGTCGTTGAGGACCAGACTTCAAAGGAGAAACAAGTAATGAATAGAGAGTTTGTCAAGGAAAACATTAATTCATCTTGCACAATGGATGAAATTTCTTCAGAAAATAGTAAAAAACAATCAGCCAATGAACTGTCTGGATCGGTGGCTCCTACTTCATCGAATGAGGACTGTGTTGTTGAGTCCCTATCTGTAGGGACTGAATGTTTGAATGAAAAGGAAGTATCACCTGGTAAACTTGTGAACAAAGTAAAAAATATAGATTCGCCAGATTCTTCAATGAGTCTAAATAAACAATCAGGTAAACGTAGTAAGCCTGATACATCCCCATCTCCAGATGAACTCAACAACCGTTTTAAACAATTGAAAAACTGAGTTTTGTGTTCTTGGTTACTATTTCCATACATATTAATTATCTATCTTTTACATGAGAAGACTTCATATATATCAAATCAATCTTCATCATTCCAAAGCGGCTGAGGCTGAGCTAAGACTAAGAGATACTAAGTTCGACATTGCTCTTATCCAAGAACCTCTTCTGGGACAAAATTCAGCACTTCAATTCTCTAACAGTCCAACCAAAATGACAATAGGCAAATCAGGAGGAAGGGCTTGCATTCGTGTGGACAAGCAAATACCCTTCTGGGGAGTGGATGCATTTTGTGATAGGGATATAACTACTGTCCTAATTGAACAAACATGTATGGTACAACATGGATCAACCTTACTTTCACAAAAAATGAATGTGTACTATTGTTCAGTCTACTTTGATATCAATATTGAGTTTGGAGCGCAACATAAATTTCTCGCCTTACTTGACTTCTGCAAGGGTCAAAATAAACCATTGGTAGTGGGATGCGACTCCAATGCACACAGCCCACTCTGGGGTTCCTCTGACGTTAATCGCCGGGGCGGTGCTCTCGAGGAAATTATTGAGCAGTTCAATTTATGTGTTGAAAACATTGGAACCGTTCCAACTTTCAATTCAGGGAGAGGCTCAAGCCATATTGATATCACAATCACAAATAGTACATTCAATCAACGAATGCAAGTTTTTGAGTGGCGAGTGGATGATGAATACTCACATAGTGATCATGCTTACCTTCAATTTTCTACAGGAAGCTATACACCAATTATTGAGCAATGTCGTAATCTCATTAAAGCTGACTGGAAGAGATTTACTTTTGAATTAGCAAAGGAGTCAGCAAAGCTACCTAACCCTTTGACCAGTAGTTTGGAAACCTCATCTCAGGCCTGGACAGAAGCTGTCCAAAGGACTCTAAATATGGTCGCACCCCTTAAGCCAGCAAGAAGAATTAGACCAGTCCCATGGTGGAATGAGAGTCTTGAATCTCTTAGAAAACACGTTCAAAACATTTTACGTCGTGTTCGACGTGGCAAAGGGGGGCAACGCCTTAGGGATGCCCTTAAAAAGAAAACGAGGGACTATACAAATCTTCTCAAAAAATCGAAGAAACTTAGTTGGCGGGAATACTGTAGCCGATTAGATGATTTAGGGGATGTATCTAAGATTGTCCGTACTGTGAAGCCAAGCTCAACTGCTACCATCGGTTTAATTGTTGATGAAGATGGAGAATTGGCTGAAACTTCTGAAGCGTCTCTAGAAAACCTACTGTCCTACCACTTTCCTGGGGGAGAAATGTCTCCAAACTCAGACATTGTACGTGATGCATGGTCGGTTACTCCACTTAAAGAGCATGATGACCTAGAAGGTATCATCACTTTGGAGAAGCTTGGGACTTCCATTAATTCATTTAATAGTTACAAAGTTGCAGGACTCGACGACATCTCTCCTTGTGTACTCAAGTGTCTTCCACTCGAAATGTTAGAGTATTTACGAATTCTTTTTGTCCGCTCATTGCGTCTCAATGAGATTCCTTTGTTGTGGCGAAGGATGAGAGTAATCTTTGTTTCTAAGCCAGGCAAGGATTCATACACGGATCCAAAATCTTTCCGTCCCATTACGCTTTCTAGTTTTGTCCTCAAAACACTAGAGAGGCTGTTGCAGTGGCATCTCCAGGAAAGATTACCCTCGTATCTTTTCCAGCAACATGCCTTCACTATAGGACGATCTACTGACTCAGCTCTTTCTGTGGTGTCAAATATCCTTGAAAAAGCTGTATATGATAAAAAATTTGCTCTTGCGGTAAGTCTGGACTGTACTGGAGCTTTTGACAACATATCATTTGCAGGAGCCTTAAAAGGGCTTCAAGACTTGGGGGTAGACCCTGAAGTTTTTTCCTGGTATGATAATATTCTTAGAGGCAGAATTGTTAGTAGTACAATAAGGTCAACTACCAAAACAGTGCGTCCCACAAGAGGCAGTCCACAGGGAGGAGTTCTCTCCCCAGTAATATGGAATATAACCATAAATGACTTATTGGTCAAATTCAAGGATACGGAGGTCAAAGTGGTTGGATATGCTGATGATATTCTACTGGTTATATCTGGACTTGACCCAAAGACCATGGTTCAGAGCATGAACCGAGCCCTTTCTGTTGTTGAACAATGGGGTGGGTCAAATGGATTAAAATTCAACCCTACAAAAACTGTCGCAACGGTTTTTACACGTAAGACGAAGCATCCGATCTCATCCTGGCATGACCTTCATATGGCCCATCAAGTGATTCCGTACTCCAATAAAATTAAGTATCTTGGAGTCATATTAGACTCTAAGCTGAGGTTTCAGGAACATATTAGAATAAAAGTTTCAAAATCCAAGAGACTACTTCATGCTACCAAGAGGATGATTGGTCAAACGTGGGGTCTGGGTCCAAGACAAGCTCTTTGGGTATATTTTAGTGTGGTTAGACCGGCAATCACGTATGGAGCTCATGTGTGGGCTCATAACCTTACAGTAGGCCAGCAAACTCTCCTTGACAAGGTTCAAAGATTAGCCCTTCTTAATCTCTGTCATCCCATGAGATCCACACCAACAAGGGGATTGGAGGTTTTCTTTGGAATAATTCCATTATTTCTTGAGGCAAAAAGAGTAGGAACCATGGCGCACCTTCGAGTCTCTGATACTTTTGATAATACTTCAGAATGGAACCATCTTAAAACCAAAAGTATTCCTTCAGGTTTTGCTTATAGCAAGGTGCTATCAAGACTGTTTCCGGTCATGGACAAGGACAATATCGTCCGCAAGAAAGTGTGGGACTCAGATGTTCTTGAGACTGGATTTGCTCACCGAGTCAATATTTTTACTGACGGGTCGAAAAATAAAGAAGGAGTTGGTTCTGGTTACATCGTCACCAAGGGAGAATTTGTAGTTAAAGAAGAGTCTATAAGCCTATCGCCCTACAACACTGTGTTCCAGGCTGAAATCCTAGCCATCAAGGAAGCTCTTTCTTGGATTAGGAATAACCCCAAGAACTGGGAACCTTGTGGATTTTGTATTTGGACGGACTCTCGAGCGGCCATTGAAGCTCTACGGTCAGTCGAAACAAATAGTGCCCTTGTCAGAGACACCAAATACTCATTGAGGTCTATTGCAAAGGAGGTACCTCTCTCTCTCTCCTGGGTAAAAGGCCATAGCAATATTACTGGAAATGAGGTAGCTGACATGCTAGCCAAATCGGGAGCAGTCAAAAGAGCTCCAACATGTGCAGTTGGTGCCCCCTTAGTTTATTATAAAAGGGTGGTATCTACCTTCTACGAAAAAGAATGGCAAAAACTTTGGTCTGGTTTGACGTATTGTCGTCAGAGCCGAACTATGATGCCCAATGTTCAGATGAATAGATGGCAGCGGCTCCTAAATTTTTCTAAAAGAAAACTAAACGCCCTGGTTCAATTTATGACGGGCCATTGTCTCCTCCGAAGGCACTTGCATGTAATGCATCCATCGCAAAGTCCACTGTGCAGAGCTTGTGGTGAAGCGGATGAAGATCCAATCCATTTGGCTCGTGACTGCCCATGTTTTGAGTTGGAAAGAATAATTTTTCTCAAGAGGAACGAGGATTCTGGAGACCAACCAATCTCCAATCAGTATAATTTCATTGTTGGTACAAGAATTGGAGATTGGCTCACTACCACGCCATCTTTGAATAATGGTCAGGACGGATCGACATAGATGACCGGATTGGTCACTATTGCGAGGGCACCATAAGTTTAATTTCATTTTACATGTGCCCGTTCTGTTATTTATTGATTGTAAATACGGAGTAGCAATAAAATTATTTAAAAAAAAAAAAATCATTCTGCCTTGAATGTGAATCAGAAGGTAATCTATGGAATGACACTCCATTTCATTATGAGTAGAATTCCTCAATCCACAGCTAACATCCATTCACCAATATGATCAATAAGTTTAATACAACTTATTAGCTTAGTTGAACTAACACAAAAACTATTTAATAGATCAGAATTTGATATTTTGATTTGCCACCATAGACACGCAACCTCATTGTTTACACCGATAGACACATTTTCCCTTAGTTTGGCACTCTTTTCCTTCTCTCTGGGTCTCACTTACAAATTAAGAAGCCATCAAAGGATTAATAATATTCCTTATATGTAAATGAAGCGTGGTTGTCAAGTACATTAATCGTTTGGGAATTGCTTAGCCAAAAAGTATTCCTTAAAAAAAATCCAAATAGTTTTATGCCAGCCACTTACCAGCAACAAATTCATAGGAAAGTAAAGTGTTTACACAAACAACTATAGAATATGAGGTTCACAGAATTACGTCATAGATAAGTTAAAAACACAACTCAACTGTCGTCTATGCCTACTTCATAATGCTAATCAAACCAATCAATCGCTTCGATGTAATGGAGTACTTTAAGTATCCACTAATGTCGTGAAATGCCGCCATTAGAGAGAAGAATAAAAAAGAGTGATAGAAACAGTAAGAGGAGGAATACCAAGTATCCTATATATATATATTTGTAATTTTTTAATGGATCCTTCAAGCGTGATGCATGAAAAAAGTCTGGAGAACTCGGGAGGAATGTAGTGAGTGATTTTTATATGTACAAGAGTCTGCATAACATACGATTGGTGTAGTGGTAGCTTGAGGTTCGAATGGAGATTTGAATTAGTAAATTAAGACCAATTGCACAAAAAATTGGAGAAATTTGAGCAATTCTTCAATATATATTTTTATATGTAATTATATACATATAAAAATATATGCCCCGGGTGTGACGTCACAGTTTTTTTATTTAGTTTTGTTTACATCAAAATGCTACGACCAAAGAAAATATATTTTCTTTGGCTACGACCTTATATATAGCCTGATGAGTTCGTTAACGATTTCAACTAAGAGGGACAAGTCTCAATCGAGGAGGTGATGGTAGGAGGGGCCCTTTCCTGAAGACGAGGACTATAACATCCTCACGAAGATGAGATGGGAAATCCTATAACGGAGACGAGGGATGGGAAATTCTAATCAAAGACGAGGGAAGGATTCCTCTCATGAAGCGAAGGATTGGACTCCTTTCAAGGCGAGGGATGGGACTCCTTTAACGAAGACGAGGGGCGGCAATTTGGTGCCTTTCTGGAAGGGAGGCGACTGACTCGAGGGGGTCCAAGCATTGTCTGTATGTGTTGAGGGGTGTGTAACATTTATCACCGCGACACTTCATACCCCGACACTTCATACCACGACATTTCATACCGCGACATTTCATCGCGGTGTAAATATGATTTTATAACCAAAACATAATATTGCAGAAACAGTTGACAATCCTAATCATGACGTCATAAGAGGAAAACATTAGAAACAGACGTATATATTTGTTATAATTAGAGATGGAAAGTTGAGGGATATTTTGGGCGTGTGAAAGGGAGAATGTCGAAGGGTGCAATTGAGTTCAAGGTCCTTGTTATCACTATTCTCTCTCCTCTCTTGAGGAATATTTATTTCATTTATGAAGCAGGCCAAGTCGGCCAGAACGGAAGGTATTTATTTTATATTTGAATCTGTTTTGCTTCTGTTCTATGTATATGCTACAGGTATACAGAACTTTCTCCCTTTCACACGCCCAAATATCCCTCAACTTTCCATCCCCAATTATAACAAATATATACGTCTGTTTCTAATGTTTTCCTCTTATGACGTCATGATTAGGATTGTCAACTGTTTCTGCCATATTATTGTTTTGGTTATAAAATCATATTTACACGCGATGAAGTGTCGTAGTAAATGGACATTCATACCTCCTAGTTTATTAATATAAACTAGCGGTATGAAATGTCGTGGTATGAAATGTACCGGTATGAAATGTCGCGGTATGTAAGTGTCGCGGTGTGGAATGTCGTGTTACCCGTGTTGGGGTGCCTTCATTCGGCCGGATTTGCAAAGTTTGAATACTCGACTCGGATCATTGGAGGCTCTTTCATTTATATTATTGTTGACTTGACGTCACCCCTCACTCTATCCTTTCAAATATTCCATTTATAACAATCGCGCCCGAAATTAGGCATATATTTCTCTTCTTCTTTATGCATTTACTTTTAGAGTGCTTTCAACATCGGTATGTTTTATATTTTAAGGACAATATGTATCATTTACCATAATTCAGGAGATTTTGAACTATAATGACCAAAGAATAGATTATTGATCTTAAATTTCAAAAATAAAATCATTCTATGTCATTATACTCAGTTTATATAAGAAATAGTATTTTGTACAATACTTAGATACATACACTAAAAATTGCTACCTATGTATTTGGTCCATTTCTTCCATGAGTCATAATTCTCTTTTCTACCTTGGTCCATTCCTTCTGGTCCATTCTTTCCTGGTCCATTTTCTTCCTAGTCCATATTTTCCTGGTCCATTTCTTCCTAATATCATATTATATAGTATACTTGAGGAATACTAGTGAATTTGGCGGGTTTTAATTTTGAAGTGTTATTTTTATATTCTGTTTCAAAATAGAAGTGTTTATGAAGTGATGGAACATTTTTACAAATGGATAGCTCTAGTGTTGTCCATCGGGTGGGCATGCCCAAGCCCGACTCGAGGCCAAGGCCGGGCTCGGCGTAAAAAATATGAAAGTCGGGCGGGCTATGCGGGCGGCCTTTTTTATTTTTTTCTAAAATAATTTAAAAATGACCTCTTTTTAAAAGAAACGTCTCAATTTTTTTCGTCAGACCTCTTTCTAAAAAAAAAACGTCCTCACTTTTTCTCGGATCTGTTGAATGAATTCTTTCTTCTATTAATATATTTTTCCCAATGGGCGGGCGGGCACAAGTCGGGCGCATATCAAACTAATCGGTCTCGGGCCAGGCTCGGGCTCAATTATTAGTCTTTCGGGCGGCTTGGGCTCGAAAATCGCGCCCGATGGACCACACTAATAGCTCACTATGAAGTAAAAATAATAATACTAATGGGGTTATATTATGCAGCCCATACTAATATGATATATTTACCGCGATAATTTTTATACAAATCGAACGAATTTTCTACGGGTGAAATGATTAAAAACGTTTATGTAAGTGCTTTCATTTGGCCTAACAAAAAAAACTTTTGTTTATTTCGAATGAAACGAATAAATTTTAACTATAAACTTTTTGAATAAAATATTTCTGCTATTGTTAGAATGTTGCAGGAATATAATGAAATTCTTAATGTTAGGAACAAATGGCCGAGGAAAACACGACCTAGAAAGAAATTCCCCAAGAAAAAAAAATGGACGAGGAAGAATGGCCCAAGATAAAAAGGAAAATGGTGACGCATAGAAAAAATGGCCCAATTACATCTTTCCTTGTCAACAACATGGAAATAATTTAAAATAATCGCTAGAATGAATCTTATCTTTCATTATTTACCGAATTTATATAAAAATTGTACCTGATCAATACATAGTTGTATTACACTCAATACTTGTATACCATGCATTTGGTTCATTTTTCATAAGTCATTCATTTTCTTTTTTATCTTGGATCATTTCTGGTCCATTTTTTCTTGGATATATTTTTTTAGGCAATATTTCCTGATCCATTTCGTCTGGACACCGAAATTTTTATGTAACAAATAAAATCAAATTATTCGGCCTTAGATTCTATATGTTGAGAACATGATGATCGAGTGCTGTTACCACGTTTACGTTTTAAAAGCTTGTACAAGGGACCAAAAGCGCCCACGGACCGTACAGGTCACCAAAATGACTCCGCCAGGAGCATCATCGGTATAAGAGACGGGACCATATTCATGAGGGGGGGGGGGGGGGGGTCTTTGAGAGACAAGATCGAGGAAGCGGATCAGGTGACCTGGAGGCCTGAAACGATCCACTCAACGACGGAGGTAATGGAGCCAATTATCAGCGACTTCGTCTTCCCGATCCCGAAGAGATCGATGAGACTCACACCTCAATATCATTCAAGAGGAAGACGGTTACATTTGTATCTCACACAATGTCAGTGTGAAATAGCTTTAACCCATTAAAGCCGAATATTATTTGTCGCATAAATCACTAAATTTTTGAGAATATAAATTGATTTTTAATCATTTCTTGGCATATCGATAAATTTTCGAGAAAAAAAATACTGAAAAACCGGTTTTTTGACTGGCAGGATTTCCTGCCACTCGGCTATAAATCATGTTTGTGTTTTTTCAAATGTTACCTTTAAAACAATTGTCACCAATTATGTACAAGATAACTGTAAATAATTTCTTAGCCTAACATACATACAAATTCAATATGTATTTCTATATTTCTTATTCTAAATTATTTACTTATTTTGTATGGAAAGGTTCAGTACATTCGGAATGTAAAGGTACATCAAACATTTTAGTGATATATCTGGAAGAAAACTGGCGACGTTTTGAATTCGATCTACTCCCTTTTGACCTCCAATGTTGCCCTCTATTGTAGCGAACAGTCATTGTAGCAGGCCTGCTGGGCTATACTCTAGGATCTGTTTTTCTTAAAATTCCAAACTTTTTTGAAATACCAATTGCTATCTTATTTTCTCAAAATTATATGTCTTTTTTCCTTTGATATATTCTATTTGGACAAACGGCTTGGGAATTTACACTTCATGCAAAAATTGGCCATCACATTTTTTTGGAACGAATTCTCACTATATAATAGGATAAAAGGTCAACACCGCCTACGAGCATATTGTAAATACTAATAGAATTGGGCATTTCGACATTTATGTGTTTTCCTTTGACCTTATTCCACCTGATAGCTGTTAAAAATGGGTTTTAATTTTTATTTGAGGCTACCGTGACAAGCTTGTTATTTTTCCACTACACAAGTGAAATATTTTTTCATGTAGCCTGGTTCCTTTTTCATCTTGGTCATTCTTAGCATCAATGGAGGTACACTTCCTACCACATTGCAATTTTGTGTATGAATATTTTTTGCAATATTTTCAAATCGAAGATGGAGAATTTCCTCATGAGTGCGCTTTAAAATAATAATAAAACGAGAATACATACTTATTCGATTATGTTTATGATTTTATAAGGAACTGATCAAAAACCATAAGTTATGTCATAAAATTTAATTTCATGTATTTATAGACGAGTGGCAGGATATCCTGCCACTAAAGCACCACAAATAAAATAAAAAAGTGATCAAAATATTAATGTCATGTTATTTTTATACAATTCAAGAATCCAATTAGCTAAATTATTGAACAATTTTGCTCTGACCTATTCTATACATGGCCATATTTATGAGACATAGCAATTCAAACAATTATTACTATACTAGCTTGTGTTCTAAACTGTATTGACGAAACAATATTATATATAGGACAATGAACATTATTACTTAGTTAACCTAAAATGTATTAAGAACAAGTTAAAACTTAAACAAAGAAAAATATTAGATGGAACTTTTTCTACGTCATTTTAAATTGAATGGCAGGAAAACCTGCCACTAGTCTTTAATGGGTTAGGCCCAAGTCGGCCAACACCCTGAACGCTGAAAGGACCGCAATTAAGATCATTGGGCACCCATTTAGTCAAAAACCCTCCTTGCAGCCTTAGCAGTGGTCATATATATTAAGGATTTTATTTATTTCTATTCTTATTTATTTATATATTTGTTTATTTATCTTGATTAATGTTGACATTCGTATTTATTTATTTAAATTCATTGTCGACAATATGACAAGTCGTACATGATATGTCATATAATGACTAATGCTTTTCTTGAGAGTTACTTTGATTACACACCTAACCACACAAAACTAACTTTTAAAGGTTATTATTTTATAATTATTTATCTATATAACAGTCTCGACTCACATAAGAGCTCTTATAGTTCTTAATGGAATAGCTGAAAGAGATTAAAAGATACTATATTCTATTAATTCGTAAAAAATACATGGAAATGCCTTGTCGTCTTTCTATATTTCAAAATGATAGATTCTAATATAATCAAAGAAATTATTACTTACAGCAATGCCACTATAATCGGTCAAATTAAATTGCAATTAAGTTTATTGAGCACCATAAATAAATAAATTGTATCTTAGAAATATAACCATTATAGATTTACTAAACACTGTAATCATACTTGGGATATTTGATCTCAAGAAAAACTCTTGAATAACAATTTTAATAGTTAATTTTATTCTCAGACTCCACTTTATCACAAGCAGCTGTATATAATTATAAGGCTCAAGTATAGTCCAAAAGAAAATTAGGGTATAGAGGTTTTTGTGAAATATATATTAAAATATCCCGTCAAGAAAAAAAATGACTCCAATTAATTATATAAAATTGTGCACGCATTATTTTATTAGGAAAAACTCCAATACTAATGTGCTACATGTCTATAACCCGTCTTAGTACTTAATTAGTGTTGACTAATAAAACAGAAAGCATTGCCCTTTATTTATCAAGATATATTTAACAAAAGACTAAATCTTGAATGAATGAATTTGTACTTCAATATTGTTTTGAGTGGATCTTTTCTTTTGTCTATAACAATATGGATTAAAAGCTATATTATTATCATCTAAAATATATAATAATAAAAAGACAGTATTTTTAATTGAAAGAATTCCTTATTTATAAGTCTGGAAAATATTTATAGATGATTGAAAGTAATATTATTTTTTATTACTCCATTTTTTTAATTTTTTTAATTCCAAAACACGTACAATTATATTATATGCATTAAAGTTTGATGCATATGTAAAATAAATCAAAATAAACATATAAGTTCAAAACATTTTAATTAAAATTGCTGGTAATAAAATAGATAATGATTGACCAGTAAAATAATAAAATACATTTAATTTAAATATATATAAAAATTCTGTGGCTTAGCCAAAACCAATTTATCTTCCTTAGACGACGTTGCCCACCAAGGTATTTTAGAGGCTTAAAGTGCCGTATCTTGGTGCAGCCGATAGTAAAATTGCCTTCAATTCCCGGAGATGGAGGGGTTAATTTGTTGGAATCCTTTTGGCGATGAGTGTTTTTACGTTGAGAACTCCAAAGTTCATCTTCTTTTCAGATGAAGAACGGTTACCATCGGTTAAAACAAATTTTAACCTGAATATAGTGTTATAATATTAAAGACTTATCAATTACTTTACATATAGCTTCTATATCTTTTTATAAAACTTTTTTAAAAACAAAGGAATATTCATAAAGCTTTAAAAATATTATTTTTTCAAAGCCAAAAATTGAAAGCAAAACAAATAATGAGGGATACTAAATATCAACCACTAAATAACTCCAATATATAAATATATTATTACATCCAAACCAAGATGAATAGCAAAGACCATAATTCATCGATAGGATATCATTTTGTGTGTTCTGAAATATTATAATCATGTACGTATTACACATTATATTTTTGATTGCTTTTAAATCTTTTTTTAGGGTAGAATCTCAGAGTACGAATTGAGGCTGAGTCTTATATCCAAGGCAGAATCAAATCCACAATCTTAGCCCGTTTCCTAAAACAAAAATCATTTTAACATTTGTTTAATAATTTTACCTCGGGAAGTCAAAAAGATGACCAACTCCTAAAATCTTAATGGAATTCTAAACTCAAGTTAATGTTTTCCGGGTCTTGACTATGCCAATAAAATCTTTCTAATGTGGGCTCGTCGTTTTATTTTTGACACAGCCCTATTCTACATCACCCAACCTCTTCTTGATCTCAATTTGTATTTTGATTGTTTGTAGATGTCGCTTTTTCTCCTCTTTCTAGCCCTCTCCGAATCGGACTCAATCATCCTCTTCAGGATCTAGGAATATCAAGATGTCGGGTGCTGGTGGTTCCATCGGGGATCGTGAGCAGAAGCTTTTGGAGAGCGCCACGGATGGTCTTCTCATCAAGTTGAACGAGATCAAGGGCTCCGTGGCCTCCCTGATCCGTAAGCTTGAAACGGATCCCACCCTGAACTGGGAGTCCTTTTTGGACTCCTACGCCTTAGTTTCCGGGCAGCTCAACTCCTTCCTCAAGTTTGTGAAGCAAGAGAGGACTCCCGTCCTCAAGAAATACGCCACGCTGCCCCTCATCCTCAGCCCGGACAAGGACGAGGATCTACTCAAGCTCACGGAGAGTAGAGTACCGTCTTTCAGCCATGATCTCGTACCAGACCTCCTGCGAACCAAGCCGATCCAGAAGTGGAGTCCAAGCACTCTGGATTCGAGTCCAGGGCCAATTCCATCGCCGTGGACCAGGCCGGCCAAACAACTCGCCGTCATTGAGAAAATCACGAATGGAACGCTCAAGTTCATCGCTCGGGAAAGAGAAGAAATGGAGTCCAAGGCACATTCACGCTCTGAAATCGAAAAAACGGTCTCCACAGAGGACACTCTTGCACTTGTGGCCTCCATTGGTGTTGGCCGTGGACTCAAGCCCCAAATCCAGCCTACACCCATGCATCATCACATGACACCTGCCAATCGGGCACCTGTACATCTACCACAAAGCAAGGCTCCCAGCTCCATTAAAACCAATATCAAGGCTGCATCACAAGTACATCCCTATCAACGGCAATAAATACTATCCAGTGAGATTGTTAGTGTTCAACGATAATAAAGCTTTCAACTCCCGCGTCTCTATCTGAACTTTCTTATCGACGTCAAGAGTTTGCTCCCTATATCAACTAAGGCGGTCTAATATACGCATGTATCAACGCCGCTTTCCTTTGATAAACGAAGGCTGTGTCTCAAAGTGAACCCTTAACAATGCCAATAACTCCTTCTAAGAACTCTAAGGTCTTGTCTCGAAAGTGAACTCCTATCATTGTCATAAGCTCTCCCTTCAAATCTATGATAGTGTAATCCCATCCGGCACTTGACCATCCCTTTCAATCCACTAAGGACGCTTCTCAAAGCTCGATCAAAGTTACTCTTCCTATTTCCTTTTGATGTGCTAAGCTCCATCTCAAAAGTGCTGTCATATCAACAGCTCACACCATATAAACCCCTCTATTGTCTTCATGTCTCCATAAAAAATATATATTTGGGAAAACAATTAAATAAAAACATTTAATAATTTTTAACAGCTTATGTGAAGAAATAAGTATTATTTACATTATAAAAAGCCATAACCTGTCACATAAAAAGAACATTTTAAAAGGTTCTTTTACAAGTGAAGGAAGTGAGCAACTCCATTTTCATATTGAGACAACCGAGGGTTAAAATAAAGTCTGCCTCACAAGTTTATCCATATAAATATCCGTTTATTTATTGATAAATGAAATTCCCTTATAAAAAATATTTAGCTGTATTAATAAAATACTTTGTTCTTGTTTTTTTCAGAGCCCATCATTTTATTATAAGGAAGATGTCTGTGGGTAATGCTAATTACTCATCCCGAGTTGAGGATGATGGAGATTCAAGTCAAAGGCGAACGCTCTGGATTGGTGGGGCCGTCTCGTATCAAGTGGATGAGGAAATGCTATACGAAATTTTCAATAACGTGAGTGCCTCCTAAATTATTAATTTTTTCAACATTAAATTGAGAATCAAACAAGAAGCAGAAATAACTAGAGGACTCAGAGAGTGCAAACCTCCGCCGATCCCCACCAAATGAATCACTTGGTCTTTTTGTCATTTCCAACCCTCTAAGCACTGTCCCTTTAACTCTACATACTGCTCCTTTATTGCTTACACTCTAGAAGTACATGGAAAGAAAAAGAAACTGACGTCATCAAAGAGGAGAGCACAGCACAGCGACATCTATTGGCAGAGTAGGCTAACTTGAAATATTTATTAGTATTTAGCTCATTTTGTATCTAAAGAAGCACTCAGAGATGCCAAAATTAATCACTTGTTCCTTTTGGCATTTCCAACAACTCCACAAAGTTTCATCCAGATCCGTTTCGCACTTTTTGAGTTATCCTGATGACAAACCAACCAAACAACCAACGCCAGTGAAAACAATACCTCCTTCGGTGGAGGTAATAATCCGTTGATTATACTTTTATTTACTGATAACATCGCTCGAAGTATTTTAATTACATTTGTTAATAAAATACAAATTACTTATGTCTTCGCCAAGAGGTCAATTTTGATGGACATTATTGAAAAAGATTTTGTTAATGCTTTAATAATGATTCATATCCATACAAATGAAATTTCATCAAACAAATATGCAAAAATGCTCCAGTATTGAGTAAAAACTGGTCAACGAATTGATGTTTGCCTTTGTTCAATTTACTGTTTTTAAAGTTAGACAAATTTATCTTTTGTTTGCCATGGCATTGCATTATTAAAATACCTCCGTGTTTATTTGATGGCTACTTTTTGCCATTTTTCTCCTTTATATATACCGATCAATCGAATATTTTCCAGTATCTGTATTGGCACAAGAAGTCTCATATTGCTTGGGCTCTAGTTCTAACTCAGTGGTCCAATAACTTTTTTAATACGCATACGACTATAGCAAAAAAACCCAGCTTCCTTAAGCATCACCATTTTAACCTGTGGTACAATACGACAATATAATCTTCAAATTGCTTTATTACTCTTTAAAACATTTATTTCTATTCGGAATTATAGTATATTCCATTATAATATTTTCCATTTTTTTAATTTGCATATTAAAATTTTATCTCCAAAAGTAAAAATAACTTAATGAGGGTTCCTTACGTAATACCGTAGTTTGAGGACCACTGTTTAGCATATATTATCGTAGGAATATTTTTAGTAAGGGGCTTCTTCTATAAATGATAACCGTGCATGTATACTTCATTTGCTTAGGATTCAATCTTATTAATTATTGGAATAGGCTTCATGAGTATCAATATATTCTCATCCTATAGCCGAATCTATATCGAAATAAATACCGTGGAATTGTAAATTTGTTTTTTGTAGCAATATAAAATCATTGGTTCAAAGAACTAGTTTTAACGCTCAAATGCATATTTTCTCCATAAAGGATTAACTTTTCTTTTCAATTAGGCTATAAAATAAGCTTCAAGCCTAAGGACTTGTATATGAAGGATTTTAAAACTCGTATTATAAGTCATCAAAACATTATTTTTTAAACTTTCAAATGTTTGTCTGTACAGATTTAAGATTCAACAGTAGTGGCATGCAATGGACACAAATGTATCCAAAGCGAAAATTATATTATTTCAACTGATATATATATTAGGGCGATTCTTATTTCGTGTTTTTTGGATTCGAGAGTCGGGCACTTCCTAGGATTTTACCTAAGTCCTGTCGTGTTATATAATCTTGTAGAAATTTGAATGAAAACAAATAACGTTAAGTGTCTCATCAACGGACCCAAAAGTTATGTAGTATTTATTTAACCCTTCAATCACATCTCATTTCCTCCATATCAATACTATTTTAAAATAATTGGATGTAAAAGATAAATATCACCTTAAAAATACCATTATTTTTTATTATAAATATATTATTAATAAAAATAACGTTTTATATATAACTTCTTTTTGAAAGTACCTCAAAAATGACTAATAAAAAGTGTTAAATATTCTCGTATTAAAATAATAAAAATAATTTTGCACTTTTGAAATGATATCTACCATTTGCACACATTGATATTGAGCACGTGAGAGGCAATTGAATGATGGAAAAAACTACATAATCCTTGGGTCTATGGAAAAGACACTTAACGTTATTTGATTTCGTTCAAACATTCACAAGATGATCTCTATTAAGATATTAGATATCGTTTGTTGTGCCAAAGAATCGGCAGTTATTTAGTTTTTGAAAAAAAAAATTAGTTATTACCTCCGCCGAAGGAGGTATGTGTTTTCACTGGCGTTGGTTTGTTGGTTAGTTTGTCAGCAGGATAACTCAAAAAGTACGGAACGGATTCGGATGAAATTTTGTGGAGTTGTTGGAAATGCCAAAAGGAACAAGTGATTACATTTTGGTATCTCTGAGTGCTTCTTTAAGATGCCAAATGAGCTCAATACTAATAAATATTTCAATTTAGCCTACTCTGCCAATAGATGTCGCTGTGCTGTGAAATTGGTTGCCGGGAGCGTCTTCCTCTCGAAATTTTTGTCGAGTAGTGAAAAATCCGCCTCGGAAGGCTCATAATGACCCCGTGACGGCGGAGGTTTACACTCTTTGAGTGTATACATGCCTCTAGTTTACATTGAAACTAATATTTCCTCCCCTCCAAATATTAATTATCAACATTGAAAGGAATTTAAAGCCCAAATTATTATTTTTATTTGTCAAATAACAGAAAATTGTTATTTTTTATACCATAGAAGAACTAAAATCGATAATGATTAGGTTAACTCTTGTCTCCTTAATCCTACGACTCATTACTTAACCATTCCTGACGTTTTTGAATAATACTATATAATATTTTATAAGATAGAGTTTCGCCTTAATTTTAAATCAAATATATGATAGCATGATTTAAAAATTTACTTGGAGTATGAGTGTCGTATACCGCCCTATAGCTCACAACATAATTCCCCTTAAAGCAGCATTGCTTACGACTCAGTTGCTGATCCTGTTGATAATCCCAGCCTTTGAGTTTAGAGTGACATATTCAGTTGCCCTATTTTTTGGGGGGGTCTGGCATCCAATTTTCTTTTTTAAATCCATGGCACTCCTCTAACATAGTTATATACCTCTCAAATTGTGAGCCACACACTTTTTGAGGATTGATGAGTATTTCATATTTGGAAAGCTCTTTTCAATAATTACGAGTAGACATTTATTATATTATTCTTGCAGGCCAATGTACTTTTACAAAGTTATTATAATTTTATTTCAATTTTTTAACTCTATCTATGCTCCACCATCCTTCCCATAGGCTGGGCCCGTGGAAGACATTCGCATTCCCCATGACAAAGAGCGCAATCAAAACAAAAACTTTGCCTTTGTCACCTTCCACATGAGGAGAGCATTCCCTACGCCAAGGCCCTATTTCAGGGCCTCTGCCTCTATGGGCGGGAGCTCATCATCAAGGAAGCCGGTGTAGGCCGATCCTCTGGAAAATCCTCACACTCCCGCTCCATATCTGCCCCTGGCATCAAAATGAGCCATGGAGCGCAAAACAATAATATGAGCCAAATAGCCTCCGTTATCCCGAGTCTCAACAACGCTACGACGCTATGATCACCATACCCCTTCTTCCCATTACCCATCCCAGTACAAGGCCCAACACTACCAAGAGAGCTATGATCGCTATCCTGAGTACAACAACTTTTCACGAGAAGAAGACTATAATCATCACCAATACTCAAGCGGCTCATCCCGTGATTGGCAAGATAGAAACGGCCGAAGAGAGCGTCGCTATGATCGACGCTCATATGAGTATGATCGCTACAGATCATAGTCCTAGTCACCACATACACTGTTTAAAAATAATTATTTCTGGCTAGCCGCATTATTAATCTATAAATAAAATAATTACCCTTTTAACATCGGTAATTTATTTTGAAGACTTAAATTGTTGAAATGATATATAATTCATTATTATATATAATTCTATATATCCATACAAATTAGTTGATAGAAGATATATTTATATTTTTATGCTATTTTGAAAACAGGTACCTCTTTGATCAGTGTTCAAATTAATATTATTAATAATCATTATTAGCATATTTTTTGCATTTTTATAGAAAAAATAAACATTTATATACATAAACAAATGAGCTTTATTCCGTTAGAGTCCGAAAGGTGCGATTTTAAAGTCTAAGCGCGTCTTTGAGCAACGGGTAACCATTTCCTGAAGGTCCACGATGATGCTCATGATTTTTGAGAAGAGACTCCTTCCGAGTCTGGGTCCAAGGGATTCGTATACATGCTGAAAGAGGACCATATTGATCTCCTCTTGGACCTTTGAGAGGAACTCCGTTTCGTAGGGGTCATCCGTTCCTCCGAAGAAAGGTATGATGGAGAGAAGGGTCTCTACCTTGGGTCCAAGTTTAATTTCTCCATTCGTTCCAGGGTTTGATCAATCCTGGATCCGCAAGATTCATCTCTGAGGCCCTCTTCCTTCCCTCGGTGACACCAAGGATTTGCAAAGACTTGCTTGAGGGAGAAGAGGGTGGTCATGGGTGGAGGGGTCTTTTGAGGGATGTAGTCCTTGGAGGAGCCGATCGTCTCCAGGAGCTGTTCCTTAAGGCCCACGCGGGAGGAAAAATGGGAGCTCACATTGATACGAAGCACAGGGTTTGTACGCTCATGGAGATGTACGTAGTCCTCATTAATGGATGAATTTGGCTCCCCAGCCTTGAGACTCTCATTGAGCGTCACCGTGACCTCAATGTCATTGCTGTGCGATGGAGGTATGGATCTGTAGGAGGATCCCAGACGGAATAGTTCACATATGAGACTCACTCCCAGGGCTATGCTATGCCAGGTGTACTGCCGGGATTGAATGCGGTGCTCCAGCTGGCCTCTCTGCTCAATCATGAAACACATGGTAGGATATGAGCCCGAAGAGCTCAAAGGAATGTTGATGTCCCCAATGACGCGAAAGGGGGGAAGGAGATCCGAGTCCTCGAGGGATTCTTCTTTAAGCTGAATGATGTTGAGAAGCTGGAGCCTTCGGGTTCGCTTGGTGTTTTTCTTCTTTTTCAGAAGGCGCTCCTCTGCGGAGGTTACGTATGAAGGCTTCATACCCGCGGAGAGACATCCCCGATAGCGGCAGAAAGGGCAGTGTGTGCGGGAGGCCTTGGTGATGCTGCAAAGGCCGGACTCGTCCGGATTCCCGCGTACGCAGCGAAAGCGCTCTTGGGTCCCCTTGTGCACGGTTCGCCCAAAAATGCACGGCAGGAGAAGCAAGCGATTGCTCCGTAGTGATTATGCGGAGGTGCAATGTCGCCGCAGATGCGACAAACATCCGTCATGGGCTCAGGACGACGCTTACGCTTCTTCGGTTCCTCTTTAAGCATCAAGGAATTCCCTTCATTGTTGATAGATGAGCTGCTAACAGTAGTGTCCGCGTTAGGTATGGGACTTAAAATGTTGAGGTCCTCAATGTTGTAATTGATTTCATTGAGGGGAAACTCAGTTGGGCTCAAGGAAAAGGTCACGGTGTTGCTCCGAAGCATTTCGGGAAAGTCAATTGATGCCCCCAGGGGATTATTGGTGCTGGCTTGAAGTGTAGTCTCATAGTGTCCAATGCCACTGGTTGGCACATGGAAGTGCCCTTGATTACCCAAATAGGTGTCCAATTCCCCAAACTCGAGCCCAATGCTCAGAGGTGACGCGGAGATCTCTCCAGATGAAGGGAAACACGGAAAGGAAAATAGATCCATGATAATCAGATCATAAGTATGAATTAAGTATGTTTCTATTTATATATATATATATATATAAAGAAACACTTTAAACACAGAATTTTGTGAAAAAAATATATGGGGACGTGTTTTTTTTCTTCTTTTTCCTCTTCAAAATGTAAACTTTCCTGGGATTACGTCCAGCAGGAGGTTAAAAGGTCGACAAAAAATTGTTAATACTATATAAATGTATTTTCAATTATTAAGATATAATAATATTATTTTCTTTTTTTATATTAATCTGTGTCTCCATATTTTTAACTTAAGTTCACAATTGATTTAAAAGAGATACTATGATAGATGTAGACAAATTTAGCCTTTTATATATATGTACTATATTTAGAGCCTACCAAGTTCTCTTTCTCTTCATCTCTCACATGTGCCGCTATGGATTCATTTGGAGAAACGAGTTTCTCAGTCTCTCTTCTTCTTCTTCTCCCTGTAAGTGGGTTTCTGAAGCTCCATTGGACCTTATGGAAAATTAGTCTACGTTTTCAAAATCGTGGATAATAATAAACTATATATATATATATATGTCTTAATTGGTCTTGACATGAAAGAGGTCGAAGGAATGCAAGCCAAGCATTCTCTTGGACGGGAATGATTACCATGAGAGAGCTGTGTTGCTATGAATGAGAAACATAATTGTACAATCGCTAATATTGAGTGATGAGCACATGCTGATGTATTTTTCTAACAGCTTCGAGATGATTAGTTACACATTATTATTGTCATTGTTTTTTGCAATAAGTTTTTTAATAATATAATTTTACTTATTCAGAGAGCTTACACATAATATAATGTATAAATAAACATTGTAGTTTAAAATTATCCCCTGAAACTAAAAGTAATTCATCAATAATAGAACAAAATACAATATAAGACGGTAACAATATTTATTAAATTAAAATAAAAGTAATAAAATAACTTATAATGAATATTGTACAATAAAATGTTTATATTTCCAAGATAAATCACTTTCGCCGAAGGGCTAAATTATAATCTAATTTTTATAATTTCTTAAACTTTTTGTTAACCTTAATTCATTTTATTAAAATTAAGATTTTACTTGGAGAAGGATCGGTAAGATCTGACTAAGTCACCTGAGACACGAAATAAATGAATACTATCCGACGAAATGGAACGTAAAATATGGGACCATTATCAAGATTGTCCTCCATGTTTTTTTGAGAGGACATATCTTTTTGACTTTTTTTGCGAATGCATTGTAACGAGGTAGACTTGACAAAGTATGATAAAAGATAAGCAAAACTTTTGGGTTTGAAATAGTCTTTAAAAAGTTATATGAAACATTTTCGAGCTTATCAATAAAATAATTGCCATTAAAATACATATTTTTTTGCCGGTTTTGATGAATATCAATCTCAATCATCTTATGATCACAGCTATGTTAAGGACGATAGCAAGTATCTTAGACTTTATTGTAGAAGAAGATAATGCTAAGTCAATCCATAAATACTTATTTCCACATCTCCACGACACATTTTCGTCCGGACTGATTTTTTAATTACATCGTGTAATTCTTGAGAATGAAGAAGCTTGATTAAGATTTGAAAGGGGGTTTCACTTTTGACTGGTACAGAACAACATTGAGATACCCTATAACCAACAACGGATATAAATCATTTTTACATTGATTGATTAAAGCTTGGTAAAAGGATGCGCATTTAACATTTGAGCCATAGGCATTGATGATATAAAAACTGCATTTGTCGCCGATAATATTTTTAAGCCAATTCCCTTTACTCGAAAGTTCGTTCACCAACTTGGGCAAGTAAGTATTGACTTTGAAATAAAAGAGACCATCTCTCGATTTATGCCAATTGCTGCAAAAACAAAAATCTAGTAATTTTTGGGAATATATACAGAACATTCCAGAGAACAAATAAAATAAGTCGGTGATTCAATATCTTGTTTACAAATAATATCCTGTTTTTGATACATGGTACTTTAAGCGAATGTTTCGATAGACGATTTCTACCCCCTCTCATCAAAGAGAGGATCTTGCCTATTCCCATATTAATTTTGTGATCCCTTGACGCTGTTGGTTAAAAAAAAGCTGTCGATTTTAGTTTGAATGGAGGTCATTTGGAATGTTCTTTTGGAAAGTGAACCCGAATTTATTCTAATTGGTATCAGGATTCAGCATTAACCTTCTTGGCTTAGCTGTATTATTTGTATTACCTTATCAGCTCCATTAGAATTTAACGGTCCTTCACTTTCGGTAAGATAAATCAAAGAAACCCTACTACCTTTTCACTCATTGGATGAATGGGTGTCGCTTGAACAAGTACTTTCGGAAATCGTACTGGGATGACTTGAAGTATAATTAACTTTCCCATTCTCAATTGCAATGTTATTTGTTATGTCTTTTCGTGAGAGTGAGAGCATTTTATATCCGGATCATTCTTTTGTTAAGAAGGGAGTGCGATAGCTTTGTGTTCAACTCTCAATGTTGGGGCGCAGGTTCAAATCCATAGAGGGGAAGGTCAGTTATGGTTTACCTCATTGATCAGATTCTATGTTTGATAAACTAATCTTAACGCTATAATGCTTATTTATGTATTCTACACAGATGCAATTCTATCGAACCATAAAAATATCTAAGGAGCTCTTGTTGATATTCTTTGTGTATCAATATTTCTTAGATAACACAGGCCAACAAATTTTGGTCAATCTCCCTTGATTGAACGAAATGTACATAGATAACTAAAATGAGACCTCCTGAATCCAAATCTGGCCTTACTTTTTATGTGGCACATCCAGATTTTTTGATTTTTGAGTTTTTTTGAAACGGTCACTTTATGATGAGTACAATTTTTAAATACGATTCTCGTTAGTATATTAAGTTTAAAAGAAAATTAATAAAATAATATTTGTTCGTGATGAATAAAAAAATAAAAAATGGTCATTCAAATTATTTTCCTTCCATTCAAAGTCCTGGTATGATCTCAAACTGGTGAAAAAGTAGTCAAAATGGTTAATTTTAAAGTGATGCCTATAACTTCTTGGATTTTTATGAAATTCTGCAAAAGAGACCATATTTCTATAGTCGAAACCCTTGCAAATCATGTTAAATTAATGTATTATTAGTTAATCATTTTAACGACATATATTAGCAATGAATAAAAATTAATAAGCGCTTTTAATTACAATTTTTTTGCTAGGTTTGGTGACCATTTACAATGGTTGCGGGATTTGAAATAAGAAAACTAAAACATATTAAACAGATAAACTTAAGTATATTATTGCACTATCTGATTACATTGAAATTTTAAAATGGTTCAAATTTTCTTTTTGCACTTTTTCGTTTGTATACTTTGTCAGAATCCCTTTGAATCGTCCAACAATAATCCACCATCATATGTGTGCTCCACGGCCTTGATAGCGCTCTTCCATGATCTTCATGTCCTGATGAAACCGCTCTCCCTGTTCGTCACTGACAGTTTTTATTTTTTTAAGACTAAGTAACTAATATATCGTTATGAATCATTCGTTAGGCTATTGAAAACACTCGTGACAACCAGTAAATCCAGAAGAAGTATTAAGGGACTAAAATACAATCTATATTTGTATATTAAATCCCGCAATATATGATGGCGGATTATTGTTGGATGATTCAAAGGGATTCTGACAAAGTATACAAACGAAAAAGTGCAAAAATAAAATTTGAACCAGTTTAAAATTTCAATGTAATCAGATAGTACAATAATATACTTAAGTTTATCTATGTTTAATATGTCTTAGCAATGAATACTAAAACATCAAGGAAAAGAAGGCTCGCGAGGAAAATACGATGAGGGATATAAAAATGAAAAAGGAGAATACGCGTACATTCTCCCCTTTCCTTATTTATTTCATAACAAATTATGATTTTGAGAACGAATATATATTTTTTACGTTTTACAAATTTTATGGACATATATTAAATAAACATAGATACATTAAGACATTCTGCAAAATTATAATAACATACATACATTTGTTTATTCTCCTTTAAGTTTTTTTTTTTTTTTTTTGTACTTTCGTACAACATTTATTTTTGAATGTTACCAAACATAAAAAAAACCTCAATCATTACACGTACAAACATAAAATTTTACACAACTAATATTAAACAAAACAAAATCAAAACTCACCAACAATTCTATTTACATATTTAAAAACATTTTTCGATAGGGGGGATTTTGTGCTTCTTAATTTATAAAGTAAAATCTGTATTTTAGTTACAATAAAATTTATTTCCGTGCTATCAGGGCCATTGTAAATAAAACAAATTCCTTTCTTGGTTAAAACATGGCCAAACTTCATATAAATTTTTGAACAACCATATCCCATATTTCTTTTAATGTGTTACACTCAAAGAGAAAGTGCTTGCTCGTTTCATTTTTTTCTTTGCAAAAGAAACACAACGCTTCCTCACGAGTCTTGCCATAAATACTTCCAAAACACAAAGTGTTTGTTGCTATTCTGTATTTTAACCAGTATAAAGAATAGGAAAAATTTGGGTTCTCCAATAATCTTAAAACATCCTTTGGTTTAAAACTTAAATCTAGCCTATCACACTTCCTTTTAATCTGGTTTAAAAAATGGGTTTTGTCATTTTTTTAACTAAAAAACCTCGAAGCATGGCATTGCTGCTTAGATTTATAAAATTAAAAAAGGAGTCCCTTGGGCCGCATTGTCTTTGTTTGAATTGACTTCTCTTTTTATTTTCTCCCTCTCTAACATTTCACTCCCCGTAAAAAGTAGACTATAGTTAAAAATTTCACCCAAGAAAGTAATTTTTTCCTAACAGAGGTATTGTCTAGAAAATTCAATCTTGGATTGTCTCTAACCGGTTCTTGCCATTCCATTACCTTCAATGCTTGTTTCAAAATCTCGAGATTGATATCTGCATTTACCTCCCAAAAGTAGCTTATTTTCCTAGACATGTCCAAAACCTTCTCAGGTCCACAACCCTCAATGTCTTCTTTTGTGACTCCGATTTTATTTTGCAAATTTTGCAAGACAATCTTACCCCACACCGTTGTATCATCCAAAATTCTTCTAAACCACCCGAACAGTATGGACTTCCAATAGTTTTTGAAGCAAACCATTCCTAATCCCCCCCACTTTTTACTAAGGGCTATTCTTCTTCTGGTAAAAATTTTATTCGGCTTGTCTTTAAAAAGAAAATGTGACTCTATTTCTAGAACTTCTAAGGTTAGATCTTCGCAATATGCAGTAGATCTAAGTAGATGGATGACTTTGGGTATTATTAAGGTATTCCAAACATATACCCTCGCGGGAAGATTCATACTAAGAAAGGATGAGAGAGTCGATGATGTATACTTAAGCTTTTCTAGGATCATTCTCTTGTTTTCTGTCCTGTCCACTTCATCTATTGAGATGAAGGATCCTAGCACCTTCAATACTGGCACTTTTTCTAAACCAATATCTTTTAGATATCCTACATTATTCCCTATAAATTTTGATTTTTCTACATTTACTTCTAGGCCCGATATTTTTTTAAAATACTCTAATATTTCAAAAACTTATTTGCAGATTCTCTAACCTCTTCAACACTTCCTGAGAGCAGTATCGTCAAATCATCGGCAAAAGCTTCCACTTTATTTTCTTCTGTGCCAATTTTCACACCTTTTATAATTCTACTTTGATCTATTTCTACCAAAAGCCAATCCAATGCTATAATAAATAAATAAGGAGACATCGGATCCCCTTGCCTGCAGCCTCTCTTTATATAGAAAGGATCACTGTTCTTATCATAGTATGTTTGATTATTATTCAAACAAAGTTCAATCAAGTGTCTAAATTTACGACTAAAACCATGGAATTCTAGGCATTTTAATATCCAATCGTGTGACATACTATTGAACGCCTTTTTGAAGTCGACTGCCACAGCTGAGACTTCTTTATGATTACTTTTAGCATGCGATATTGAATCTTTGATACTTCTGATCACATCGTCTATCTTCCTACCTTTCAGAAATCCTTTTTGAGCTGAGTGCAGAATTGATGGAAGGATACCCCCCACTCTCTTAGCTAGTACGCAACTAAATATTTTATAACTCGTATTGAGCATCGTCAAGGGTCTTAAATTGTGAATATGTTGCGGGTCTTTGCCTGTTTTCGGTATTAAGACTAATTTACCTTTTGTGATATGGTTATCAAGATCTCCGGAAGCCATTGCTTCTTTATACACCTCTTGCAGAAGGGGGGCTAGAAGTACGCAAAATTTTCTATAAAACTCTATAGGGAAACCATCTAATCCAGGTGCAGAATTTTCTCTTTTTGTAACCCATAATATATTTCTTTCTTTCCCCGACCGAAACTTCTTCATCTGTAAAGACGTCTGAGTTTTGAATTAATTTTCTAGAGCTGTACTGTTCTATATCACACTTGTAAAACATGTGTTGCCAAGTTGAACACCTTTGACAGCTCCTGAAGCAGCCTTTAACACACTCCCAGCATCCTTTAAGTTTTTTCAATCTCTTATAATTATTTGTCATATTTAAACGATACGAACGAAAGAACAAAAAAAATTTTTTAAGAAGGGAAGAAATCAACTCTTTGAAGATACTTTTTGATTTTGAATTTATGAAAAAAATGCACAAACAAAGGAACACGTTAAAAAAAGAACATCAGAAGGACGAGTTAGCCACCTCAATTAATTTGATCTAAAAGTTTACTTTCATCATCAATATTTTCTAAGGAGAATAATTTTACATCGAATTTTTTATTTAAAGCTGTCAATAAATTGTGGCAAGAATGACAGGCTATAGTTTTACATAAGGAAAGCGCGATATAACCAGAACAAAAGTAAACTATAGATACGTCATTAATATATTTAAATGAATCTTTAAAAGTAAAATGTTTTAAATCGGAAAATATATTTAAAGAAGAAGACTTAATCTTTTCATTTGTTGAATTTATATCCTCAGAAAAATGATATTCCATATCTTTCAGTGAAATTTTGCCTAAATTTATGATATTCTTCATTCGAAGGCATTTTTCTGAATCCAAATATTGGTGCACGCTTAATTCAATGTTCGTCCCACATCTTCTCTTCTAGAGTCCAAACCGAGCTTCAATACAATCTGAATTGATGTGGCCAAGAAGAACGTAATTGACATCAGTTTCTTCGAGCAAATCTTCAGCCAATTCGCATAAGCCTTTTGAAGTTTGTTTAGCTGCTAAAAAAGTGTCACGAGAAAGACTTGAGGCTTTATCTCCCGCTGCCTCCCATTCATTCAGCCATGATGTAAAGTCTCGCAAATATTCTAATTGGGAGGAATTAGAAGTAATGGCTCTTTTGCAAGGGTTGTTCTTGGTGATATGTTCGAGATGATTAAAAGATAGATCTCTATCTTTCACCCTGAAAAATACAACATAGCAGGGAATAAAGTCATCGTAGTTGTATGAATCAGTATTAATAAGAAAACACTGAGGAACAGTCAAGTTTTGATATGTGAAGAACAATATATAAATAAAGAAGGTTAAGGAATGGAGTTTGGCTTACCGTATATGGATTTTCATTTCTTCATAAATATTTAGACTGAAGTCTATTGACGGTCCTCCATGACTAAAGTTCATCTTGAAGAACACCAGCTCTTTATCTTTTCATCATAATGTTCTTGAACGCCGCTCGGAAGGCAAGTCCTATCCATTTTAATTTGAAGCTCTTCGAGTGTTAAAAATGAGTTGGCCTCTTCAAAAGCCTTAATCTTTTTTTAAATTCGCTCGTTTTCATTAAGGAGTCGTGAAGAGGAGGTTGAGGTGGAGGAACGCTTTGGAGGAGGCTTTTTTGAATAGTAGTGAGGAAGATTTGGAAAATTGGAAGGGACGGCATCTTTTTTAATATCTTAAGACAAAGAGTTTTTCCAGATCTGTCTGAACGTGATGGATTAGAGTCAGTAGACTCTGGCTTATAATCGGAGGGAATGAAATGTACGTCACACAACGCAGAATGTCTTGAAGGTATCTATTTTTTCGCAGAACAGCCTTTGTCCAGAGTTGGCTTAGGGACTCATCCTTGGGGAACATATGAAACCGTCTCTTTTTCCCCTCATTGCCTTTGGTTTGTAGCCACTCTTGCAACCCGGAGCAACACAATCCTTCCCCATTGTTGTCTAGTTTGAAGATAAATAGGTAGTTCTAAAACGATTCCTCTACACACTTCCACTACTTCATTCACGCGGCAAATAAATAATTAGTCGATCCCACTTTGTATTTGTGTTTTGAAAGGTTGCGCGACTTTACCATTCCTGATTGTTTTAGTATTCATTGTCTTAGTTTTCTTATTTCAAATGCCGCAACCATTGTAAATGGTCACCAAACCTAGCAAAAAAATTGTAATTAAAAGCGCTTATTAATTTTTATTCATTTGCTAATATATGTCGTTAAAATGATTAAACTAATAATAAATTAATTTAACATGATTTGCAAGGGTTTCGACTATAGGAATATGGTCTCTTTTGCAGAATTTCATAAAAATCCAAGAAGTTATAGGCATCACTTTAAAATTAACCATTTTGACTACTTTTTCACCAGTTTTGAGATCATACCAGGACTTTGAATGGAAGGAAAATAATTTGAATGACCATTTTTTATTTTTTTATTCATCACGAACAAATATTATTTTATTAATTTTCTTTTAAACTTAATATACTAATGAAGAATCGTATTTAAAAATTGTACTCATCATAAAGTGACCGTTTCAAAAAAACTCAAAAATCAAAAAATCTGGATGTGCCACAGAAAAAGTAAGGCCAGATTTGGATTCAGGAGGTCTCATTTTAGTTATCTATGTACATTTCGTTCAATCAAGGGAGATTGACCAAAATTTGTTGGCCTGTGTAATTAGTAAGCATATTTGGCTTACCAGAATTTTTTTTTCTTTCATTTTATACATTGTATTGGTATTCATTAAACTGCTTCAGGCATGAACTTGTAAAATATATCAGCCTATCATGATTTAATAAGTGATTTGATTCTTATTTAGCTATAAATAGTTAGTATGATGATGTAGTATTTCCATTTTTTGCTATTATGGAATTGGGGAGTCAAAGTTGTAATACCTGCAATTAGATAAAAATATCAATCTAAAAACGCTCAGAACATATAATTGAGAAAAAATAAAAGTACTTAGCTATGTAACATTAGCAGGACTGTAGGAATAGGAACACAAATAATGATGTCGTATATGCCCAAAAATTTGAAAACCCCTTAATAGGCGGAAAATAAGCAAAAAGTCTAAATATGCTAAAAATATGTATTTTGAGCCAAAAAGTGATTTTTAGTAAAGAAAAGAAGTTTAAAAAATGTTTGTTAAAATCATTCTGGATAAACATCACAGCAGTTTTTTTCGAAAAAAGTTCACAAGAGTCGCTCTTGCAGAGACTTAAAAAAACTCAAAAGAAAAAAGTTAATTATTAGGGACGAGATCGATAACAAGCTTTGGCAGTTTCGACATAAAAAAAATAAACAACCTCTAAAAGTAGATAAAATTTTTAGGAGGAAAATGGTAAATAAAAAAATGTAAATCACTTCACAGAGATATACATACATTTCAGCTAAACGAATAACTGAAAATAGTGGTGATATATTAGTGATAATTACAGATAATATAAGAAAATGTCAGTCCTTAAAATCTGTTTATTGCCAAATAAGTAGTAGATGTACTTCTTTTACGCATAGAAAATATATTATAGTTCAATATCACCAATAATAACCTAAGATTCATTATTGATGCCTCTATAATAAAAAAAACTTTCAAATTATTGACGCCTTCACTAGCCCTGTTGATATACCTATGTATGTACAATGGTTCTTTTGAGACATTAATGGAGTCCTGAAGGCGGTGATAGAATAAGGACATTATTAATTTTTATACATATGCTAAAAGAAAAAATGAAATTACAATACATGGATTTTGAATAGAAAGAGGCATCCCTCTTGCAATGTACAATGAATGTGTGCGCATTCTATAAATAGCGTTAAATCCTTTTTTTCTACTTTATTTTATGGTTTACCCTAAGAGAAGAATATTAGTAAATAATGTCACCCACTTACATTTTTCACTATGCTAAAAATAATAAAAGCTATTCGTGTAAAAAATTATGATTATATTATGTAAATATGTTGCACACACTTTCATCAATTATTGAGTAAGGTTGTGAGCTATTATCATGGGCGTCCATAAGAAATGGACCAGGAAAATATGGCCTAGGAAGGAATGGAGCAAGAGAAAATGGAGTAAGAAGATATTATGCAAGATAGAAAAGGAAAAGTATGACTCAAGGAAAAATGACTTAAATACATGGATAGGCAAGTATTTGAGTGGAATAAATCTAAATATTGGTCAAATACTATTTTTCATATATATTCAGTAAATAATGGCAAAGAAGTATTTTTTTTTCGGTTGAGACTTTTTATTTATCATCATCAACAAACAGAGTAGATAAAATACACATAAGACAATATGATAATTAATAAAAATATAAAATTTGCGTAAAAACAATACATAAATAAACATTATAGTAAATAAATTACTGCCTAGAAATAAAATAACCTTCAAAATTTATTTTGCAAATATACAGAGAAACCATTTCTTTGTTGGTGTCATCAGACGGGGCTAAGATTTACATGGGCCATTTTTCCATGAATCATCATTTTCTTTTTCGATATTGGGTCATTTCTTCCATGAATCATCATTTTCCTTTTCCACATTAGGTCATTTCTTCCTAGGCCATTAATTCTTGGGGATTTCTTCCTATTCCTTATTTGTCTCGTCCAATTCTTCCTTATATCATTATTATTACAGGTAATGTAGATTACATGCATTTGAAAGTTACTTCTTTATTCTCATTCACTACTGTAATTGTTTGGTCAAAGTTCTGTTTTCGAAAAGGATGTAAAAACTACTATAAAGGAAATGCAAAAGCGTTTTTGTATTTTAAATATGTTGACCGTTGTATCCACCGCCAAAATGCTTAGGAGTTGTAAAGCCATTAGTTCAAGTTTCATTTTGTTATTTGCAGGCTTGTGAGCGATCAGGAAAAAATAGTGATCCGATCAAAAATACCGATCATAAATTCTTTGTGATATAGCGATATAACGATCTGGGATTTTTCCGATCAGCGATCCGATCAATTTAATTGCGATCAACAAAAAATTACCTATGTAATACCAGCTTGTAAACGGAACGCAACTTTTTTTTAACGCTGAACGTTGTACGTAAAAAAAAGAGTTTTGCGTTCAGCGTTCAATTTTTCCAACCATTTCAATGTAGTTTTCAGTGGTTGCCACGTGCGATAAAATGAGCGATAAACGGTAAACGATAATTATCGCTGAGATCAAACCTTTTATCGTTATCGTTTATCACAAAGTTTTCTAAAATTTCCGCTCATTCACTTATCGTTAGTCCCCAAAAAAAGGAACGATAAGTTCTAAGACGACTTTTGTAAAAATACAAAAAAATCAAAGACGACTTTTGTAATAATAAAAATTTGAAGGAAATTTTTTGAGATTCTTTTCTAAAAAAACGTCGTCAACTCTTTTTTTGGAGATTCTTTTCTAAAAGAAAGAACGTCATCAATTTTTTTGAGATTCTTTTCTTTAAAAAAAAAACGTCATCACTTTTTTTGGAAATTCCTTTCTAAAAAACAAACGTCTTCCCTTTTTTTGGGGGGGGGACTTTTTATCGTTATCGTTTTATCGTTTATCGCTTACTGCAAGTTGGGTTTTGAAATTTTTTACCGTTTATCGTTTATTGCAAGTTGATAAAAAAGTTATCGTTTTATTGTTATCGCAAGTTTAAAAAAAGTTATCGCAGAAACCACTGGTAGTTTTGATTAAGTATTTTTTTCTGGGATATAAACAAGGGGATGGAATATATGAGAAGAACTTATAAACTATTTCCCAAGAACTTTCTATAGAATAGTAAAGCACTTTTTCTTAATTTTACCCCAAGTGACAAAAATTTACACACAATTGAATGACCTTTTTATTCATTCATTCTTATTACAAAATAAACCACTTATTTAGTATATAGGTATACAACTAATGTTGAAATAAGTTGAAATTAAGTCTGATTACGGGATATTCATCTGGGCTGTGGACTCGGATTCATGGATTTGCTCATTTTGATGGACTCGGATTCGTGGACTCGATAACTTAAATATAAGGACTCGGATAGGAGGGCTCGAGAGGAATCTGATATGAGGATTGGGAACAGTATTAATTTCGTCAGCTTTTTTCATTTCGTCATGGAGCACAAATGACAGTCTACGAGCAAACAAAATATATTTACAAGGTTAGTCCCTATACGCTTCTTAGTAACTAATTAGCATAGTTTGGTAAACATTTTATACTCACATGTCACAATTGTTTAAGGATGTTTGATGACTATAGATGATAATTTATTATTTTGGCTTCTCCTAGATATAGCAAAAATTTTATATAATTTTTTTAACCATCATGGCGATGGTCGCGAATGTCTCAACCAAAGTACTCTGAGGAATGTAAGATCAATCATTTACACATTCCAATAGGTCAAGCGACCTAGGAGCTTGTTGTTGTTGCTTAAAAAAAGTTAATTTGACGCCGTTGACCAGACAAATAAATTACCCTTACTGCAGTTGCAGTTAATATTTTGTGTTTTGGTCGGTTCCTTGCATAAATTTAATGTTATTAATTGATATAGAGATTCAGTATTTTTTTAATGACAAATACGATATTAACTTCAATTAAATGTAGAAAATAGTTTATTTGTGTTTATATAATATTAAATGTGTTTTATATTGTAAAGATGATTAAAAAATATCTCTCTGTAAAATAAGATACATTCATATAATGTTGTTTTATAATATTAATTTGTATTATATAGCTTTGATCTGGATTTATTACATCTTTAATATGATTATAATTTAAAATGTAATGTATCTATTAAGGAAGAAAGTAGGGATGATCCAGTTACTCATACAGGTTTATAAAAATATTTTGCAGATTCTTAATATCGAACTCGGACTCCGTTATTCGAAAATAAGCGAGTCTGGTCATCGCGACACTTTTTTCAAATTTATTTGATCTGAAATTGTTTTTATTAAGATTAAAAATAGTTAAGTTTTTTTCAAGGTGACTTGGCGTGTTTGTCTTTTTTTGTATGGAAACTACTAATATAATGATAATTTTGTTACAGTCAGGAAAAATTATATACAAGTTGGGGTTTGATCAGAAGTTCCGAACCTTTTTTCTTTGGTGACCCCCTATAGAAAAATCTCTAGTCTGGCGTCTTCTTATGTAGTGAATATAGACGTTCTGCGGAACCCAGGTTGGGAAACCCTGGGTTAGATCCAGTCAACAAATTTTTTTATCATTTGAAAGTCGGCTCGAGCTCATTTTTATTATAAAAACCCTAAATAGTACTTCCATTTTTCAAAACTACACATTGTTATTTTTTTAAATATTTGAACGCTGAAAGCTAACGGAACGCTGAACGCAAAAACATTGAACGGAACGCTATTTTTTTAACGCTGAACGGAACGCTAAACGCAAAAAAAGCTGAACGCTCACAAGCCTGTGTAATACAAATTCTAAGTAAAAATTTCAATGCATATACAGTAAAACCTTTATAAGTATTCATCTTTATATGGCAGTCCAAAGCACCCACCAAAATTTACCCCCAGATAAATTAAGTATTATACCGATATAAACATACCTTTTTAAATGAACAATTGACTTGTTTAACAATTTTCTATTACCAGCCTATGAGCTCCAACACTCTGGCTCCACCATTAACATATTTTTAGACAGGAGATGCCAGAATAAATGTTTCTCACAGCCTATGAGCTCCAAAAAAAATGACTTTTCGATAGACGCCTGTCTGTATATTTTAGGACAAAAATATATCAGGATAGCATATAGGTACTGGCTTTTTCCATTAGGGGTTGTCTGAATTTTGTGTTTTCTAAATAAATATTAGTCGTGGAAATGGATTTTGGTCAATGTGACAGCTAGTTAAGTTTTAAGGAATGTGAGGTTTGTCTCAAAAATCCTTATTACAATTTTTTTCTTTTTTAGTTATTTTATAGAAATTGATCGGATTGCAATTTTTTAGTGATTTTCTTACGATCAAAAGATATAAAGATCAGGACCTTTTGCGATACTCCGATCAGCGATCAAATATCGCTCTATCGCTATTGATCGCCGATCAGAAAAAACTCCGATCAACAAGCCTGGTTATTTGCCGTAAAAAACTATTAAAGAAGGATGATTTGCTCCAACCCTATACCAAAATAAATTGCAAGTCATTTAATGGTAAAAATAGAAAGAAAAGCTGCAAAACTAAATTTATAATCATGATGCATGGATTTTTAAAAAATTAAGTAAAGTCACGGATAGATTGTGAGGTCATATATCTTGAAGAAATATGTAGTTCTAGTAGTAAAGGACGACACACATAGTATGAATAAAATTAAGTATCATATACATTGAATTAGGTGAGTGGGCTCATCAACTACTAGGCAACAAAGATCTGCTATTTATGATATTTCTGAGATTACTACAAATCCATCTGTATATCCGAAATGTTAGATATCCCTTCTCTCTCTCTATCTGTCCGTCTCTCACTGACAGCCAGTCTTTTTTTCACCCTCTGTCTGCCTGTCTCTTCTTCTCTCTCTCTCTCTCTTAAACGCAGTGTATGTTCTTTCATTAATAATTGAACGTTCAATGATTGGCAAGGGAGTACTTTATACCCGAAATGACATAGAAAGAGATAAAAATGCTGTCGATTAAAAATAGAGACGTCTTTCTAGCATCTCTTTGATTAAAGTATCGAATTAATCACAAACCTCTCCGGTTTTCTATTATTAATTAGCAGTTGGTATTATTATTATTGTATCATATTAAACAGATGAAATCCTTCTATTCTGGAGGAGGAACTTTGACACGGAATTCCCTCCTGTGTTTGGAGTTACTTATTCCACGGGACTCGTGGACAAGAGGAACAAACCTTTCCCTTTTTAAAGTTATTAATAACATGTTTAAAGAAATAACCAAAAGCTGTTGTTGCTTTTATTATTGCGTATAATAAACAGCTAGAGTTCTTGTATTCTTCTTATCAGGGTCCCTCTTCAAGAATAGCAAAGCTGTTTATGAAAACGCAAAAAATTTAATAATAGCAACAGCTTATTAATAATAGAAAAAGGGAGAGGTTTGTGATTAATTTGATACTATAATACAACAGCTGCCATAATCATCTTTGGGGCAGCAGATACATTGACAGCAGAGGAGAAGCTTTAGAGAGCCTAATAGATGAACATAATCTTTTGGTATTAAATGAAGGAAATGAACCCACATTTGTTTCACAACGGGCTAGTTCAGTTATAGATATTACCATAATGAATCAGCATGCATTCAATAAATTCAACATTCGAGGATGGCATGTTGATCTACGACCATCAATGTCAGATCATCGTTACATAAATTTCAAATTCAGAAAATACAAACCTATCTCCAAAAAGTCAAGAAATTTCAGAAAAGTCAATTGGGATATAGATCTCAAACCGAAAATGTGTCACTGCCTAAAGTAATTCCCAATTCTATCGCAATAGATAAATCTGCAGAATCATTATATGATACAATAATGAAGGCACTCTACATTGCTTGTCCATTAAGGAAAACAACAGCATTTAAGTCCGTGCCATGGTGGACAAAACATCTTGCAAGCCTTAGATATAAACTCAATAAACTTGAGCCTAAGCGTCACTACAGCACACATACGGAGGAGTACTTAAAAACGAATATCGTAAAGTACTCAGAAAAGAGAAGAAAGAGGCATGGAGGCATTTTTGCAGTAAAACTGCAAATGCTAAAGATATTGCAAAACTGATTAAAATATAAAAACCAATGGAAGACTCAATTGGACTACTGAAAAAAGACGATGGATGTACGCAATCACCTGCTCAATCTTTATTATTACTTATGGAAACTCATTTCCCTGATAGTATAACAAATACGACCTATGATAGACCATTGCAAGAAAGAAGCTTTAACATTAACTATGTAGATAAAAATAAGGTCAAAGAATCATTCAATTCTTTTGAACCATTTACAAGCTCAGGACCAGATGGGTTGAAACCAGTTGTACTACAGCAACTTGGGAAAAATTAGTATCTTACATCACAAACCTTTATGAAGTAATTCTCAGCACTGGCTATACATCAAGGATCTGGAGAGAGATGAAAGTTACTTTTTTGCCGAAACTGGGCAAAGATGACTACAGCTCAGCTAAGGCTTTCAGGCCAACCACTCTTTCGAACTACATTCTTAAAGGACTCGAGAGAATTGTACAATGGAAAGTGAAAGACTTTATTCACAACATGCTTATACTAAGGGATTATCAACTGAAACAGCCCTTTCACAAGTTACGGACTTAATCGAAAAATCAATTTTTCAAGACCACTGCACACTTGCAGTCAGTTTTGATTGCACAGGTGCGTTTGATTATGTACAATTTCACTCTGCAAACATAGCTATGTCACGGCTTGGAATTCCAGAAAGCATTCAATCTTGGTACTGTAACCTTCTTAAAACAAGAACAGTCAAAGCGGAATTAAAAGGGGAAAAAGTCAGTGTCAATCCAACACGTGGTAGTCCTCAAGGAGGAGTTCTATCTCCAGTTATATGGAACTTAATCATGGACACTCTTTTGACCAAGTTTAAAGAAGGCGCCATCCATGTTGTAGGATATGCGGATGACGCCCTTTTATTAATAAGTGGTAAACCCTGGTACACTTGTTAATAAAATGCAGGAAGCAATTAATATTGTTCTGGAATGGGGGAAAACAAATGGTCTCACCTTCAACCCATCCAAATCTAATGCTATAGTCTTTTCAAAAGCATACAAATTAAGATCAAAATACTTTCCGCGACTATTTATGGCAGGAAAGTAATTAAATATGCTACACAAATGAAATACCTAGGCGTGGTTTTCGATCAAGGACTCACCTGGACTGAACATATAAAAGAAAAAGCTGCCAAATGTTCTCGAATATGGAATATGGCAAAGGCAGTCATAGGTCAAAAATGGGGCTTAACTTCGGATAGGGTTCTCTGGCTCTATGAAGCAATGATTAGACCCATTATCACCTATGCATGTCTAATATGGGGACACACTGCTACTGCAAAGAAAGTCGAAATAAGAAAATTGAACAATATTCAGCGAAAGGTACTTATGAGTATGACTCATACACTCCGATCAACACCAACATCAGGAATAGAGGCAGTATTGGGCATCACTCCATTGGATCTCTACATACAAGCACATGCAACAAAGTCAAGATGGAGAACAAAGTTTTTTCTCCGGGATACCTGGGATGGTGTGGGCAATCTTTCAAGGCGTCGTGGACATCGTTTCGTTAGTGATAAAATACTTCATCGACTTTAATTGAATGAAACTAGCGACTACATTACAGGCAATCGTATCTGGGTTGATAACTCTCATGTTGAAAACTCTGACATTATTATATACACAGACGGATCAAAAGACGATAAAGACAACACAGGAGCTGGATGGGCAATCACTAGAGGTGATATATCCTTTTATCAATCATATATATCTCTTAATAAGGAAGCATCAGTCTTCCAAGCTGAGGTAATTGCCATCACACAATCTGTAAAAGCTTTACTTGAACAAGACAAGCCATCTAAGAACGTGATTATTCGGTCAGATTCTCAATCGGCAATTGCTGCTATTCTAAACCCCTTTACAAAAGTGGCTGAGAAGTATTAAACAACGCAAAATCCAAAATAAATATACATCTTGATTGGTGTAAGGGCCATTCAGACATCTCAGGCAACGAATTTGCGGACTACCTTGCAAAGAAAGGAACGCAAAGTAAAAATCGCTTATGTGTTGGAGCACCACCAAGCTACATAAAGAAAGTGATAGATGGCTTCTTCTATGAAGTTTGGTGCAACAGATACAAAAAGGATCTTGGAATGAAACATACTCATAGTATGTTGAATATTCCAAAACAAAAGGTTGTCGAACTTTCACGTCCCAACATGAAATTACTTGTTCAAGCCTACACAGGCCATGGACCATTTCTGGCCCATCTGAGCAAATGGAAAAACACAAATGCCATTTGTAATATATGCATGGAGGAGTCCCAAACCGCTGACCACCTAATCAACAGATGCCCATCGCTTTCATATGAGAGATACCAAGTCATGCAAGAAGAGGATGAAGATCTTCGTATTATTAAATTTATTAAATGTAAAAAGATGCAAAGAATTATTGATTCTAACTTTAATTTAATTGCTTCATAAGTAGATTATAAAATAATTTATATAATGTAATACTCAATATCCATTTTTGCTGTTGTAGCACATATACCCCTTTGTGTGGTCGTGTTCTTGTGATATATGTATGTATTTGCTTTTATCAATGTACAATAATTGTAATATTTGTATGTACTATGGTAAGACCGCAATAAATTCTTATCTAACAACTCCTTGACCGTATGGACTTTCATATACTACTCTATTCAAATCCATCAATATTAGTGAACTGGCAAATTTTTTCCATATATTTTTAAAAATATAGAGCTACATATTTTTTGAATGTGAAAATATATGCGATAATTAATTTCATTCGATTTGGCCACTCTTGCAGCTACCTACGACATTAAATCTGTTGACGGTACTGATGCAGATCTTCTTCTCCAACATCCCCTACAATGCTAAGCCCAGGAAATTGTACAGCGGTGAAATGGTTAAAATTGATTACACACCTCTTCATGTTTTTTAGGAAAGTGAACTATCTTACTGGAAGCAAAAATTTCAACTAATTTAATTTCGATTCAGGTCTCGAAGAAGTCTAATTAGACATATCTTTACATTATTTTCATTTGACCTAACAGCAACTCAAACCATGAATGAAGCCGGCTTATGGGGAAGAAAATATTTTTGGATCCTTGGATCGATCTTGATGAGGATTTCAACAAAGTTCGATCGTTCTGGGTATCTAACATTTCATAATTATTACTTGGAAGTCCATATCGTATGTTGCGTTCAATAAATAAAGTTGCAAATTCCTGAGCATGTGCAAAACACCTGATAAGTATTTTTTTTACAACTAACCTCTTTGGCAATTTATAAAATGTGTATTTCACTATAAAATGTATTACCTTGACAGAGTATGTAAATAATGGAATAACTTTTATAAGCAAATTGTATTTTAAGTAACGGTAAACATTATATTCCTGACAACAAATATGATTTAAATAATTAAATATGGTACAAAGACCAATGGAGAGCATCTAGGATTTCTCCATAATACAATATAGTATCCCAACATTGAATAACTGTTAATGTTCTTAAGCTATATATTCTACTTATGATAAAAAAAAAGAAAACGGTATAAGAAAAACCAATATGACAAAAAAAATAGAAGAATTATGGCTTCAATCTTGCTCAAGATAGAGTTATCAGAAATCCAAAAAGGAGACAACAAAAACGCCTCCCTTCATCTATATTCAACTCTGATATCTATCAATATTATTTGTCTTTCATCCAAGAATATCGGGGTTTATCATGATGACATTGAATAAGATTTACAAATAAATGTATCACCTTGTATTGGAAATCAATTGTCTCATTCTGATTGTGTCACTCAAAATCAACTATATATATAACTAAATAAAACCCTTCTGAACTATTATTCTTTTTTGTCTTCTTTACTTGAACAAGCGCCACAAACTAAGTCAACAATATCTGCAAATTGGGAGATACATGTATTCATTACATATTTATTTTGACTTCAAGATCATATTACTATTTATATTCTTTATTTTAATTCTTACAAGACTGATTGCTCAATACATCCTGAGTCTGGACAAGAAAATATTAGTATTTGGCCAAAAAATTTTTTTTAATGAACATAATCTACTTTCAAATCGATAACATAATTCCAACAGTTTTTTAACTCTTCGATTCCACTGGCGTCGAACTATTTATGGAGTCCTTCGAAATATACTTTGGTTGAACTATTATTCCTTTGTCGGAACCAAATTTTCTACCACAGATCGCCTTTTTGAAGAAGAGTCACTAATCTCTAGGGGTCATATCTGAAGAATATGGAGGGTGTGGTAAAATTTGGAGCCCCGAGTCGTCCAATTTTGCTGCTGTTGTTATTGACTTGTGACAAGGTGCATTGTCCTGATGAAGGAGGCACCATTTTCTTCTTAAAATGAGGTCTTTTTTAGGGTAATTGTTGCATTACATAAATGCTATAAATATGTTAATGTTAAGTGTAAAGTTATATTTTTACCAAGAAAAATTAAATATATATTTTTTAATCTTCACGAAGCCTTCACAAAAATATTTAATCCCAAATTGGCTTTCATTTATGTCAGATCCGAAGTAATAGATCCTTTTTACTTCAGAGATGTCACACTTGTCGGTGAAGTATCAAAAATACTGATTGAATCGTCCTTGAGAAATAGTAGTCCTCCTAAAGTCTGACAGTTTTTTTTGTCCTCTATGGTTGATTGAGTTGCAAATGTGAGTATATAGAGAATCTTAAAGCATAGAGTTGAGTTTATGTATGCTGCCGAGTGCGGACGTGTTTTTCTTGACTGCTCTGTTTTGATATTAGTTTAAGTGATAAAAAGTGTTTTAAATTGTGAGTTTTTGTGATCCTGTGCTTCCTAACGGCACCAAACTTACGGTCATGAAAATCCACAAGGACATTTAATCATCTTTGCCGTTATACGGGAGGTTAATTATAATTTATTAGACTTATTGTGTTCCTTCACACGCCTTCACAAGAAGTTCTTCTTTTCTTACTCTTGAATAATCAGGATAAGAATGTCAATCCGGCCACTGATAAACCCATAGAGAATCAAAGATATAGAGAGCTGATTGGATCCCTCAGAATACGTCATTGTGACCGTAAAAACTTTAAAAGAAGATATACAGTAAACCCTCGATATAAGAACTATATGGGGGGGGGGGGGAGGGTCGTTATATCCGAAAGTTCGTTTTAAACCGAAGTTCGTAAAGGGGGGCTTGGAGTGTAAGGTTATCCTGCAGGAGTGACGACGAACTGCCGCTGGACACATTTGGCAGATTAGTGGAGGAGGTCGAAGTCACAGACACATGCTGATCTCAGACTCTGTCCTAGACCTCTTCTCGGCTGGGGAGGGGCCAGCCTTGAAGAAGTCAGAGATCTTCGTCTGGGTCTTCCTCTGCTGCACCTCATGCATGAGGTCAAGCCGCATGATCCGCAGCAGCTCACTAATTCGGGTCGTTAGCCTTAAATAAACGAACTTAGGTTCGTTATATTCGGGGCTTGTTCGGTCATGGACAAAAAAAGGTTCGGTCTAGCTCAGTATAACGAACTTAAGTTCGTTATATATGAGGCTTGTTCGGCCAGCTCAGGAAGTTCGGTATCCTCAGATATAACGAAACTAAGTTCTTATATCTGAGGCTCGTTCGGTAGCTCCAGGAGGTTCGTTGTATCCGAAGTTCGTATACAGAGGGGCGTTATATCGAGGGCTTTTTGTAGATCCGTTATTTCTCATCATTCATAGATTCATCTCTAAGAATCAGCTTACGATTGGACGTCGTATAATTACTTTGTTTATTTTGTTCCACACAGAAACATTAGAACACTGTTCTCTGCCATTGAAGGGAATAGCTTCTTCTATATCTTGTAGATCTCTAGGATAAACCCCCTGATGAAGGATCTCAACGCCTCCTTTACTTGACCTGCGCTCAGAAAGGGAAAGGAAGATGAAGAACTCGTGGAAAAAAAGACGTTTGACTGGGAGAAGAAATACAGGTGGGAAGTGTTTATTATTATGATTGGGGATGATCAAGATAAATCTTTTCGTGTGGAGGGGTTGAAACATATTGATGTTTACGATATGGCTATGCTCTTTGGTTTCAAAGAGCATGAAATAGCAGGAGCAAATCCAAAATTTGGAATAAATCAGGCGGCAATTTATTTAAAATTCCCTACTGACATTCGTGGTAGACTTGAAGACCTTAAGAAGGTGCATTCCTTTAAAGTAAAAAACGTAGAAGGAAAAAAGATTGAAGCAAGTTTGAAATTGAAAGGTGTGGACAAAGTAGACTTGGATAACAAAAGAGAGTTGTGATTACTATGACGAATACATTCAAGAGAATTGACGAGGTCAGAGCAGTAGAATGGTTCAAAAATTTGGAGAAGTACTGGAGCATTATCCAAAAAAGAACCCTACGAATGAAGAAGCTGAGCTTAAATATAGTCAGTATAAAGATGTATGGAGGGATGGTGACTACATTATTGAAATAATGGCAGACCCCTCCATGATACCTCAAATAGCGCCCATTCAAGGATGCCTTATAAGACTTCAATTCAAGGGAGCTAAACTACAATGCCAAAACTGCTTTGGCCTAGGTCATACTAAGCATGTGTGCGCCAACAAAAGAATAAGTGTACGTGAATACGTACATGTTCTTAAAGGTATGATGGATAGAAATCTCTCTTCAAAAAAAGTGGCAATGGAGCTGATATCAATGGAACTGTTACGCTGGACGAAGAAATTACCAAGGATTTGGAGGCGGAAGTTGGGACTCGTGAGGGCCAAAACACTGAAGATTCTTTACAATCCCAAATAACGGTGGGAGATAATGTTGTGAATTTGCAGGAAACTGGGGATGTGACTGTTGAAGTAATGCTCACAGAAGATTCCCAAAAAGCAGTAGAAAATGCCTCAGTGATTGTTGAAGAATCACCTGAAAATGCCATATCAACGACTATTGAAAAAAATATGAAATAGATTCACTTAATAGTTTAAAAAAATCAAAAAATACTCAAATTGAGACCACGGAAGATAGTCAATGCTCTCCTTTGCCCAATTCATCAAAAAGCCAAAGTTCAAGCGATGTCTCGTCAATTAATGGGGGTGACAGCAGTACTGCATCTTCCCACAGTAAGTCGGAAAGTGAAGTACCCAGCAATACGATTGATGAGGAGGAAGTATCTACCAAATGTAAAGTCGACCCCAAAAAAACGAAATTAAATTCTGACGTGATCCTGCTAGCTAGAACGAGGTCAGGGTCGATATCTAAAAGAACCTCTTCCGCATCCGGCTTATCTCCACAGAAAGATACTCCACACAAGCTCCCTAAAAGTTAGAAACTCTTTTTTGATAAATCTAACTATTGTCCATTAGATGCCTTTCAGGCAAACGAAAATCGATGATTTTTTTAAATCACCTATGTCAAGAGATCAAGAAATAAATGTGGGAATAGGAAGGATACTATCTTTGAACACGAGAGGAGGTAGGAATCGTCTATCAAGACATGCTCTTATGAAAAGCCTTCTGTATCAGAAACCTGATATAATTTGTTTGCAAGACGTCAAGACACCAACTTCGTCTACCTGCTCCTCTGAATGTCCCTTCTGTATTCCCAAAAATTATTATTATTATTTTACGGGAAATGGGGTAAATAGGGGAATTATATCATTTGTATCTAAATCTATCATTAATTCTAAAAGAGTGTGTGAGCTTTCAAATAGTGGGGACTGGCATAAGATCTTTGTGCCAACTGAAAATGGCGGGTTTTATTTTGTTAATGTATATGGTCCAAACGAAAAATGTTCACCCTTTTACCAAGCCTTAATCAATCGTTGCAAAGGTGATTTATATCCTTTGTTGATAATTGGTGATCTAAATGTGGATCTGTACGGGACAAAAGCAAAACACCCAAATTTTCAAATATTATTAAAACTAATTAATACCCTTGACTTGGATGATATAGTTAAATCTTTTAGTCCAGAAGACAATGTGTCGTGGAGGAGTGGGAAAAATCTTCACGAATAGACTTAGCGCTGGCTTCGTCCTCTATTAAGGAAAAGACCATTAACGCACGATTTCGCCCCTATCATGACTCTGATCATAAAATGATCGATATTCAATTTTATCAGGACCGGCGAAAAAAACGTTTTAAGGTCCCAACATGGATTTTACAAGACGAAAATTTTATTCAAGATATCAAACATCGTTTTACCAAACGTTTTAATAGTTCTTTTAATCCTAATAAGCTTGCATTTATTTTATCATATATAGTTCGAGCAACAACTTTAAAATTTATTCGTAAAAAACGTCAAAAAGAGGCAGCATTTCAACAAAGTCTTGATGATCTGCTTGATGATAACTCGCTTTTTTACGCTATATTTCGTCCGAGACAGCTAATTTATTTCGGGTTTCAGAAATGGCTGAAATTGATTTTAAACAAAAAATTGAGAAGGAAAGCAATTCATCTAATAGACTTAAAAACCTCTTTCCGAAAAACTACTCTATCAGTATGATAAAGAAAATAGTGCATGAAGGAAGTTCAATAACGGACCCTAAAGAGATTTTAAAACTTTTTCACTGCCGTTTTCAAAGACTCGTAGGCGGTGTTAGATCTAACTTCCCTCGCCCAAAGGTGGGGAAAAATTTGATTTTTACTAAAACCGTCATTACTCAATATATTAAAAAGAAGTTTAACGATAGTAAAGCATCAGGACCCGATGGCATTATAGGGAAAATCTTTACCGAATGTACCGATGAAATCGTTCCCTATCTTTTGGAGTTGGGAAAATCGATGGAGATACATGGTAAACTTCCAAAATCAGTGACCAAAGGTCGGATAACCTTGATTCCTAAAAAAGGCAGCCCAACAGATATAAATAATTGGCGACCCATTACGGTACTCAATATGAGCTACCGAATTCTCTCAGGGGTTCTTGCCTCTAAAATTGAACCAATTTTAAACTATAAACTAGGAAAAGAACAAAAAGGTTTCCTTAGGGGGAGGAAAATTGCTGATATTTCTATTAACATAGGAACAGCTATTGAAATTGTTTGTAAAAGAGGCACTTATGGAGCTGTAATTGCTGTGGACTTTACGAAAGCATTTGACACAATACAGCATCGCCATATTTTTAGATCAATAAAAAAGTACTCCCCAAAAAATATTTTAACCCTATAAGAGCTCTTTTATATAATGGCACTTCAACTATTTCCTTAGGAGGAAAAGAAAGTGAATCTATAATTTTAAAGAAAAGTTGCCGTCAAGGCTGTCCGTTGGCCCCGCTTTTATTTATAACTGGCCTTATAGAATTATGTGATGCAATCACAAAAAAATACTCAGGCTTTGGAGTAGACTTTGGCTCATCAAAACATATAATTGATATGTATGCTGATGATGTCACGCTAATGCTCGAAGCCAATTCCCAAGAGCAACTATTGAGACGGATTGAAATAGTTCTGAATCACTTCAGAGTATTTGAAAAAAGATCTGGGCTGATGATAAACATTAAAAAAACTTCAATTCTTCCTATTGGAAAATGGAACCCTGGTAATGACCTTAAAGTTTCAGGTTGCTCAATAAGGGGAAGCTTGGAGATCTTAGGAATTTCTTGGGATGCGATGGGCGCCTCTGAATCAAATTGGTTTAATATGAAAAAGCATATTAGCCATTCGATTCCACTGTGGAGAAAATTCAATCTCCAAAAGAGGATTGACTTTTACAACTTCTCGATTGTCCCATCTGTTATATATAAAGCTTCATCTCTGCCTTGGTTGGCTGAGAGAGCCATTGCCGAAGAACAAACATGGCTAAACCAACTATTTCATCGAAGTTATCTGAGCGCCTTAAAGAGACCAAGACAACAGTTAGGGGGAGGATTAAATTCACTCTCCAGAATTTTACCAAAAATTTATCAAAAGCTTTTAATAGATATGTCAGCTCATCCCCACTCTGAGTGGCGCTCAATTTTTACGTCAAGCGACGCTTTCACTTGGCTAATGTTAGGTACTGATTTTATAAATGAAAAACTAGCAGAAATGTCCACCTTTTTAGCCTCCATACAAAGAATTATTTGGAAAGGCTCCCCTATTTTTACGTCAAGTTTTACAGTAGATATTGTGCGGCAGAATTGCAATAAAAAATATTATTTTAAAAATCTTCTTGATCCAAAGAAACTAGAACTCATTGCACTGTCCAAAAGAATATTTACATTCCCTGATTTAGTCCGCGAACCACTATTTAACAACGGTAGATTCTCCTTTCCCTTGAAGAGAGCTGCTATAAGGCATCAAGTGCCGGTACCCTGGCATTTAAGGATGTCCTTTGGATATGACACAGGAGAAGAAGCTGACCAAATATGCAACAAGTACTTGGAAGAATTAGACCTTCCAAGAACTTGGAAATCACGCATAATGTGCTCTGTGTCAAAGGTTTGGGATGGAAATAAATTTACAGCGCAGTTCCAGGTTTCTTCTGGTTGTATATTTTATAATACACCATGTAAAAACTGTGGACTATTGTATAATAGTACTGTCCATGCTTTTGCCAAGTGCCCAGTTCTTGACATCTTGAGGGAGTTTGTCACTCTAAACGTCAAAGGGGTCACAAATAAAATCGTGCCTGCTCTACTTCTATTTGGGCTAAACTCAAATCCCAGAAGTGCCTCAAAAACCCGTGCTTTGGAGATTTCTCTATCAAGTTGCAGAAGCTATATTGCACAGAGGTTAACACTCTATGAACATGTTTGCTCCGAGGACTTGAGGGCCATTTTTATTGCAACAGCAGCTCGATACTCGAGTTTATCTATAAAGATACCAAAAGTGGGCTCGTCGTCATGGAATTTTGCGGGAGATTTAGTGCGGTTTTATCCTTCTTGTTTTCAGAACCATTTACGGTTTTTAAAACATTTAATTAAGGTTAACCAGAGGTTTAAAAATTACAAAAATTAGTAGGCCATATCCCCTTCACTGTTTGTATTTTTCTTGAGATTCCCTGTGTAGTGATAATAATGCCTTCTCATGTTTTCCCAATCTTCAATCTTGCCGCCGTGGATATCCTGCAGTTACTTAGTGGAGATCTCTTCGATCTTTGGGTTCGAGAGAAACCGAAACTGGGTGGCAATCATCACCTTTGACATCACCGACACCATGAGGAAGATATGAAAGTTTCCAAGGATCTGGGTTGGAAGGAGCCGAATGCTTTTTGTATTTTTTTTTGCTGTTCTTAGATATTTTAAATATTGATAAACCTTTTTAGTAGGTGCCTACAATCGTTGTGAATGTTTGTATTATTATTTTGTATTATTTTAGATAAATTTGTTAGTAGATTTGGCTTTAGTTTAGGGTTTTAATTTTAAACTATAAGGTTTATTTATATATAATACTATATGTAACTACCCTAAACGAATAAAGTCTCTTAAAAAAAAAATTAAAATTACCAAATCGAACCAGTATTAGTGCAGTATACTTCTTATATCAGGAGTCCTCTGTCAAATATATCGAAATGAGGCTTAGACATTCCTCCCGAATTCATTATTTCTATGCGGATTTTTTGATGCAAAGAGTAAAAATCTGAAAATGTAATATATATTTATCCACTAACATTGCTTTAAAAGATAATAATAGCTATAATACTTTATTGATCAAACAATTATTTGCTTTCTCTAACTAATTACCCTATGGGAACTCTAAGAAATTCATATAATTTTGTTAATATTATCGTGACTGTACTCTGATAGTTAACGTGTTTAAATAAATTTAGATGGTCCATGAAACTGATAGCTTTGATGTCATGGTTTTGAATTGAGGAACATATCTTAGACATAAGGATGCAACCTTGGGCTTATGTGAAATCATTAGATACGGAATGTATGCTATTTCCATATTTTAAAGAGAAGAGTTACTCCGACCATTGTATTCCATGGTGGCATTGTCTAAAAAATTAAATAATTTTTATGTCAAACGTACAAACATAATAAATATGTAATATATAAACAAATGTTTGGGGCCCAATTCTACATCCTCATGTTGTTTATTTTTTCAAAAGACAGCTCTTTGAACAATCTTAAAATTAAAGGTTTATTTACTGTTCACAAGTAGAGAAAATGTACAATAATTAAAGTAAAGAACACAACTTTACAATGTGGTATCTGTGTCCATACAGTAAAATAATAAAGGAGATTCCTTGTTAGATATTAAAGTTATTTATAAATATTCCTTTTGTTGGCTTTCATAAATGTGAGAATAAGGCGTATCTCTCATATGAGAGAGCAAGCAACTATTGATGACATGGTCTGCGTTCTGATCTTCTTTACAGATTTTGCATTGCGCCCTTATGTTCTTTCATTATCTTAGATGGACGAGGATGGTCCATGTCATGTGTAGGCTTGAACAAGTAGCTTTTAACACTTCCGTGGAAGTTTAATAGGATTTGATTTTGGTTCTTTCTTCATCAAATATGTATGTTTCATACTATGAGTATCTTTAAAACGACTGCATCACTTTTTGTAAAAAAAATTATAGTGTTTTCTTTATATAGCTAGAAGGCGTACCAACACGCTTACGGTCATGACATACTATTCCACTTTTTTTTTCCTCCATGGTAAGATCCTTATCAGCTTTAATGTATATATAAAAACAATAAACATGAAACTGAATATGGAATAGGAAATTGAGTTATAAAAAATATAACATAAATAAACATTTAGTTTAAAATTATTTTTCTACTAAAAGACCTAAATATCTATAAGCAAATAATACAATAAAAAATGATCAATTCAATAGGACTTTAAAAAACAATAATCATTTATAAATAGAAACTTGAGGACTCAGAGAGTGCAAACCTTCTCCGATCCCCACCAAATCAATCACTTGGCCTTTTTGTCATTTGCCAATAGATGTCGCTGTGCTGTGCTCTCCTCTTTGAGAGCACAGCACAGCGACATCTATTGGCAGAGTAGGCTAACTTGAAATATATATTAGTATTTAGCTCATTTTGTATCTTAAAGAAGCACTCAGAGATGCCAAAATTTAATCACTTGTTCCTTTTGGTATTTCCAACAACTCCACAAAGTTTCATCCGAATCCGTTCCGCTCTTTTGAGTTATCTTGCTGACAAACAAACAAACCAACCGACCAATAAACCAATGCCAATGAAAATAATACCTCCTTCGGCGGAGGTAATTATTTAAACTGAAAAAATTGAATATAAAAAATAGTCCTAAGCTTCGACGGTGAGTTTGTTGTGAAGTTTTAAAATCCTCTTTAACACTTGGAGATGTCGGGCAGAATTCGAAGGGAAATAGCGTATTTTTCTAAACGCTTATGTCCTGGAATCATCACGGACATCGGAGATCTTAATTTCCAGGGCACAATATCTCACTTCAGCGTATATCATAATTGCTCTTAAGTTAGTAACATCCACACACTTACCATAGGTCGATTTTTGTCCTATATAAGATTTAAAGTTCCTAATAGCTGATAAAATAGCTTTTCCTTCTGGAGAGTCACATTCAAAATGTTTAAAAGAGCCGAAGAGTATATAAGCTTTCATAAAGTTTAGCCTAAAATTGGGAATGAAAATATAATTTAGCTCTAAAAAGACCTCAAAATAATTAACGTGTGACAATGGACAAAAGCATGAAGAGTATCATTGTATAATTTACCACAATTTTTACATGGACTGAAAAAGCGAAGAAGATTAGCAGAGATAAAAATTGCGATGTAAAATGTATAATATTCAGCAATTTTGTTCGCGTCTAAGTATTCCAATCTTGTGCAAATAAACTTCATGCACCATGGAGTTAAATGAAGTTGATTGAGAGCACTTTTTCTTAGGGGAACATAAACCTTCCTGTATTAAAGCTGATTCTCTTTTCAAGTCGTGAATAGTAAAAGTGTTTGTTTGAATGACTATGTTTTCGAGTTCTTCTGAAGTAGGTAAGTTCCTGAAGAAAGGAGCCTTATTAAACTTTGGTGTATAATATCTATGATACTGTTGGAATCGAAATACGGTATTAATTCTATAAAACTCTTTGAGCTGCACCCCATTCACTAGAGAAACGGACTAAAATATTATTGGATAAAGGAGTGCCAAATACAAGATTTTTTATAACACAAGAACCGCCGACAAAACCTCTCCATTCTTTGTCAGGTTTAATTAAAATGTCTTTAAAAACTTTCATATAAAACCTCGGTAAAATATTTTCTAATAAGGCAAGCCAGCCTCCCACTTGAGAACGCGGCCTTTTCAGAGCAGGAAGAAATCTCGGATGAAATAAGTTTCTAAGCCAACTTTCCTCTTCTTTGATTGCCTTTTCGGTGACTGAAGGAACGGATGTTGCTATGTATATCATTTGTGGAATAACTTGAGTAATATATAGCACCACCCGGTCATGAAGACTTTGGTTCCGCCAGGTTTTACAAAGTTTTTGTGCTTTTATGAACCTATGATCCCAATTTGAGACTGCAGCTCCCGTTTTCTTCCATACAATACCTAAGATATTGATTTGGTCAACAACTTTTTAGCCACCTATAGTTGTAGTTGAAAGTGGGGACCAAATACCAATGGGCAAATAGAGGTTTTTTCCGGATTAGTTCCAAGCCTGACGCTATTGAGAACTTATCAAAGTAGGTAAGCAGTATTTCAATTTTTTTAAATATTGGATAACAGAGTTACCCTCCAATACGTAATATCATCAGCATATAAATAAGTGTTTTTTCCCTCCGAAACACACCAAAGCCACCATACTTCAAGTTAGAGATTGGCATAATTTTTCAAGGGATATAATGAAAAGTAGAAGAGGCACAGGTCATCCTTGACGACAACTCCTACCTAGCAAAATAGGCTCACTATATTATCCAACTATACAAAAAGGAGATACACCATTCAGCAAGAGGGCACGAATAGGGTTGAAAAACCCGCCTAGGGAGATATTTCTTAACGGCTTTGAGCACAAAACCGTGGTGTATAGAATCAAATGCCTTACTAAAATCAATGGCAATGATAGCTCCAAACTTTCTACTATTCTTGTTGAATCTATCGCTGTTTGTACATTTCTTGAAATGTCAGAGATGTGTCTATTAAGTAGAAAACTTTCTTGCTCGGATCTTATTTTTTTAATATTCAAAATGAGCCGTATTTCCTTGCCAAAACACCTGCTAAAATCCGATCAGCCACATTTAATATAGTTAAGGTCTCAATGTTTAATATGGGGTACCATCTCCCTTTTTGGTATTAGGGCTATTCTACCACGTGAAAAGGGCCCCTTGGAGTCTTCCTTTTGTTTCCATTTCTTGAGCTATCTTAAGAAGATAGGGCACAATATCACCTGACCCTAGCGAAAAAATCTTCCCTTTGATATTATCTGGCCCGAAGACTTGTTTCCTTTAAAGAATTTGTTAATAAAATGTGTGATTTTGTCACTTGAAAATATAGAGCCTATCTTGCCTCTATTTGGCCTAGGGAAATTATCTCTGGAATACTCCACATTTTCTGAAGTTATCAGTGAAAGCTTCGAGAATCAAACGGGGTCTGTTATTACCTTGCCATTAATGTTGAGCTTTTTTATACTATTAGCAGAAAGAGACTTTCTAGAAGAAGAGAGTCTTAGTCCTGAATGACATTTTTGTTCCGCATAAACTTTTTTCTGCAATAAAGTAAAGATTAATATCTCATTCGCATTGGCGGAAGTTAGATGACGTGTAAATAAAGACCCCGTTTTCATAACAGTTGCAATATCTTTTTGAATTTGATCAAAAATTACTCTCTTTTTAAATAAAATATATGGTTGTGTCTCGAATGATTTTGCATAAATTTTGTATAATTTTTTGGAAGTAAAAGAAGAATCATAAAATTGATGGAGAATATCACTTAGTTTTTGTTTAAAATCAGCTAACTCAGTAACCCAGCTTGAAAGACGGATGCCTCATTATGCAAGGATATCATTGATTGATGAATTACCATATCCCCCTAGTGATGCCCATCCAGCTCCAGTATTACCTTGTTCATCTTTAGAACCATCAGTATAAATTATTTGTCACGATTATCAAGTTTATAATTTCCAATCCAAATCCGCGTTCCTTTTATATAATCGCTTCCTTCGTTTAAGTATGCTTCGTTAATAATTTTATCACAAGAGAAACGATGCCCAAGATGTTTTGGTAGATTGCCGACTCCATCCCTGTGTTCCGTAATAAGTGTCGTATTCTCCATCTTGCTTTTGTTATCTTTGCTTGTATGTGAAGTTCGAGGGGGATTATTCCCAAAATCACTTCCATTCCCGCTTCTCGCAAACAGCATCATACAAATTAATTATTTTGAAAAAATAGAGAACCATATATTTGGCTACCAATTTAGCAAATTTTCCAAATAGGATTAAAGAATCATTCAATTCTTTTGAACCATTTAAAAGCTCAGGACCATATGGGTTGGAACCAGTTGTAGTACAGCAACTCGGGAAAAACTTAATATCCTATATTACAAACATTTATGTAGTAATTCTCTGTACTGGGCATACCTACTCCAAGGATCTGGAGATAAATAAAAGTTACATTTTTGCCGAAACCTGGTAAAGATGACTACAGATCTGCTAAGGCATTCATAGAGAACCACATATTTTTCTTCCAATTTAGTAGGGATATATATATATATATATATACGCAACTACTTCGACTATTATTTAGGAACTGAAATGCAGATATATGTAAATAAATATATAGATATGTATCATAATAATAATAATACCATGTGAAAACATTAATCAAAGAAGGATAAGTTTATAAACGCAAAAGTTAATATTTTTAACGCCGTACCGGTAAAATATTTTAAACCATAGTGGCATTCCGTCCTAAAAAGTTGAAAAATACTTGTAAAACATATTTTGGTGCAGAGTAATAACCTGCTGACTATAATATATTTGTCTAAATGGAAACTACTTTCAATTACGGACTTTAAAAGATACAAAGAAAAGTAAGAGTACTTTGAGCCACTTCAAGAAAAATGAACAACTTTGAAGGAGGCACACATAAAGTCAAATGCCCATCGTATTCAGGGGATATATCTATAACGCGCTTTCAATCAATCATACAAATATAATTAAGTATTGTTTTGTCTTCAAGTGAAAAAACAGAAAGAAAATTGAGCCCTTTATTTTTCTAGAAAAGTGAAACTCACTCAAGTTAAAATATGAAGGCAAATATTGGCATAGTTTTCAACTCAAAAAGCTCGAACGCATTCAATTTAAAATATTCTTAATAAATGAAATAACTTAATAATTAATTGGAGATCCTCGACGGCATCCCTATTCTTCATCATAGAGCCGGGTTTGAGGAAAAGTTGTTTGTTTACAAATGAAGCTTCTCACCCATAGAGATATAAAGATATAGAGAGCTTATTCACTTCAATAACAGAGAGAATCGTTCAGCTGGTTTCTGTGTCCAATATAAACAGAGTAATTTATATTGTGTCATTGTAAGTTGATCATGGTTACATAGAGATATAAGGACATAGAGAGCTTATTAAATTCTTCAGAGAAATACGTCATTGTGTCCAGAATACAGCTGAACGATGTTTCTCTGCTATTGGAAGGAATAAGCTTTCTATATCTTTATATATATGCATAGATTTATAAATATTTCTTTATATTGGACACAATGACGTATGCCTCTGAGGAGTTCAATAAGCTTTCTATGACATTATATCTCTATGTCCTCACCTCATGTTGTTCTCTGAACGCCTTTTTCTCTATTTCTTCTTAATATTTTATTTCTACGTAATACATTTTTGGAAATATCCTTCATAATTTGCAAGATATTTATTTACACTCAATTAGACGCTTACTTTGAATTGTTTTTTTTTTCGCAATAAGAACCATAGTTTTACTGGTTAATTTGTTTATTTAGGTGGAAAATTATATGTTTAATGGTTATCTAATATTTTTTCGACAAAAAATAAATTGTCCTACTTCAACCTAGTTGTTCATAACTATTTAATTAAAACATACGAAAATTCCTGAATGTATAAAAATCTGCCCCCAATATGACTTTTACTAAACATATTATCAATTTTAGTACATAAAAACATAATTGGACTAATATTTCCATCATAAAAGTTATATATATATATATATATAAATATGTATAGACATATATCTATACTAATAAAAAAAGAATTCCGTTCGTTCGTTCTTTTCCCTGTATCTCCCGAACGGTTCATTAGATCTTGACGAAATTTTCAGTGAATAGTTTTGAGAGCTCAGGGAGTGTTTTAGTGGGGTTGTCAACTCCTGGAAAATTCGTCATCGCCATGCTTATTTTATTCGCCAAAACGTTTTTTGTCGATTTTTTAAAATTGCCAAGTTAGATTTTGACCAAATTTTCTGTGGATGATTGTAAGGTAGTAAGCCGTTTTTTGTTTATTCTGTGTTTACCGAAAAAATTCGTTTTCTACATGATTAATTAAAATAAGTTTGTTTCTATCCCTTCTTTCCCCCAAATTTAAGTTTTGTGGAAAATAACAACTTTTTTATAACACAACATCGGACTGATTAAATTTTATTAGTGCCTAAAGATGGAGAGTGATGTCAACCACTCTCAACTTTTCTTGATAAATATATGAAGTCATACTCTCTTTTAAGTTTTTGCTGTTTTCCCCCCCAACGGAGATCAAACAAATACTCTGATATTTTGCACTACCATACATATATCGGCACTCTATGTTTCCTGTGAAATGATTCAAAAATTACTTCTTTTTATGAAGTTTAAAACCCAAGCCTTAAGGAATACAAAACGGAAAAAATAGCAAAGAATACTCATGATAACTTTTTAAGAAACTGATTTTTAAATGAAAAGTCACATGCGATAACATCACTGAAATTATTCGTGTGATTTCTTCTTTTTACGATGTTTAAATACCCAACCGTAAGGAATACAAAACGGAAAAATGGCAATGAAGACCCAATGACGACTTTTTAAGGAACTGATTTTAATATGAAAAATCACATGCGATGACATCACTAAAATTATTTGTGTGATTTTTTTTTCCATTCAGACTATTGTCAAGTTGGAAAATCCCGGGCAGCGCCAGGTAACATTCGCTATATATATATATATATATATATATATATATATATATATATATATATTATATATATATATATATATATATATATATATATATATATATATATATATATATATATGTGTGTGTGTGTGTGTGTGTCTAGGATCTTTCAATTAAGTTGACCAAAACTGACATTGCCCTCTCGGGAGTCGAACCTGTACCTTAAGCATTGAGAGTCAAACATGCTTGCACTGAGTTATCTCGCACCTTTGTGTATATACTTCTATTCAGTATTTTTGTACATGTGTTTAGGAATAAGCGCATGACCACCCGTAGTACTAAAACTTATGTCTCTTGAAATGCAAAAATTAATTTAGTCGTAATATAAACGATAAAAATCCTAAATTTGAGCTACTTAAGATTCATGGTCTTTCTCTCAATCAGTTTGGTCCCTAACTATAGTGTATGAAAGTATCTACGACTTAAAAAATACTAGGATACGAAACTTTTTGCTTTTGTATAGATTTTTCTATACATTTCTTGCTTCTTTTTTTTCGTTTTCTTTTTTTAACGCCAAATAATTATTATTGAAAGAAATAAAGACTTTTTCCAAAGTTGTTTATATTTTTATTCTGTTCATAAGTAGCATAAAAAAAGTCAAAGAAAACAAAGACAACGTTATAAGGGCTCCAATCTACGATTTTCAAACTACATCATGTAAATATACATTTAAAAAAGTTTTCTCAAAAACAAATTTTCTTCTTGTTGTTATTGTTCCTTGGATAATACTGATGATCATTTATTAGGTTTTCATTGTTTTAATAAACGGGATAGTAATCACTCCGTGGGGCTGGGTAGAGAAAGGGTTGAGACGGCTCGAACTCCTCTTGAGGAACTTGTCCTCCACGATTCCTGAGAGAGTCCTCGTCCTCTATCGGACGAAGGATCCGCAGCTTCTGATCCCGAAAAGACCTCTTTCCAAATCTTTAAGAAAATAATATAAAAGGTATATAATATTCAGGAGCACATAAAAAATTATTTGTATCTATTTGGATTCCCAAAACATACAAAATTAGAAGGCATTCACAAGAAAATATTTATTTTATCGCCAGGATTCATCTCAGTTATTGAATGTATTAGTCAAAAAAGCAATGACAAGAAAAAGAAAATCAGCCGGATCAATAATTGTATTACCACTTTTCTAAAACTGTCTTTGATCCGCTGCCTAAAAAGAACATAGCTTTAAGTAATTATTAAAACAGGGTAAAAGTTAAAAATCAACATTGCTACAAATCAATCATCACTAAGATTTATCATAAGAAATGCCATATTTTGAAGTTCCATTTAAAAATGAATAAACTTCCTCTGTTTAAAAGTTGTATTGCATATTTTTTGTTTGTTAGAATGCATATGAATGAAATATAATGATGTCCATAATCAAAAAAGCCCGAAAAAATAAGAAGCAATACTAATCGAATGAAGGTTATTCTAGGTCTAATATATATTTTTTTGGCAAATACCTTGCTATAAACTCAGGTTTAAAAAATAAAACGTAAGAATATAACCCTCGGGTCAAAAGTTACATGCTTATACATGCAAATGACATAATACTTTGATTAAAAATACTTCTTGAGATCTTTCAATCATCTATTTTCTTAAATATGGTGCCTATGCGTCCTCGAACACTTTATTTGTATTTGGTAGATAGGATTTAAAGGCTAAGGACAATTACATATGTGATTAATTTTTTTTCGATTTTGTCAAGCGAATAAAAAGGTTAATTCCGGCTTCAATCAACTGCGTAATTGAATGTATGTATATTGACAAAATGAACGTAAATCCCAAAAGTTGAGCGTGATTAATCGGAAAAAGGAGCATGTTAGATCCGTAGAAACGTGTTTGTCTCTCAATGTTGAGGGCGCAGGCTCCATTCCTCACGAGAGTGGAAGGTTAACTTAGGTCAACCCTAATTGAAAAGATTCCAGGTTCGCTAGCATGCTTATTTATATTCAATCGGATGCAATTCCATCGAAAAGTTCGGCAAAATAATTGATTGAATTAAAAATGTAAATATGTGTTCGGATTTTGGCAAAATTTAATATTTATATTTGTTAACATATATTTCAGTTAAGTAATCAATAATCGGACGGTCATTCATCGATAGCAAAAAAATACAAGTCAAACTATTTTATACCTTGGCCGTCCTGCCAATGAGTAGCATTTGGTTAAAATGCTCACAAAGTTTGGATCATCGGGTCCTCCAGCATTGGTCATGCAATTCGTAAAACGTGGATCATTGAGCATTGCCTCTGTAATAAAAACAAATAAAAATTAGGCAAAACTTTAAAACATATAATGGTAATCGTATATAAGATTTATAGTTTATTTATCAATAATGTATTTCCATAAATTATAATGCCCAGTCTTTGATTATTGAGGCCACCATCGAGAAAGGTGATGTAGAAAACTGTGTTGGAGAAATAAGTAAGGGAAGTGATTTGTGAAATAAATGTTTATTGGAATTGATCAATTTATATCAATTATGGGTTTGAATATGAGAGGATGATAATAATAATTGTGTCGATTGACGACCATGCTTCTATATGGATAAAAAACTGAGGGAGAAGGATAATTAGACAATCAATAATGATAATTACCAATCTGTATCATCATACAAAGAATAATTGAGCCTTGCATGTTCATAGAATATATTTGTATATAGTAATTTCTGCGTTAAATGATTACTTTTAAAGTCTTCATAGCCAAAAATGTCCCATAATATGCTTTTATATGTAAAAGTATTTTTCTCAAGAGCATTTTATAAGTGAATAAAACTTGATTTAAGTTGGTTATCTTTTATATTCGTTATTATTTCAGCTGCTCTTTTATCGTGCGTAAAAACTTAAACAGAACAATCTATTTTTTATTACCCACTGACTGCCTTATGGTGTTATATGAAGTGTAATATGTTTGATTGGAAGTTTTCAATATACTACATAGTAAAAAAATCAGCAAACCAGGTAACCTTCAATGACTTAAGACTAAGTGAAACGGTTAAAAAGATATTCATACTTATATTTGATTCATAGTCTTCAGCAAAAAGGGCTAGAAAAATGTCTGTTAAAGGCTCACAAAAATATTTATTAGATTGTTTTGAAGTGCTATTACATTTTTTAAATACTTTTCTAATTTTTCAAGGCTTCCATTGTCATGAATTGCACATGTTACATGTTGAACATATGATTTATAAAAAAATCAACATGACAATTAAGAGCATTTGCGTTCATTACCGATGGTGAAACTTATTAGAAACCAGGGATACATTCCGAGTCCTGTTTTTTTCGCTAAGTCACGTTGGTTTTGGAGCCTGCAGATATAAAAGGAAATAAAAAAAATGGATAAAAGGCTGTAGTAAAGGGCAAAAAAGGATTATCTCCGAATCAGCATTTGCTTATCTATTTTTACATATGTTGACTAATTAATCATTTTTATTCTAGCTTATAGGATTAATTCAGGTTAACCAAAGAAATGCTAAATTATTTTTGATCGTTAACTATGTTTAGGATCAAAGGATATCTTAATGGGAAAAGGCAGAGATAAAATATTTTTTGAGGGTCGAATCAACACTGATTGCGATGAAACGGTTTTTATTCCTCATAGAAAAAACTTCTTACGAATACAATCATTATTAGAGGTCGATTTGCCTTCAATCATATGTAATATTGATTGACTTTCTATTCAATGATTTATAATTTAAGTTCCTATTCAGCATAATACCCAAAAAAAGTCGAAAATACAAAAAGTTGTAAAAAAGCTTTAAAAATATTTTGTTGGTATTTTTCCAACTGTTGTTCTGTAGTTTTTGGATCAAACTGACTTTAGTCTGGCGTCATAAATGTAGTAAGCGAAATAACTTTTATTTTTTTATATTAGTATATTCAGAGAATCAACCATATAAGCATTTATGTTTTGCCAATGGCGTTTATATTTTCATAAGTCAGGTTATTAAGTTATTTATCTATAACTTTTTTTGCATATTTACTCATTGCTATAAAAATTTGATACATAATTTTTTTTCGTTAAAAATATTGTCCCCTAGTCTTCAATTTAATAGCCAAGCATTTAATGTTTATTTTATTTTATTTGTATAAAAAGCTTTCATAAAAAATTTATAACAAATAAATATATTTATTTCCCTACGTGATCCACTTTTTCTTTCATTATATAATTATACTATTATTCTTTATAAGTTTATTAGTTGTTCATAAACGTTGTTTCGCTCTGTCTATATGAACTCTTAGTTATACTGATTCCAATATATATAAAGAACTATTACTCTATATTTATAAAAATATATTCTTTTTAATTAATGACTCTCTCAAAGTTAATAATTTTGTTGCAATTGATTCTTAATTTTCACATTTTTTGCTGTTCAAACAAAGAACTATAATATTTTCTCACAAATATGAAGTATCCTCATCTAAACCCTTCGTACATTTAAAAACTAGCATATACAGAAAGCAAGGGCTTCTTATGATATATAATTTGCAATTTATAATCTAAACGAGCAAGAAGGGGTTTGTTTAATAAGTACTATATCATGAATACTTAAACTTTAAATAATATTACGGAAACAAAAAAAAAAAATAATGGAATTGTAATAAAATTTTTATATTTAATTCTTTGGAATTTAGGAAATGTACGAGTAAGAAAAAATGTTTCATTTATGTATTTTTCCAACTGCCCTGAATAATAGTGATCTTTTTTTGTATATAATTTTTTTGTATTTTATTTTTACACTGTATGAAATTTTCACAGTTTACCGAATAAAATGTTTTTGACCAAAGAAGAAATTGACTAATTAGAAAGTGTGGATGATCTATTTTTAACTGTTTTAAAGTACATTGTATATAGTTTATATTGAGTTGAAATCTACAGAATTTATTCACAAATGTCTACGAACAAAAATCAGTTTTGTATACTTACGCTGCATGTTCATTCCGTTGGCAAGGTCTGCTCCGGCCAGGAAAAACAATGACCGTTCCAATGATGAAAACGAGGCAAAATTCTTTTTGAGTAGGTTTGCATTGCTTTATTTTCACTAGTTGTGTTTTTCTAGCTATCTGCCTTGATGACTTCTCTGAAAAAAAGAAGAAATAGATGAAATAAGTTATTGCAAAAGGAAGCCATAGTACCTCTGGAATCAATAGAATGTTTTGCACACTATGCAATAACAAATAATTATATATATATATATTATATATTATATATATATATATATATATATATATATATATATATATATATATATATGTTATTACAGTTTAAACTAACGCCATAAAGCCATACATGTATACAAAGTTTCGATCTTGTCAATAATAAGAAGAAAATATCTTATTACAATCATTTTTGGATGTCGTCACACGTAAATATATATTTCTAAACTGTATTCAATTCCTTAGTTCGTTATTCATCCTTTTTCTATTCATTTTGTATATGATGAAAATCTGGATTTCATCACTCCAGCAGCAAATAAAAACAATATTTCTTCTTGATACTTCAAGCCTCATTTGTTTTGATTTTTTAAATATTTTTGTGCATATGTAACTAAAGTTACTTGGGTCATTTTTAAGGAATTTTCATGATTTCTAATATATTTATTAAAAATTCTGGGAATGACCAAAACGTTTATTATGAATTGTCTATAGCCAAATATCCCTTTATATATATGATAATGTATTTACAGAAAAAAAGTCCTCATCAGATAATTTAGTATATAGTTGCTTGATGAAATAAAGATAAATGTCAGTCTTATAGCAAATATAAATAATTTAAAGGTACTAAAATTAAACTTTCATTTGGTATTTTATTTAGTATAAAAAGTATTTTTTTACTTGATAAATAATTTATTGTATGTCAAATCAAATATCTTTGTTGATTCAGAAAGATTTCCTCTCGCAAGAGAGGAATCGTAGCCCCCAACAATGGTTTTCTCTATTGTTGATTTGTATATAATTCAAATTATACGTGGGCCTAGGATTTTTATTAAATTTTAAGACATCGTAACATAACTTTTGCTAAAAGATGAGAGCATGAGAAAGATGAGAAAAACGTATTTTCCAGGTATAATTTCATAGCTCCCTGCTACCTAATTTTACGGTTTCATTTCCAATCGAGTTTTTCATCACGAGCTAGTGTGTAGACAACAGTGATTATATGAAGCAGATAAAACCAAAAGACTGCTCGAGCTTTTCACTTTCATAGCTTTTATGTGTTTGAATGGACCGAGTGACACTTCAAAACCTTTAGAATGTTATAAAAATCGTGGAAAATTTATGATCGATAGCTAATATTTCCTATCAGTGAATGGCAATAGATTATTTAAAACTATAAGTTAATGTAGAATTAATTTGTTGTTTGGTTAGTTTCTTTCTTATTTAACCAAGAGTTACTCAATGAAGGTCTATATTATTATTAAATAGTCTAGTAAAATTTAAAGGGTAAAAAATGAAGTAAGAATTACGAGTATATCTGCAAAAATAAAAATACCTTCAATAATTTAAACGATAAAGTTTGTTTATGTATATTTTTACGCAAGTGATTGTCTAACCAAGGATAGTACTTAGTGATTGAAATATTTGGTACAGAAAACAATAGCTTTTTTTACTTTCCAACTAACCTACAACAACAATAGTCACAGTTTATTTAAGGTCAAAACCTATCACAAACGAAGCCATATTCTATTGGAACATTTAAACATTTTATTGGGCTCTCAGATTCTACATGTCAAGTTATGATAATTTTCAGGCTTGAAATCTACCTACAATGTAATATCTGCCATTTGATGTCAGCAATATGTAATATTTGGGGTTTCAATTAATTTTTTTTTCGTCTGATCCTGGGACTCCACATGTCACAATTATTCAATATTTGGGGTTAAATCATCCATCAGTGAGTGTTTTTATGCGTCAAAAAATGTTACATGTTCTCAACATAACATATCTATATCTAAAATGTTTCATCAAAAATATCAAAACAAATAAATGTCTTTTACGATTTATCAAATTGACAGAGTCAAAGATATATTGATAATAATGCATTGATGTTGAGTTTAAATTACAAATATGTGGAAAACTAATAATAATCTTATTTTGGAACCCTTCAAATTAATTTGGTCTCCAAGAAACCTTTATTTGTTGTACCATCTGAAAGCATATGAAAGCTATTTCTTTAGTCCTTTTTAACTTAAAAATAAATATCCTTCTAAATATAATTTTAGATCAAAAGAATCTTGAGTGAATTCAAGGGTAACAATTTATTAGGATAAGAAACCAAAAAGACACACAACAAACAATGTTATTGTCTTCATTTAATATCCATCCATCGAAATTCCGTTTGTTTTAATATGTTTTCATCTAAATACAAATTAAATGAGCTGAATGACGTAGTCATAAATTAGGCATCTGTCAAATTGAAATGTATTTATAAAAATAAATGGTAGCATTTTCAATCAAATATATTTCAGTAAATGAAAAAAAAAGAAATACCTATATTTGAAAGAGTATGCAATATCTTAAATATTATTTCTATATTTGTGCAAGCAAATTACAAAAAATTTCAGGATCCTTGTAAGAACTTTTATGGGAGTTTTAAAAATTAAGCTAAAATAACATGGACATACTACAAAATGTATAATTGTAAGGAAGGATTGAAAGTGTATGGAGTGATTTTTACAATGAAAAAATGTTTATATTGCGGTTGATCTTGTTTATGTTGAAGGAATTATACATAGATTTTAACTAAGCACTCTGTATACACATAAATTTGTTCTTTATGATTATGTAACTGTATATATATCCACAATTAAGCATACCTCATGATAATTCAATAATTGTTTGTAAATATAATTATCCCTTCATAATGTTTGTAAGCTCATTTCTAAGAAAAAGTAGCATAACAAAAGAGATTATATATTTGTACATGGGTTCGAGACCAAAGACCATTGTCCTTGCTTGCAAAATTTTAAAAAGTTCATGCCGAAAATGGATTGATTACATAATACCTCGAATTACTTCTTTTTATTTTCCTAATTGTAAACGTGTTTAGTTTCGGTCCAAGTTCCGATCACAATTAAAACTTTAATACAGTTTTACATCAAAAGGAAATAACTTTACAAATTAACGAAAGCATTAATTTTGAACAATTAAGATTGAAGTCTTACATATTTTTATTAATAAATATAATGGTTAAAAGTAATATATTTATAACTTTTTTATGATCACCATTTCAACAAACACTAGAATCAAAATGTTCTACATTGGACAAAAACAACAAGTATTGAAACTTAGTAATTGGGTATTGAGTGCACGATTGACGGTATGACTCTCTTAAAAGTACAAATTAAGTTACCAAAGTATCCTTTGAAGGCCCTATTCGATCTGCATACTTAATAGATACATTTGTATTAGTCATTTTGACAATTTTTTATATTATCATATGCTTTTTGTGTACACGACGTCAGCCGACATCATATTTTTGCTTTAGTAGTAATTTTAGTCCTTGCAATTGTGGGATATCTAATCATATTAACTAGTAAAACATTACCTCTCTTTTATAAACTATCTCTCTATAACCAACTCACTTGCACTTTCATTAACAAATGCAGGTAATGTTTTGCCTCCATGAAACTCTATCTATGGAGATGTAAAAAAGTCTTTCATATTTATGTATATATAAATTACAACCAATGCTTTGTACTGACCGTAGATGGTTCAACTTTATTTCCAAATACACCAAATCTCGTTATTTTATACCAAGTATGCCCCGGCGGTTAATAAGAAAAATATTATTAAAGTAGTAAACTTAGTTTCTGAACTGTAGTTTGCACTCATTTGTCAATTCTATTGATAGCAATAAATTTCATATTACAAATTAGTTAAGTATTTATCTCCAAAGACATTTGGAGGGCTAATAAAGTACATTAGGTAATTGATTTATAGTATTGCTTAAGCATTGATAGTAAACCTAGGATTGAGTTGAATAAAAAAGATGCATATTAATTTTTCAATATATTTCTTATTTCAAATTCTTTTTACAGGAAATAATTTGAATTATAAACCAAATTATGAAAAAAACTATCAAATTCTTTTGATCCAATTGTCAATAACTTTAATTATATAGATATAAAGACACAAGGTTATTCGCCAATTGGCTAAAATAATCTAATGCTCTTTGTACATAAAGTTCTGGTGTTTAAACGTTAAAAAAATTGAAAGTTCTTAATAAATTCACGGCTTTATAAATGTAAGTTTATAATTATCAACAATGGTTAAATATTGTGATTGTTATCTTGAAGAACGGACTTATCTTAGTTTCTTGCTCTTTTTCCTTGTCTTTAATTCATACAACTATGTGACAACGTTTTCAGAGCTCCAAAAACTAAAAAAATAATGAACTTTGGTATTTGGCTGAATATTGGAAGAGTAAAAAGAAAAAAATACTATTAAGAAATTGTGGGAGTAACTTTTAATTTACAATAAATCAAATAGTGTTAATGTTAAAAGAATAATACTATAAAACAACGATTACATTTAATAGTTGACTCTAAAAATCTAAGCCCACTCAATTTCACTATTAGAAAACTTCATTGTGTAAACAAATATTTGCCCCCTATAAATCACTGTCATTGAAGACAATATAATTTATCAAAATGTTCTTTCCATATAGGTATACCTTTAAATTTGGTATAACCAAAGAATGGTCTTTTAGATAGCGGTATATTATCAGGGAATCGAATCAGTCACATTAAATGGGGATCATATCTTTCCTTTTCTTTAAAAAAATACATTAAAGTAATAAATTGTCCAAAGAAAATCCTACCTTTCAAAGGCTTATTCTCTTGCATCATGAAGTTCATACCAGTTATTAATATTTGATGGTTTGCTTCTATATTTATCAAAATTATGTTCTTCGTCAAATAATGCCATCGTATATTCTCATTTACTACCATAAATCTTTGTCAATAGATACATATAAATCATTGCAAACAATTTTTGCAATATATATATATATATATTTGTATATATATATGACTTGTTAAATATTTACATTTTCATTTAAAACATTCAAATAGATGATTTTCTGGTTCTCCAAGGCTTAAATAAACGACAAGAAAAATATTTTTAAATTTGGGCCCCTGGAATACCTGTTGCATGGGTCGTTTAGGATGTGGCGCCATTGAAAATAGAGATGTTTTGATGATTTAGTAGTCAAAATGAGATTGGTAGAAAAATTCATTTTACAAAAGGAGTATTACAGATAAAACATATTTTATATAAACAAAGGAAAAACAAAGAACTGATTCAACAGAAGGGATGCATATTTTGTGATACATTTATATGTAACGTGCCCTGCAGTAACAATTTTATGGTTTCTGTCATAGACATTCTTGGATGTATTTTTTTTCTACTTAAAGAATTAATATATGACTAATTGATCGGCAAATTATATTCAAAATTTCTACAAAAGTTCAAAACATGCAAATGCAAAGTAAAAAAAACCACAATAACAATGAATTTTTTTTCTTATTAGATGGTCTAATTTTATTCATACATATATACATATTTTGCCCAAGAAAACTCCATTTTTCAAAAAAAAAAAAAAAATAAATTATGTTTTTTGTCTAGTCCGCGAAAATAAGACGACCCCCCTTTTTAAAGTACTATTTTTAGAACAAAAACCCCGTCTTATATTCGGGCCAATACGGTAAATGCGATATCATAAACTATATTTTGATATATTATGTTCTTCAGGTTGAAAATTGGCAAATGAAAGTGATATATTTAAGAATAAAAAAGAAATATGTACAATAGTTTTAGGGGAAAAAATTAACTTCAAAAATATATTTGTCATCTTAAGAGGTAATTCAAAATCAATAATGAAATGCTAAAAAGCATATAATAAACTAACGTTAAACTACTTAGAAGTCTGGAAATGCCAGAAACGACGTTACGGTTAATTACGAATAAGTATGACCCTACAATTTTTAATTATACCTTTGTAAAACCATTGTTAATAAACTTATAATTACCATAAAAGTAAAAATACAAAAGCAACAAAAACCAGCTTAAATGTACTGTTATAAGTTTCGGCCGTGATGATTCAAAAAGTTTGGTCAGAAGCAAATTTAAAGATTTCAATCTTTTAGAAACAAAATACTTATTTTTATTATTTGAAAGCTGAACTTTCACTGTATTTTTTTGTTATATCCTAAACAAACAAATTATGAAACAGGAAGAGTATTTTTGATTAACAATTCATTCCTTTACTCAACGTTTTCCTCTGTTACAACAAAAATATGAATTTAGCTTCAATTTATGTATTTGTAATCATCAAAGTTAAAAAAAATATTTGTAAAAAATTACTTTAAAAAATACTTCATTACTTCAAAAAAAAAAAACTATTTTTCCTTGCATTGAAATCCACTATCACAGGCTTTAAAACAATATTTTTGATGAATAATAAATTGCAAAAAAACTTAAGTCAAGATATCATATCCAACTTTGAAAAGAAGGAAAATATTTAAAAATAATAATTCTTTGATAGTTGTCTACTTAACAACAAACTATTTTATTTAAAGTATTCATACGTTTTGCAAAATTTCTACGATTGCATGAATGTTTTCGGTTATTTTAATTATAAATGATAACGTCATACTTTATGTGTTTTATTACATATATATTTATATTCACATATATATATATATATATATATATATATATATATATATACTTGTTGATTTATCGTTCATTTGTTGTCGTTCACGAACGATGAATGACAAGGAAAATCGTTTGTTTTTGGCGCCAAAAAAAGACAAAGATTTTTCATTTTTATGAAAAAAAAACGCCATCACTATATTCTGAATGGCAGGGAAAAATTATTTCTAAAAAAGTCGTCCTTTTTCCTGAATGACGAACGATGATCGATTCAATTTAAAAATAACGATGAACGACAATTTTTCGCAAACGTCATCAAGTCTGATATATATATATATATATATATATAGTTTGGAGTTCTTGAGATCTGATCTAGCATTTTTTAAAATAATGTTTGTATTGAGAACGCGCGAGGCGATTGAATGGAGACAAAAACTACATAAGTTTACTTCTCAACTTTTGGATTCGTTGAGGAGTCACATTACTTTCACAAGATGACCTCCATGCACAAAGAAAATATTAAAGGGGTGCTCAAATCTTAATACGAAATAAGAAATAACTTAAGAACCCACAGAGAGAAATAAAGAATACTATTACATATATCCAAAAAGGATAAACCAAAAGCTTTGACTGTACATGGAGGCGCAGTTCATCATTTATATATTGTACCTCCAAATGCTTGAAACATATTTGATAAGCTAAGTATGCCACAATTCCATGCTAATTGAGACTGTTGTTGACAAATATGTCCCAATGAAACGATACCCTTATAATTGGGAACACGTATTTTCAAATATTCTATGGAATTGTCAACGATAACCAATTATTTCATTTCTAATATTAATGTATGATAAAAATAGGACATTCATCAAATTTCTAAACGAATCAGTTATCTATATTCAACTTTAAATATATGAATTAAAATATGGAAGATGACAATCTTGTGCAAAATTAAATTGACTTGACATAAAATGCCATTCACATCTTCCACAATTCAAACTTATCCCCTGTATTCCGTAATTAGATAACAGTATGGTTCTATACATTTTAAATATAAGTCCCAACCACAACAATACATATTACTATTATATACTGTAATTGCTAAATATTAAGTTAATTGAAAAAGGAATATTACAAATTATGCTTCATAATATAAAAATTGTTGATGAACGGCTTCATTATAAGGGCACACATTGATTCAAAGAAATCAAGATAAACTTTATCCGCTTTGTTTTTTATATCATACAAAATGTCCTTGAGTGGGAAAATAGAGTCTCAAAAATGGCTTTATATGGGTATAACATTAACTTGCAGTTTTATAAGTTAAATGATGAAACATAGGTATGAAATTATTGCTGAGTATTAAAAAAGTGTATTCCTAAAATATGACAAACAGATCGCTAATGAATATTTTTGAATACCGCACAATAAATTCGACTATTTATAGATATGACTTATATGAAGACTCAAACTGTTTTATGTATGATTATCTAAAAACATCATAAAATATTATACCAAAAATATATGTATAAAACATTTTTTAATAAACGTTATCTTTAGACAGAATCCGTCTATAAAAATCATTTTTTATAGGGAGTGAATTTAGGCTGAATTTTTTAAAACCCGTTTTGTTGAAATAGTTTTATTTCGTATTTTATTCTGAAGTAAATAAAGTTTAGTACAAATGAAAATATATTGATTGCTCTCAGCACTTACAAAAATAAAAGTGAAATGTTAAACGGATGAACTTTAGAAGATGGTTCATGGTTTGATTTCTTTGGAATTTTAAAAGAGTATTATATTTCAATGAAACAAAGCTGATAATGCAGGGCGATAGCTCAGTGGAAGTGTGCTGAGATCTCATTTTTGTAGGGTTCAGGTTCGACTCCCGAGAGAGGAATATCGATTTTGGTCCATCCCATTGATAAGATTATAGGTATGGAAGTTTAATTTTAATGGTAGTATGCTTATTGTTATTTATATATATTTCTATCCAACCAAATAGGCAATAACCGATAATACATTACTTATATAAACTGTTACTTAATCGAAAATCGTTTCTTTTCAACTTAGATTTAAAGACATTTGCTTGATAAAGATGAATATACACTGATATACAAAACGAAATCGCTGCTAGCGAGTAGAGTTCATCAGCAAATGATCAATAAGAAAAATAATCTTAGGCTACAGATGTAGTACATAAACTTTGCTCTCGACACAGTTAATCAATCCCTCAATGTCAATAGATATACTCCACCATAAATAGACATGAACATCGTATTTAATTTATCTTGACTTGCATTTTTAATATGATACTGATCAAAAGTTTTAGGTTGTTTTGTTCCTGAAAAACTAGTCTAAAAATATCATAAAAAACAATTTTTGCAAACATATACAAAAAGATCACTAAATCATACTAAAAATCAAAATCAAAAATTTCTGAGGTTTCACGAAACGTGCAAGCTATTATTGAGCCTGTCGAAGGGTGGAATAAATTCGGAGCAATCATAGGAATCGATTTCAAAAAAGCCTTTTGACTCAATTTCACATGTCCACATTCTTCGATCTGTAAAACGTTTTTGCCCAAACATTTCTTCAATCCAGTCCGAGCACTCTTACTTAATGAGTCATCTTTGATCTCTGTTTGAAGTTTACAGGGAAAATTAATAGAACTGAAGAAGAGTTACAGGCAGGGCTGCCCATCTGCCCCTCTTCTATTTGTTTTGACAAAGGAAGAGTTAGTCTTTCTTCTAAAAAATAAATATAATGGATATGTATCTCATCGATTTGTATGCTGATGACGTAACACTCTCGGTTGAAGCCTATACGGAGACCCAACTCATCAAAAGAGTTGAAATTATTTTGAGGTTTTTTGAGAAATTCCAAAAGAGGTCAGGATTAGGGTTAAATCGATCGAAGATTTTTGTTCTTCCTATTGGCGCATGGAACGCAAAGAAATACATTATATTGGGGGTTACCTGGTAAGACAGAAAGTCTCTATTTTAGGAGTTGACTGGGGACCGGAAGGGATCCATGTTGATAGCTAGAGAGTACTGTTCTGTTCAATCCCATATCGAATCTCAGCATGGAAAAATTTTAACTTGCAAAAAAGGATTGATTTATACAATACTCAGATTGTCCCTAGCGTATTGTATAGAGTAACCGCTTCTCCCCTGATAGCATTTATGGCTCTCTGCTCCTTTTCATAAGAGATATCTCCCTGCACTAAAGAGACCAAAATGGGTGGAGGTGCCCTTTTATTCATTATTATGCCTAAGATTTATATCAAAGTTTTTATCGACTAAACCAAAAATCCAGAAACGGATTGGAGAAGAGGTATCACCAATAGTAATCTTTATTTAAGGTTTTTATTTGGAACAATTTTAACTAATAAGACAACAAAATCTTTATCAAAAGTATGGGCAGCAGCCCATACTTTTAATAATTTGGAAGTTTTGTGTGGCATATAGTGGAGAAAATATAATAGACATAATTTATCAAAATGCAAGCAAGCCATTCTTCTTTAGAAATTTGGGCGCCCCAATTTTTCTAGAGGATTTAGCACTAGCTCATGGCGCTTATGACTTTAGTTCTACAATGTATTTCGATTTCTGTTAGGATGGAAGATTCAAATACCTCTTCAAAGAGCTGCTAAAATGCATATGTTTTCGTGTCCCTGGCATCTCAAGATGAAGCTTCCTAATTTCAAGGAAGAGGTCAATAAATTAGTAGACTTTTACTTGGACTTACTGAAGCTTCCTGATGATTGGAGGAAAATAGTTATGCGTTCCACGTCAGAGATTCATGATGCGAAAAAATTTACAGTCCTATTACTGATTTCCTCTAATTGTATAATTTTGAGAAATCATTGCAAGAACTGTGGCAAATTTATGTCCATACGTTGAAAGCTTTTGTTAAATTGTCCTGCGGTGTCCATTTTAAAGTCCTTTTTACTTCTTCATATTTAGACAAGTGTCCTAATAACCTTTGGAAAGACATTGTATTGTTTGGCTTTCCCAATAAAGGAAAAAAAAATCAGATACTTTTAAAGTGATAATAAGAACAATCATAAATGCAAAAGCACTTATTGCAAAAAGGTTAACTGCAAACGAGTGCATCAGATCTTAGGAATTTAGAGCCATAATGCTCTCAGCGGCGGCAAGGAGCCCTTTCCCTACAGATACAGTCACATCTAGACAACTCCTAGACCGTCACCGCGAAAGAAATCAAGTAGTTCCCATCAAAATCAAAGCATCTTTTACAAATAATTAAAAAGTTATTGAAATTTTACAATAGCTTATTACTTGTTTTATTGTTTTGCATTCAGTTTTTATTTGATGTTAAAAATGTTAAATGATTTTAATCTTTTATTAGTTTTTAATTTTATTTGTATATTTAATATACAGTTACTTCATTTAAATAAAGATTTGAGAAAAAGAAAAAAAAAGAAAAAATAATAATTTTGGCTTTCGAACTATGTTATAGACTTATTGAAGTAAAGGAATAATGGTAAATATCACAATTTCTTTGAATTACACATTTATACTTAATGAATGTTTTAAAATATATATTTTAAAATAATATATATTTTTGTATTTACATATTTTATAGACATTTACACTAATTACAAAAAAGTTTATTACGTTAAAAAGACTCACACCAGTTTTTGAAAAAGCCTTCCACAAAAATAATATTTCTAAAATATTTAGTCTTTCTCAATAATTTATATATATATATATATATATATATATATATATATATATATATATATATATATATATATATATATATATATATATATATATATATATATAAGTTGTAATTTATAGCCGACAAGGCATCTTACCTTATTATTCACTCGTTTATTCGTGAGCGTATGAGCACATGTATCATGATTTTTCTCTTTATATAGATTTTCTATTTTGGCGGGAGTTGGTAATAATATCTTTGTTGCTTTTTTTCTCTTACTTCGTAGCCTTTATTTTCTCCTTGCAACACGGTTGAATTGTTTCGGCTTTCTTACGTACTAAAAAAACATTTCTTATCAATGGATATATAATATGTTAGTATATCCAGTTGTAGCCCATATTGTAAATTAATATTTATTTCTATGAAGCCTGTCACATGCAGAACAGATTACGCCTTTTTTTTTTAAAGCAATGGAAGTAATTCATTATCCGGATCAACGGTTCACGTCTCTTGGTTTGGTCACTTTGAAATAACAATTATTTCATCTGAAAACATATACTTTACTCAATTTTTTCAACAATAAATATGTAATTTTGAGCAATGGTTTGCAAGAGCTTATAAAACACAATTATGGATTGGATTAATGGGGTTACCACATTAACTTGAAAAAAGGATATTTATGGGACAAATTTTTAATTGTCTTGAGCATAAAATAATAATCAATAAACATAAAAGGCGTAGGTTTAATTTTTTAAAATAAAAATACCAATTACGCTGCGTGATAGCTTTTTAAACTTTTTTTTTTTTTTTTTGCCTATATGGTTCGATAGAATTGCATCCGATAGGATATAAATAAGCATTATAGCATTATAATTAGTCTATCGAACCAAGGATCTTATCAATGAGGTGACCAAAATGACCATCCCCTCTCGGATTCGAACCTGCGCCCCCAACATTGAAAGAAATTTTTCCAATTTTTATGCCATGGCCGCTTGGAATTTAATTCGTTTGGGCGGCTGCTCTTAGGCATGGACATTGAGGATTATTAGAAGCACATCCACAGTGCCCTAACAAGCCTCAGCCACCTTAATTGCAGTTGTCAACCTCTCCAAGATATGGGGTCTTTCCCAGTCCTGAGAGGGGTCCACACCAACAAAGGTGCTCAAAGTGTGGCAATGTCTATTGTCAACAAAAATGGGTCTCTCTATTAGAGGTTTTTTTCTATTATTTTATTTATTTATACTTTATTTTGTAGTTTTTAAATTTATTAAATTCCAGCAGTCAAGTAACAGCTGTAACATTTATATAAGGGCTTAATTATATTTCTTTTACAGTCTCCAGTTACGAAATAAAAAGTTTGAGCATTGTGTAATTCTTGATTTTTCATAAATCGCATGAAAATTATTGTTTCAACTTCATCCGGAACCACTGAGAGGATACTTTCAAAAACACTATCTATGAGATTGTTTTTTTCTTTAAAAAATACTTAAAAAGGAAAATTGATATTGCAGTTAGGTAGTCATAGGTATGTTAAACCTATATTTCTAATACAATATTAAATGCTGTCTAAAAGTCTTAAATCTATTTAGATATTCATTAACACAAATAATTTATATCATAGTTAAGACCATCTTACTATAGTTCAAATTCGTGAGATGTTATTGGGATAATACAAAATAAAGTAATTATTTTATTCTTACAACTAATTGTTTTAACTATAACCGACACGAGAAGGATTAAGCTTTACCAGAAAAATTATTAGAATTTTTCAGCCATACGTAACCGTGAAAATAAGCTAAATAAATACTTTTCAATGAAACTTACTTTTTCATGATAGAATTAAGAATATAGTCATAAGCAAGAAACCGACTCGACAATTAGCCAAATATTTTTTTGCAAATTTTATTTGGAAAAGAAACTATTAAGTATTGTTTGATATTTCCAAAATATATGATGATAATATGATGATAATCCCAAAACAATCTTGACGGCAATAGTAATTTTTTGGTAGTCGTTTTATTTACTAAACGATTTGACGTCAGCAGTTTAAGTTTAGCGGTGCAGATAAAACTGGTTATCTGGTACAGCTGTTTAAAAAGTATTTTTATATAAGTTTATAATTTTGTTCAGCAAAAAGAAACAAATCATACACAAATGCTTTGTGAATTACAGATTAAGAGGCATTGGAAGTGTTTTTTTTATCGAAAAATAAATGATAAAGCAATGTGCTTTTAGAAATAACTAGAATTTCCTCAGAAACGAAAGATATTAGTAATTACATCGAAATAGGTTAACGAGTATGTACCTCACCATAGATCTAAATTAAAGTTATTATCGGCAAGAGCACGTTGTGTGGACCTAACGAATACGATTCGGGGACAAAAGCGTCCAAAGAATAAAAAATTGGCTCTCTACACTTTGTCATATAGGTTTCATACAAATTATAAAAAAAATAAATGTTTTAATTAATATATAAGAATGCAAAATTGTTTTATTTGAAATTTGGATTCGTTTGTACATAAACACTTTATTTCCGAGATGAGGATTGGATTAATTTTTTTACTGGCGGGAAGTACTCATCACACTCCATTCTTTGTATAAGGGCATTTTTAGACACATGGATATTTAAAACAGACAGGTGAGCCCATCAATTCAGCATTAATCAGGTTTTACTAAACTGATTTTTTCTTTACATCAATTATCATACAGTTATGTAAGTTTTTTTAAATTTACCTTTTCCATTATATAGATATCATGTTTATATAAGTTTGTAAGTTACTTTACATAATATGTACAACTTTATAAGGCAAGTCAAAATTACGTTTTTTTTTGCATTCACAAATTATATGTAGAAAAGACATATTAATTTCCCCCCGATCTAGATGGAAACCATGTTGAAGTGTCATGAAGATGCCACTACTTGATTCCTTGAAGATATTAGAATGGCCCATCTGAAACATTCATTGCTTAAATCCTAGTCGTTACTTAAATTATTTATTATTCAAATGTTCCGAAAAAGGTTACTTCCTCCATATCCCTCAAGTTTTTTAAAGTACTCCTTCTTGATGTTTTGCTTATTACTATACCACTAAGATAGTCGTTTCTTCTGTTCAATGAATCATTCATTTTTGGAGGGATGACAGAAGTGAAAAAGTAGGAAGTTTAAGTAGTAATCATATCATCACATTAGTTATAGATAAAATATATTTTATGGAAACCTTTACAATCTCGCTGATAATAGGAAAAAACCTTGAAGGGTCAGGAAGGCATTCGAATACAAAAGTTGCAATGCTCGTACGTAATTCGAGGTGCTACATGGGTGAACTTTTGTGATTTCTGCTTTATATGAGAAAACATGTATTAATAAGATCAATCTCAACGTATGAGGTGTATTCTTCATATTGTAAAAATAGTTTACTACATTTTTGCCATTGTCAACTGATTCTGTCGGGTTGACTGTAAAAATTTAATATGTCCTTAATTCAAATTAAAATAGTTCAAGTTCGAAACAAATATATATTTTATTAGTAAATTTTGTTTCCTTTTTTTAAAGAATGTAACCCTTGTATGGCTTTCATATATCATTACATTAATGATCTTTCCCCTAACAAATTTTGATTCATCTTCATTAATGAAAAACATATAATAACTTATAGAGATATAACATATATATTTTCCAAGAATCAATTATTTGCTTGATGAATATCGTAATTACTAAAAAAAATGTTGCCATACAAAGTACCCGTTTTTCGTCACAATCATTATTGCCGTTTTCATAACCCAAATCTTTTATTGAATTGTATCAAAGTTAAGTTTGGGTTTTGGTCTGATTAGTAATATTAAACTATATCGTTTATTTATGTATTTTTACGAAAATAGACTACTTTTATTATTATTTGTATATTATGTATTGGACTTTTTTGTCCAGTTGTCTTGCCGTGTTATTTAGAAATATATATTAAGTTAGTTGTCTGTGAAAAAGTCTTCCTTCAACAACTCTTTGTTATGTGCTTTTATGCCGAATAAATGCAAATCACCGTCTCGACTTCTTATTTGCGACAGGGTTCTCATCATTTATTATTATTATTATATATATATACTGTAAAAGCAACTGTAGTAGTTGAAGGTTATTTTACTTGAATATTACCTTTAAAATAGCACACACCATTTTTGGTAAATGTTAATAAGAACAAAAAATCAATCTATCCATAATACTGGCTAATCAGTACTGTTATCCTTATATATAATATAAATAAGTTAGCTTATGTGTTCTAACTATGTATCGTTGTATTGTTTTGTAATGCATGTATGTATAATGTTAAGCCGAATATATTCAAACTATAAAAAAATGTGGTATAGCTATTAATGGATGGAATTATATTTTTCTACAAGTTCAAATGATAACCTTGCCAAGAAAAATGGAAAATGATTCAACTCTTATGCTCCTAATTATTGTTTTATTTGGTATGATTCCTCATACAAAGCCATTCGGTGGTATCTTTCAGAATTGATATTTACGTTCTGGGTTGACATCACTTCAATTTGTATTTAATTGTTTGTTCTCAATTATTACATAAGCTCATATAAAAATCAAAGAGACGCGATGTAGTGCTAAAAACGCCCTCAGAATTTCCATTCAAAGTGTTTTTTTTTTTCAGAGCAGAACTGCCATTGTCGAACCCTTTCTCTATCTCTTGATGGTGGAGAGGCCAGGTCAGGAGACAAGGAAAGTAGAAATGAGGTTCCCGTGGATCTCATTGATTGTCTTTGCGAGTTTGATCCGGACCAAGAAGTAGAAGCGAAAGCAGGGTTTATCTATTTTCAGCGGCGAGTGGGTAACAGATGGAAATGGTATAAGTGTTGAATATTAATACTACATAAGTGGCGCCACATATTCGTTTCCCACACAAAAAGAACACTCCCGTTGAATTTTTTGAGCCATCATGTTTACATTTCTAGATAATGAGCATAGGTCATTCGTTATGACCCAGCCTAATATTTGTAATATTTGTCTCTTCCCAAATACATAAATGTTTTTTATTGATATTTTGTGGGATTTCATAAAAAAGTATTGATTAACATTGTACATAGTTTAAACTATTGCACAAAAAAATCATCTCATAATTTAAAAATATGGTTGCCCAAACATTAAATAATTTTATCAAGTTTCAGACGGGAACGCAGCAACGATTTAACTACCAGTTTAGTAAAGGAATACAAAGTTTGCATTACCGCAGAAAAAGAAATGGCATGAAAAAGGGACATTGAAAGTACCTATATCCTTAAATATAAATGTCTTGCCTTTGATGAGCATTGCTTTGCATCTGGTATCAGAAATATTTTTGCCGATAATAAAGCTTTTTGGAAACCTTCTGACATCTTGCAATTTTTGCCATAAGCGGTTCTCAGATAGAATAGTTGGGGAAAGATCCAATTTTCCCAAAAGAAAAAAAATCTGTTTCGTCTTAGGTGTTTGAATTTGGGAACATTTTAGCATATTAAAATATCCTAAAAAGTAGATGGCCTTTATTGTATCTGTTGATATGTTTTAACCTCGTCCCCGAAGAAATAATCTTTTAACCATTGGAAAACATATGGAACAAACCGGAAGAATGGCATGCACTCTATCCTGGGGTTGTACAGCTTTGCTTCCGGAAAAAGGAAACGGGACAGATTTTAATCATTTTCAAAGAGGCTTACAAATTTTACATTTTACATTTTGTAAACCCCTTTAAACCTCTATGTTCAATGGCTAATCTATCCTATCCCAGAAGGGTTGTTAACTAGTAAAGTCCATTTCCAATATTTATAAAAAACTTTTTAAGGAGGGTACATAGATATGACTGTGAAAAAGAAAACGCAACCCAAATGTTTCTTTTAGTACTAATTCAGCATAATAACAATCCATCAACCATAGAAAAAATATACTCTAATGGTAAAAGTTCCTCGAGTTCCCATGTAAGATCAAATTCTAACCTTGTGACCAGTCAACCTGAAGCATCAATTGCTCCATCCGAAACCTGTCAACCATTTATAGACATCCAAGAGGAGGAGGTAGAGATTTTACATAATCATAATCAACAAGAGGTGGAAGATGTGGAGTTTGAAGAGGTCCCTAACCGCTCAAGCTCATTTCAACCACCGGATATGAGCCTTCCAGATCCAGATCCCACCGTCACGGGATCAAACTCTAACCAGGTGACCAGTCAACCTGAAGCATCAATTGTTACATCCGAACCATGTCAACCCAATGTGTACATCCAAGAGGAGGAGGGAGAGATTGTACATAATAATAATCAACAAGAGGCGGGAGATATGGAGTTTGAAGAAGACCCTAACCGCTCAAGCTCCTTTCCACCACCGGATATGAACCCTCCTGATCCAGTTCCAACCAACACTATCCCCCTTCCTCATCAAAATCAACCCTGAAGATAAGATATCATGGAGAGCAGGCCGAAAAGCATCTAGAATCGATTTAGCACTTGTATCTCATAACATTTTACCAAAAATAAGAACGGCTGTTTATCGACCACATCCTAGTTCTGACCATAAACTATTTTTTATTGAACTGTGGTATTTTAAGCCAAAACAAAGGCTAAAGACTCCAAAATGGATTTTTAATGAGGCCCTTTTTAAATCAACTCCGTTTTAATCTTTTAGAACATTTTAGTCCGACCTCCAGCCATAAAAAAACTGAAAATATATTAACAAAGCTGTAAAATCTACGACCTTGTAGTATATCAAGAGAAAAATATTAAAAAATATTATATATCAAAAGAATCTAGAAAAAGTTCTAAACCAGGGATCCCTCTTTGCTCGCACCATCTCCACGTATACCACGAATTTCGTTCGGTTTGCGGATATCAGAGAAACAGAAATTAAAGAAAAAGTTGATTCGGAAATCTTAGTAAATAAACGTGTAAAGGCTAATATTATTAAAGAACAACGCCCCACTTCTGTCATTTGTCGAATTGTTGAAAATGGACAAGTACTAAGTGATCCGAAAGCTATTTTGGCTTGCTTCCATAGACGGTTTCACAATTTATTAACGGTCGATAGACCTAGTTTTCCGCGTCCCAAGAAGAGAGGAGCGTCAATTTTATGGAGGATCTCATTACCACTTATAAAAAAAAATTCACAGTAATAATAAAGCTTCAGGACCTGACGGAATAGGGGACAGCGTCTTTACCCTCTGTATACAAGAAGTGACACCGTACTTGCTCAAACTAAGACAGGGTATGGAGGTTTATGGAACTATCCCAAAGCTATGACAAAGGGTCGAATTGTTTTAATTCCAAAGAAAGGTGTTCGTTCCGACCCGAATAATTGGAGGCCCATAACTGTCCTAAATGAAAGCTACCGTATTCTTTCAGGCATTATTGCTAGAGAAATAGAGCCTTTTTTGAATAAAAGGATTGGACTCCATCAAAAAGGCTTCCTCAAGAAAAGAAAAATTTCAGATATCTCTAGAAATATCCAATGTGCGATAGAAATGGTGAATTCGAAAGGGACTTATGGTGCGATAATGGCTATTGATTTTTCAAAGGCGTTTGACACCATAATGCATGGGCATATTTTAAAGACAATTACCAATATTACCAAAAAAGTTCTTCAATCCCATTAGAGCTATTTTATTCAATCCAACGTCAACGATAGCTATGGGGAATATGAACAGTGATCCTATTACGTTAAACAGGAGCTATCGCCAAGGGTGCCCCACTGCACCTCTGCTTTTTGTGGCAGGCCCAAAAGATCTTAGTGAGGGTATAATCAACAGATATAAAGGTTTTGGCATTGATTTTGGCTCCGATAGACATATTATTGACATGAACGCAGATGACATTACCCTCTTCTTGGAAGCGAATTCAGAATCACAACTTTTAAAACGCATAGATATTGTAATCAAATATCTTCTAAATTATAGCAAAAGATCAGGTCTCCGCATAAATAATAAATAGTCTATTATCATTCCGCTGGGGAATTGGAGGCCATTCAATGGTCAAAGGGTAGCTGACTTATGTAAAAGACACTGTTGAAATTTGAGTATAACTTGGAGTCGAAATGGTCCTACAAGTCACAATTGGACTTCGTTACAAAGCCGTGTGATCAGACAAATTTCTCTTTGGAGAAAATTCAACATCCAAAGAAGAATTGATTTGTATAACTTCCTTGTTATCCCTGCAGTCCTCTACAGTTCTACCGCAGTTCCCTGGATTGCTGAAAAGGCTGTCATAGAAGAAGACAAATGCCTAAGCTTATTATTCCACAGAGCGTATCTGCCAGCTCTAAAGCGTCCCAAACGGCATCTAGGAGGAGGTTTGTCTTTATTTCTGAATATAATCCCAAAGATTTACTCAAAGGTCTTAACGGATCTCTCACAAAACCCAGAGGTTGAATGGAGGGTTCATATCTCTAACAGCCCGGTCTATACTTGTTTAATGTTGGGAACAGACTTCTCTAACGACCTGATTAAACAGTTTTCTTCATCTTTAGGAGTTGTACACAGTTTGATATGGTGGGGTAGTCCTATATTTCAATGTTCGACAACAATCGACATTATACACCAGAACTATAAAAAGAAGTTCTTTTTCCAAAACCTGGACCTCCCAAAAAGATTGGAACAATTAGCATTATTGTCTGGCACCCTTACTATACATGACCTATCTTCGGAGTCCATTTTTAGGTGTAGAAGATTCTTGTTTCCTCTTAAACGATCGGCAGACAAACACTTTGTTCCTGTCCCATGGCAACTCAGAATGAACTTTGGCAATAACACAAAAATGGAGGCAGAAAAAATTGCTGACTTGTATTTAAAAGACTTGGAATTGCCTTCATCGTGGAAAAAGAGATTTTTGTCTTCTACCTCCAAAATAGTTCACGGTAAACGCTTTACTGCTCAATTTCAAATTTCTACCATATGTGTGTTCTTTGATGCTCCGTGCAAAGATTGTGGAAGATTATTTAATTCAATCATCCATGCCTTCTCTCTTTGTCCTGTTCTACGTATCTTAAGAGACTTTGTTCTTCTAAATATTCCTGGAATAACTGGAAAACTGATCTCTCCCATAATTCTCTTCGGATTAAATTCTAATCTGCGGACAGCATCTCCGAAAACAAAAGCAATTGAGTTTGCACTTTCAAGTTGCAAAAGCTATATTGCAGAGCGTTTATCTTCGGGGGATCCTATTCAAGAGGGAGACCTAAAATCCATTGTCCTATCAGCAGCAGCTCGGTACATGGCGCTCTCCATCAAGATTCCAGAGGATTCAAGCTGGAGATTTTCGAGTGGCATCGTTCGGTTCTTCCTCTCCTGTTCCGAGAGGTCCTCCCACCATCTAAAGTTTTGCTATGATTTTACAAAAACAGTTTAGTTTTGAATTAAATGAAACCTATTTGTTCCTAATCATGTTATTGTTATTTTATATCCAATTAATTTGAACTTTGTTTTATGAAGAGATTGTACTTTTATGTGAGCGTTTAATGTTTTGTATTGACTTTATTTAGTGTATAGATTTTAAACTATAATGTTTATTTATATATTGTATATATGCATTTACACTAAATTTCAATAAAGTCTTAAAAGGAGGAAAAAAAATATCTATAAAAAAATATCTACCCATGGGCTACAGCAGTAACATCGAGGCAGCCAACTTCTGCAAAGCCTTCTACATCGAAAAGGTCAAGAAGTTATCAGCAAATTTATCAGCAGGGCCTTCTGCTACACCGTCTGTTTCACTCCAGAACGACATCCACTTCTCATTCCATTGTGTTGGAAGAGCAGCAGTTAAGAAGGCGCTTTCAGAACTGGAGTTGAAGACTACAGTGGGGGTCGATGGTATACCAATAACTGTCTTCAAGGCTGCATGGGACCCATTAGCTCTTCCTATCTTGCACCTGGTGAATCGAATTATCGACACCTCACACTGGCCCAAAAAGTGAAATCGTCACATCTGTCCTTGAGGCCGGCAAACCCGGTCTGGATGTGGCCAGCTATAAAGACCAGTGCCACTTTTATGTGCAATCTCCAAGCTAGTCAAATGGGCCCTATAGAATGACCTGGTTTTTTTTTATAATCGGCTCCTGTCTTCAATGTATAAAGGTTTTGTTTGTTTCTAAACTTTGGTTTTTAAAATTTGACATCCATAGGAAAGAGTTATTTGCTTTGGAATCTATGTCAGAGAGCCTTTTACATTCGCTTGGTATTCTTCAATCATGGAAGCAGAGGATTTTTCGTTCGACGTGTTGTATAATTGATAGTGCAAAATTAACAACTTAATTTTAGATTTCAGCTCAATTAATTAGATTTTATTATTCATGCAATTACTGTGGGATTTATTCAGTAATTCATTTAGAATATCTTAAATTATCATTTGATGATTTTTTTAATATGCAATTGCAAGTAAATATTTTATTATTTCTATACTGGACAGTACCAGGACGAAACTTAAAAAAATAAATTTAATGCCCTCTTTCCTTGCCACGAAGCCATAGAAATAGTGCTTTGAAAAACAAAATACTTGATTGCAAAAATAATTACAAGAAAGTCATTGATCGAGGTCGAGGATCTAAAGTCAATAATCATTGACGCCGCCTCATGCAACTCTGCCCTGCTAATTAAGCTTCAGCCGCAACATCAGATGATTGTATATGGGTTGGAAATGTTGTAAAATTCAGGCCATCGATTTTTAAGACAAACCCCTCGTTTTTAAAGAATCAATCAATTTTCATGTTATACTCCGTGTACCTTTCAGCAATAAATTTAATAAGGAACTTTTATTTATATTTAGTTTTAATGCAACTGTTCAAATAGTTTTTATTAAAGATTAAAGAGTCTCAGTCAAAAATAATTCAAACATATTTATTTTTCACTAGAGGATCAATAGAGCTATTACTGTAATATTCATCTATGTACGTACCTAGGAATGAATAAAATAACAAGGATCTTAAAATGTATGTACATACAAGTATATCCGTCTAAACAAATATGAAATAATAAATACATTTAAAAACAATATCAAAAAAATTAAAATGACTTGTCCTTTTCGACCTTGGGAAAAGAAATAAGTCACGGAAGACTAACTATCTTCAGTATTCTCAATTATAAGGCGCTGATTTGTCAAAAGCTGACATCACACGAACCCCTCTGAGTTATATTGTATACAATATATATATTCATTATATATTGCAAAAAAGTATATTTTTTTGTTGACAAAAAATCATCTATCAGTAATATATATTACTTTCAATTGAAGCATACGTTTCATGAAAGAGATTATCCGACCGAATAATTGAAACACCAAAAACTTTACTTTTATCGCTATTGTAGATATAATTTTTTTAAATAGGACTTTTTTTGATTTAGTTGAATTTTGCTATAAAAATATTCATGTAGTTTTTTAAACTAGAGAATTTTATTATACTCAATGCTCGAAGAAACAGTTGATATGGTAATTTTCTTGTTCACTTAAAAACCTCAAAGCAAAAATAGAAGATTATGTAAGACCTTAATTTGTATTTCTGAGAAAACAATTTAAAAACAATTATTACTAGAACAAAGATTCAGTATTGTATATATAAATACAAAAAAAAACCAAAACATTCTTTTAACAGGAAATAATAATTGTTTGAGATCCCAAAAGTATATTTTTATATATACAAGAGGATTACAAAGAAACACAACAATATCTATTTTGAGTTTATTGTATATAAATATATATTCATTCATAATTTATTATAGTACGGATTGACTTATCCATTGTTGGTTCTTTTTCATACAAAGTTGTTTTCTTAGCTTAGGCCAAAGATAATAGATAATACAAGATGCGCAGAACGCAATGTTTAGATTCCTCTGATTAGAAAATAAAAACTGAAACGTCACAGATGACGTCACAGTAGCTATTTGTTATTAAATAAAATCAAAGGTACATTTAAAAACAGTGATTAATTTCAAAAGGAAATAAAAATTTGAAACCCGGGAGCTCTCCGGCGGAGGCGGAGCTGCAGAGGACGGCCACGTTGCTCCGGAGCTCCTAGATGCGTGCGGGCTACCAGCCAAAGGCCTCAGAGTCCCATGCGGTGTTCAGGACTTCCACTTCCTCCCTGATGCTGAAGCTGTGCGTCCCCGGGTGGCTCGTGGCGGGAGGGAGCCTCCGGACGTTATTCCTTTGAGAGCCTTTACGTTCTTAGCTTAGTTGTCCTAGAGGTATTAGATACATAGGCAAATCGTAGCTGTGATGACGTCACATTTTTTTATTGGAAATATCCTTCTTTGTTTACATGAGTTCTGCCCCCCCCCCTGGCTTAGGCCTATATTTTAATCCATAAGAGGAAAACACGCAAATCTGTTTGTAATATTAATATCTTAACATTTTTATAAAAAGGATATACCGGTCATGAATAAGTCTTGAGACTTTTCTTTTTATTTGACAATAATGAACACGTCATTGATCAGGGTGTAGTCGGACCCTTATGAATTTTATATTATATAATATATACTCTGACACATGTCATTTGTGAATTTCACCACCTTTGACCTCAATGACGACCTCCACGCGGCGACGGAAGGACTTGCACACAGTGATGATGTATGACCTCTTCATGGCCCCTCATTTCTTCTCTACCGAAGTTTTCAAATCCTCAATATTTTTGTGGCGAACGGAGCACGTTAGGCGCTAAATATGCCACCAGATACTATGAAGTCGAGCGGGTTCAGGTCAGGGCTCTGTGGAAGCTACAATGTCTTCTGTCAGAATTTCATGTTAGCCTCCATCCAGGTCTGCATGGTCTTGCAGACTTGATGACTTCCTCGACTTCTTGGTTATCTTGGAAACCTTTGGAGTACCTTGGTCTTCAAAAACTTCAAGTAGTGGTGAGCCTGTAGGTGGTTGGGAAACAAATTGGCAGCATCTTGTCCCCTGTTTTTTTTTCTTCAACGCATTTAATTAAAATTCTCATTAAAAATAGTATGCTATTAAAATAATGTAAGTGTATGGATTAAAACATGAAAACAGGTAAATATAAAAAAGGATTTAAGTATGATAAAAATGAGGTTATAATAATTATAAACAAATAAACTAAGAAGGCGTCCAGGGAAGAATTAATCTTGTCCCCTGTCGATACTAAGATGCCCAACATCATCACAGAGACAAGATGTTGATCTAAATGGTGCTCCGCTTAGCTTTGGATTCGTCTCCGAAGCAAATTACCCGTTATTTTGCTTGTTGCCTACAGGATCAACTGTGCTTTATGTCGGAGAGAATGCTTCGGCAACGATCCAAACGGAGGTCTTTATAACGTTGAGTCAACAGTGGCCGTTCGACCTTCCTCAGTTACTGACCACCTGCTAGTTTAGTGGATGGGACCACGGACTTCTTCATCGTGGGCGTAGCATCAAAGACTGCTTTGACTTGCTCAAGTCGAATTTTGACTGGGCTCCTGGAGCTGAGTTTGGTCCTTGATATATTTTCCATAATTCAATCAATATGAAGGGGGAAATATGATTACTACTTCATATTACTTGTATTTAGACTTTTGACTCAAGCATTAACAACTATCCCTTCCTTCTATTTATTGTTTTCCTCGATTTAAAGCATATATACAGTGTGTTCCATCAGGAATGTAATTTTTAAATGGCAAATTAGAAGTATTTAAACAATTTTAATTGTACTATGGATACGCCATTTGTACTCAATGAGGGGAATTTTATCTCTATTTATAAGTTTGAATAGATTGTCAACAATCTGCAACTTTGAAAATGTTTTCTAAACTTGAGAAGAAATGGATCATTCTGCAGTTTGGCAAACCTTTTTCTACAGTATGCCGAGAATATATACTAGCCGAAATCTTACCCATTGATCCAGTTCACAAGAGTTCTTGATCATTTTAATAAAACTGGCTCCATCCACAAGAAAAAATAAATCAAATAAAATCAAAAACAAAAGAAGCAGTGAATCAGGTCAAAAGCTTTTTAAGAATCCCCCAGCTGCTCACTCAGAAAAAGTTTCTCAGCAAATTTTACCAACCAAAACAACGTTGTGGTTGATCGTTAGACATGATCTTCGATTCCATTTTATCATTACACTTCAGTTCAACCATTAACTGATACCCACAAAGCGCAAACAAGGCAGTTTTGCTCGTGGATTCTACAGCAACCAACCAACATTGTTGATAGAATAATTTGGACTGACGAGAAGTTATTTTGCCTCCATCAAAGTCCCAAGCATAGTGTGGACAAATGAAAATCCTCGAAATATCAAAAAATGATAGGATTGATGTTAATGATGACCTTCGTAGACATTATTAATCGTTCATGCATTCCTTGATGACGATGGCCATTTGTCGTCGGTGAATGGTTTTTAATACCTCAGATTGCTCCAGAATATACCTTGATCCAGGCTTTGCAATTCCACAACTCTTTCTTTACTTTGATGAATGCAAGACGTCGCTCCACTTCATTGCATAAATACAGCTTTAGAATGTCTAAATTAAGGACAGAAAATCTCTGGCCAGCTTACAGTCCATATCTCAACCCTTTGGATTTCCACTTCTGGACTGTAGCACTAACTAGAGTTTATTTGTAAAAAAACCCGATTCCATTGAGTCTCTCATTCGATGTGTCCAAACCTTCGTTGAAGGATATAGTCATGAGACGACCAAAAACGTTTGCAAAAATGTCTTGAAGCGAGCATCGTTCTGTACTCAGGCTGGTGGGGATAATTTCTAGCAACTTTTGCATGGCTTCAAGTTATGTGACTTTTACGATATGCCAATTAATGTTTAATAATCATAAACTTCCATTCTTTTCCTTTAAAATGCTCTATGAGGGAATTGTACGTAATTTAAGTACTTCTAATTTGCAACTTAAAATTACATTTCTGATGGAACACACTGTATATATATATACCTTTTGATTTAATATTAATTGAGTGTACTATTCATTGAGTAATTATATAGGTAAAGATGGTTCAGACACAAAATCCTTCCACATCATATGTTGGATTACCTGAGGCAGTGTCCACAAACACAAAGTATGGACATGCAGTGAATATTACAAAAGGAAAGCGTTTTCGCTATAAATTCTGAAATTCAATTTTAAAAAGAGGTTTTCATTAAAAACTAATTACGATTTTGATAATTTATCTGAATGCTCTTTTACATGGAAAAAGTAAATTACTAAACTTTTATTTGGCTCTCCTGATAATATCTGCAACTTCAGAAATGACATATCATTTACAAAAACAAATAGAAACCCTTTAACAATATCAATAAAAAACCTACAAATAAGTATATTTTTGATGTCAATCTTAATACCAAGAAGCTGTTTATAATTGCTATTGTGTTTATACTTCAAAGATAATAATTCATTAATCGAACGAACTGATTACAACGTTTTTTTTTTTTTTTTTTTTGGCCCATGGGCATTCATATATTTCATTTGATTTATCCCGACATCTTACATGTAAAATAGTAATAATGTACAACTCAAACAAAGAAATAAAATTATAACGAAAGAAAGACGTTAATTAGGCATAAAATATGGTAAAAATATAAGTATACAAACAAAAGAATAAGTTAAAACAGTCATTGTCGTATTAAAACTTCTAAATATTTTCTTGCTATGTTTAGTATGGATCCGCGAATCTCTTTCTCTTTGCTTTGACGGCGTATATACAATATTGGAGCTTAACAATCACTGCATGCTGAAGAAGTTTGTCCTTGGCCGAAAGTGTAAAAAAGTCCTCTCTACCCAAGGAAGTCCCGAACCTCTCCTCTAGTTCCATTTTCAAGGTTTCATAAATGGGATGAAGAATCTTGCACTCGAGTAGAAGATGTACCGTTGTCTCCTTAGCTTCTTGGCAGAATATACATTGAGTGTCACTGCTTAAGATTGAGGAAACTTCAAGGGTCCCGGTGACCACGCGATAAACGAACCATTTTTCCGGAGGGGTCAAGAATGGGTTTTGATAACTTTGGCAAGCTTGTTTATCCTTTATCTTGAGACTTCTTCTTTTTAAAACATTATTTATAAGAGGAAGTGATGAGGAATTCCATATCCGTCTGAGGTCACAGAGTTTAATGGATGCCAATTGTTCCCTAAAGGATTGCGATGGATTAAAGTTGTTGTGGAAAACGAATTCCATTTTTTGCATCTTCTTGATTTTTTTGAATGTCATTGTAGCCAGTAAGTTGTCCTTATGTTGTAAGAGGTCTTTTAGGAAATATGAGGAATTCATCCTCTGTAGAGAAGTGTGAACCTCAATTGTGGATCCCTTGAGAGGAGTATAGTCTCCAAAACTCAATTCCACCAAATAAAAAGTATCTAAAACATTTTTCAGAAGAGGTTTCCAGAAATTTAATTCTGAGAGCTGATTTATTATAAAACGCACACCGTAGTTTGAATACTGATCGTTAAAACAATCACTTGAAACTGTAAAATTCCAATAGTCTGGTCTTCTAAAACATTTAAGAACCCATTCTGCTAAAAGCGACTTCCAGAAACTCTTTAAGTCCACGGCTCCAAGTCCACCAAAGTTTTTGGGTGTGACAACTCTTTTTATAGAAATGTTCCGTTTTGTCTTTAAGTCCAAAAACTCCATTAAAATGTCATCAAATGATGATGCAATTCCGGAGTCAAATTTGCAAACTCGTAAAAGGTGAGTCACTTTCGGAACAACATGTGAGTTCCATAACTGAACTCTCTCCCATCTGTGGAACCCTAGGCTTTTGATGTGTTTGACACCCATTTTTATTCGGAGTTGAAAGTCTTCTGTGTTGGAAGCCATAGCGTTATCTCCAATAGTTGTTCCGAGAATTTTAACTTGATGTTTTACTGCAGATTTTAGTATTGATTTTATATATAGGTTTGTGGACAAAAACTCTGATTTATCAACGTTTATATTTAGTCCGGATATATTTTTAAACCATTCTAGGAGACGTTCAATTTCAATTATTGATGCTATTGTAAGAACACGCCCAGCAACAATTATGGCAGAGGTGTCGTCGGCATAAGCGTATAAGGATTCCCCTTTGTTAACTCTTGTTTTCTTCAATAAGATGTTCTTGTTCGCTTTCCTGAACAACGGGTCCGTTGAAATTATAAATAAAATAGAGGCTATAGGGTCACCTTGTTTGCATCCTCGTTCTACGCTAAAATAATTAAATCTTTTTTTAGAGCCATAAAATGTACGGGAGTCAGCTAAAAGTGTTGCAACAGCTCGTATCATAAAACTTCCAAATCCTTTATTCTTTAAGGTCCCTATTATATGTAGGTGAGACACTGAATCGAATGCTTTCTCAAAGTCTATGGTCATTATGGTACAGTTAAAACAATTTTCATACGCCGTCTGCAGGTTTGCTGTTATATCTTCCATCCTATGACCTGTCATGAAGCCTCTTTGAGAAAAGTGAATGATTTCGGGAAGAGTCTGTTTTATTCTTTCAGCCACGACTTGTGAAAAGATTTTATAGAGTGTGTTTTGTAAAGTAATCGGTCTTAGATTTTTAACACAGTTTGTGTCTTTTCCTTTTTTGGGTATGGTTACAAGGAGACCATCACTTATGTACTGAGGAAAATATCCAACCATCAGAATCCATTCAAAAAGATCTTTGAGGATCGGAGCAAGTTCCACTGCGAAGTGACAATAAATTTCAAAACCGAAACCGGACAGTCCGGGTGCTTTTCCTCGTTTGCTACTTTTTTTAATTACTTTTATAATTTCTTCTTCAGATAGGTGTCTCTCAGTATCTTTCACTGAAGAAGGTACATCCTCTACAATATTGGCATAAACATTATCTGCAAAATCAGCATTTTTAATTTTACATTTGACACATTTCTGATGAGAAATACAGTCACGGCACTTATATAGATGTTTATAATATTGTATTACCTCAACGGGGTCGTAGTTCATGGATCTCCTGGGGGGCTTTAGTTCTGGAAATTGATGTTTTCTTAGACGTTCGATGGATCTTTTTTTCATTTCACACTTAGTGTCCATATACTTCTTGTTCAGGAGGGATCTTATCGCCGGTATATTTTCGCCATTAGACCCCGATTTAATAAGATTTATTATATGAGCCTTTCTTTTAATTGCTTTTATGCATGAGTATTTTATAGCAATTCTTTTCCATTCTGATTCCATATTTTTAACTTCTTCTGATACGCTCTCTCCTTGAGAAATCCGGAACCTTGTATTATTAATAACTAGTCTCATCTCATCACAACAGTCTTGTTCTTGCAGAGTGTTTACATTAAATTTCCATATTTTATTTTCCATATTACTTTTACTTGATTTTAAATTAATTAGTATCGAAGAATGGTCAGATATATTTGTTGGGATAACTTTAAAACTTGTTGGAGTATAAACCCCATCATCTTTTAATAGACAAATGTCTAGTCGTGATGACACTGTCTTGTTGTTACGTGTATTCGTAAAAAATGTGTGAGAGTCCTGGCCTAGTAGCTCTGCACAATCGACAAGGTTTTCCTTTTCCATTATCTGACGCATAATTTTTGAAGCCTTGTGGTTCCCTCGTCCCGTTGCCGTAGAGTCTTCCTTCTTAAGACGCAGGTTAAGATCGCCGGTTATTATAGAGGTATTATTGCCCATCAAAGGGCGTAAATCATTATCAAAAAAGCCGGGACTATCCTCATTTGGCCCGTAGGTACCAAATATATCAATGACAGAGTTATGATGACGAATTTGTACATAACATAAATTGCCACTGTCATGAGCTAAAATCAATTTAGGATCAAATACATTTTTTACTAAAATGGCAACACCACGCTTGGAGGTAGGGGAGTTAGACTCAAATATTTGGTAGCATTTAGGAATTCCGTGAAAGCCTTGTATTGAAGTCCTCGTATCTGTCAGAACAATGACATCAGGCCACCCTATAGATAATAAGTACTTCATAAGCTCTGACTTTCTGAAGTCAGAGATGATCGAGTTGACGTTCATTGAAAAGATTGAAAGAGACATATATGTTAATCAAAAAATTAGTTTATTCTGAAGACTGGTCTTTATTGCTATTTTGTCTTGATTTTTTCCCAACAACAGAGCTTCCAGGAGACTTGGATGGTAGATGTCTATTCGAACTTTTTGAACGAATTCTTTTTTTCTTCGATCCGTCCCTCGGCTCAGTACTTTCCCTGTTATTTGTATTTTTTCTTCCTCTTGTTTGTATGGTCCATTCATTTTCTTCATCCAATTTGTCATCAAGTTTCTTTGTTTCGGAAGAACTCATGTTTATGTTGTGTTGGGTTTTGTCATCATTACGACTTGCCTCCTCCCGCTCAAGGGAAACATTTTGAATATTTTCACTTCCGTTCCCATCAACATTTGCTGAACTTCTATTGATTGATATATTTATCTCACCCACCCCTCGAATATTTCCTTCGTCAATGGGTTCATTTCTACTGTTCACGGCGTTCTTAGTAGAATCTATATTTTCTTTAGGATCGTTGGCAGTCTTTTCATTAACGGAGTTATTCTCAGTGTTTCTGTCGGACTTTTTACCTTTTTCAGGTGAAGTGATAGTATCATCACTATTAACATTTTTACCGTTAAGGGATAACATACGTTCTTGAATTTTTTCTTTGAGAATCCTGTCGTAAGCAAAGATTTGAACTTTTTTGGCGTTGCAAGTCATTTTTGTGTGACCTAGACTGAAGCACTGGTAACATTGCTGTCTAGCACCCTCAAACCTTAAGGTAACGAGTTGGCCATTTATTGGAAGAATCTGCGGTATCGCATCCGGATTCGCCTCAATTATAACTTCATAATTAGGGCCCCTCATTTCACTATAGCGTTTCAAGTGAGCAGCTTTTGCCGAGGGTGGGCATTTAGATGGATGGTGGTCGATAATTGAGCCAAACTGGGACAACATCGAGACAATTACTTTTTCATCCCTGAACCTCCCAATGGTGTTCAAGGCAGATATTTTAAGTTTTTTCTTTGACTGACTCAACTTGTCAGATCCCTTGATCCGCATACACACATCAGTCATAACTCCATTCAGAGAAGGAATGGCCTTTTTGTACTCCTTCTTTAGAGAGGCGGCTCTATCTCTCACATCAATAGGCTTAGCAGTGTAAAAACTAGCATGCCCAAAAGAATGTCTCGGATTTGCTCCATACAGCTCTTCTTCAGAAAATCCAAAAAAAATTGCAGCATCGAAGATGTCAACAAAGTCAAGGTTATCTTGCCTGAATGGACGGCCCGACTCATCAGTGAGGACAACAACAAATGTATCCCACTTGAAGTCAACATTTAAATTAATTGATTCCGAAGCTGATTTTATCAACTTCTCTCTCCTTGCTGTTATTTTAGCATAACTGCTTTTAAAGTTCCCAGGATCTGGGGGATCCGTGGGTAAAGATATGTCCCTATTCATGAGAAATGAAATTTCAAATAATGCAGGGATGAATGTGTTTCTCTTCTTTCCTCGAGTGAGCGCCCGCGCGTAGAACAGTGACACTTACGTTTAAAGGGAGAAGAAAATAATAAACATGATGTTGTGATTATTCCAAAGGGAGAAGTCCAAGTCCTGATTGAAGATAATTGCACTAGAAACTCAATTTTACTTCCTTAGTGGGGCCTTTGGATATCCTATTGGATTCCCCTATCACTCATGCACACTATGATATATAATTTGAATCGCTAAAGGTCTTCAAACTATCACAATCTTCTTTTTTTTCAGCACTCAACAAGAAACACTTCTGACTCCTGAGAGTGAGAGAAAAAAAAAAAAAAAAAAAATTACAACGTTGTTTATTTTTTACATTGAGAAGATTGTCACCAAGTGCCATAAATATATCTTTTGCCAATAAAGGTAACTTTATTTTTATATGTTTTGATATTAGTCCCATGTCTTTGCATAACCTTATTTTTTAAAACTTTGTTTATAAATTTAGGCTATTAATCACACATTGCCTGATAATTTGGTAACATATTCACATTAATAATTTTTCTACTTTTCAATTGAATTGAAAAGAAACCAATTAACTTTTTATTGAAAGACAGTTATAATCTTTAAAGGATGTACATATAATGTGGATAATATATTATAAGATGTAATATTTGTAATGTTATTTAAAAAAGTTTTTCCTCTGTAAGTTTGTCTATAACAATTGAATATAATCATCTTTAAAAAATTCTCTACATAGTTGATAACAAGTTTATAAATGAATTTTTAATTGGGAATGTGACTCTGTTTTTATTTGGGATTAAATATATATAATCTATGAATGTCTATCACAAATAGTATAAATACATTTTATTGAAAAATATAAATAAGTAATAAGAATCGTTAAAGAAGGTCTAAACATACTTATAAGCAGGGCTGTTGGAATTTGGAACAAAAACAATGCCCTATATGCCCAGAAATATGCGGGATAAAATGACTACATATGCTAAAAAATATGCGAAAAAAGGTTAAATAAGCAAAAAAAGCCTTAATATGTGAAAAATAATGTATATTATAAATAATAAAAATTATGTAATGCAATCACTGTTCCACTGAAGAATGAGCATATCTTTTACATGGCTCTCTGTCAGACTGGTTCGCTGGTCAGACAAAAGAGACTAGTTTGGAGAAGACCCTTTCGCAGTCCACAGAGGCAATTGGAGAGCACTAGAAGAGGAACGGTAATTTGAGATCATCTTTGAGCTCCAATGTCTCTCTCTTCGAAATTATGGAGCAGAATTTAATTTTTTCGAAGTCCGGGTTCTTCTCAAAGGACATTGTTCAACTTGCTGGCAAAGGACTCAACGGTCAGCTGCATCTGCACCCTCTCAAGGATTCCAATGCTCTCCGTCAGGGAAGGTGCTCTTGCAGGCTTGAAATGGCGCGAACCAGTTGAGTAAAGTTGCCCTTGATGAATGCCAGCTGACCCGGCAGTTTTGGGTCCTTGAACAGTTTCTTGGCTTTGACGATTTCCAAGCTGTTGTCATTGAGAGTCTACAATCCCCTTGAAATGGTTTTCAGTAGTAGAATGCCGCTTCGAAGCAAGTTCCTCACCTCGTCAAGCAAGGCTCTGGGACAGGAGGAACTTGCCCAGAAGCGGCAAGGGCCTTCTTGCGGCGAGGTGCTTGACAAACACCTTTTTGATCTCAGAGATCAGTTCATCCACTAGAGGAAACTCGTAACGAACCAATTCAGCCACCTTGTTGAGAGCGTGATAGATGCAAGTGACATGCATCATGTGAGGTAGAGTTCTTTCAAACCTTGCGTATATATATATATATATATATATATATATATATATATATATATATTATATATATATATATATATCATGGCGTAAACGTATAATCCGGACTAATTAAAACAAATTTTGAAATGTTGATAGCCTTACACTGGTTGTAGCGGTCGACTTGGGGTAGTTGAAGAACTCTATCACCTCCTTTGGACTCCTCCCGGCACGGAAGGAAGCGAACATCACATGCCTTTTCTCCTCTTCCATGGCTAAATGTTGACTGATTTTCAATCTATTTTTTTTTGGCAGATAGATAAGATGCAAGCGCAGTAACGTACATATGTGCGTTGCAATATATCAAAAAAACAAAGACGACAAACTGATCAAAGTTAGTCCGGATTATACGTGTACTCCCTGTATATATATATATTATAATATCCTCAAATTTGTTCAAACATGCTATAAATATGCAGAAAAAAAATGCCAAATATATGCGTTATATGCGTTAAAAGGTCGTTTATGCCCAGAAAGTTTATTTACCAGATTCCTACAGCCCTGCTTATAAGTTACAACAAATCCTTACAGATATATTAAATTACCTATAAAAACCATATTTAAACATTCTTTTAAAATATATTTCATACTAAAGATTTTGTATCTACTACAAAGAGTACGAACGAAAAGCTCCATTGAGTAATAAAAGTAATAAATGCGAATGATTGCTTTTTTTCTTCAGCTTAGTTTTTTTTTAAATATACAGGGTAAGATTTATGTATGGAATGAAAGACTCGATTTTTCAACGAAATTATTAAAAATAGACGGTGTTATGCTTTGAACCGTTATACTAAATATCTTCCTTTCAAAATACAAGTTTTTACTTGAAATGAACCGCCCTTTGCATTCACAACGGCCTTGAGCCTCTTGGTGTATCTTGTTTTATTCCTTTGGCCTTCAGGACGCCCGCTGACATCTCGTGGACCTTGAAGGCTCTGAAATCAAGGATGAACTAGATGGGTACGGTACAATTCAGCGCCCGCCGATTCAGCGCCACCGATTCAGCGCCGGCCGATTCAGCACCGTCCGATTCAGCGCCGTCCGATTCAGCACCGCCCATTCAGCGCCGGCCGATTCAGCGCCGGCCGATTCAGCGCCGGCCGATTCAGCGCCAGCCTCAATGACTTTGATTCAAAAAAGTTCAGACCTTTTTTTACAAAAAATTATGTATTCTTTAGGAGTACAATTTAGAACCCCATTGTTCCGGCTGGCGGAACCCGAGGGCCCAAGGTGCACAATTACGCATTTGAGGGGTTCCTTATTCGTATTTTTAAGTGGCGAAGGGTTCGAAACCCCAATACCCCATTGTTCCGGCTGGTGGAACCCGAGGGCCCAAGGTGCACAAAATGGCATTTGAGGGGTTCCTTACTCGTATTATTACAATTTGCGATGGGTTTGAAACCCAATACCCCATTGTTGCGGGCTGGCGGAGCCCGAAGGCTCAAGGTGCACAAAATGGAATTTGAGGGTTTCTTTACTCGTATTTTTACCAATGTAGGTTGTTAAATACTTCTGCAAGGTTTGACCAATTGTACTGCTACAGAAAACATAATTTTCTTAGAAAAAAGGTTATAATTTTTAAAATCAAAGTCATTGAGGCTGGCGCTGAATCGGCCGGCGCTGAATTGGCTGGTGCTGAATCGGACGGCGCTGAATCGGCGGTGCTGAATCGGCGACGCTGAGTCGGGGGCGCTGAATTGTCCCATTCCCATATGAATATTACTCCAAAGCAAGTGATCATTACGCCCTATATCGTAGTTTTATCACTTATAGGTGTATTGATACCACTATCGTCGAAGGTATTTTATTTGAACATCCATAACGACCTTACAAATAAATTAAGTTGTTACTTCCAAAGCGGTTATATTTATAATCATTAATTTAAATTTATGAAAAAACACTATGAAGGGTAGGCTCAAAGTTTGATAAAAATCTTTCAACTTATTATTGATGCCTTCAATCTGGACTAAACTTAGCCCCAGAAAACTCCAATTTAAAAAATTAATTATGTCCATGAATGAAAACTCATCACAAAATCAAAATCAAAGCAAAACCATCAAATTATGCTGAAAAATTTATAAAAATCAATGTTCAAATTGAATGCAAGTGTTTTTTAATATTAACAAAAAAAGCAACATACAACCCGAAATAATGTGTGCAGGATAAGAGGGATTATAATTTTAGCGTACAATTATATTAATAAAAAAGGAAGTGTTATTTAAAAAATATTACTAACGAAATAAAATACATTTAATAGAAAATTGACCACACATTTTTTAAATGACCGTTTTGTATTCACAAAAAAAATAATCAAATATATTCTTCATATTAGAAGGAAAATAGTTCTTTAATGTTTTTTTAAGCCGAACATTACCAACAAGTTTTTTACTTGATATCTGTCTTGAAGATCGGAGTTTTTTATGATATCGATCAATTATAATTCGTGATATGATGTGGCTAATCGGAGCTATGATAGTTTTGATTATTATATCACAATATCACCGAAAATGCGATTTGATAATTCCATTAGAACTTAATACGCACAAACTAAAAAAACAGCCTATATCATTTATTTATCGCAAATAAAAAATGAATAAATGAATGGAACAATGTTACTTATATATGTAGATTGAAGAGTCCTTACACAACCACTCTAGAATTCATTGCATATGTACTTAACAAATTAACGAAATGCTACATTTATGTATTAAGAAAAGAAAAGATATTATTATTTGATCCACGAACTGAATCTTTGATGATTATAATACGAAAGCTATTCAGTATCCTACTAATTGCTTAGAGTTCGAAATGAGCAAGAATGAATGTCTGAATATCCGTAGATAGAGCGACTATATATATATATATATATATATATAATGAGGTTGTTTGTTTATTTAGCTCCTAGATCAGCCCCCCATACTGGAACTTAATCCGGTATCATAAATGAGTGTAATAAACAACCCAAAAAAGTATTTATTTATATTTTAAGACTTAAAGTTAAGAAAAAGAAGATAGAGCAAAATTAAAAGAAAAGACGTATATTGATGCATCGTCATATATTATTAGTAGATCGGCAGAGATATATTAGAGGTATAACATTGGACCTTTTAATCACATCATTCAAATAAGAGAAAATTATAATTATATGTGAATTAAACAAATCATTGGCAATTTTTCTTTGGCTTTTTTTGTAGAACCAAAAGGGGGTGTCGAAGAAAAGTCCATATGGACAATTGGGCATGAGGAATAGTAATGAATGGTATCTTGTTTTGTAGTTTTTAGACTCTTGACATTAAAGGCCAATTATATGGATGCGGGTCTAAAATCTTCAACTTTAATTGGACTGCTCATCGACTCCTTCCTGGCAATTTTTAACATTGTAAAATATAGTTTTCACATCAAAACTATCGATAACCATTCATTTTATTTTAAATATACATTCTTTAAAAACTATAATTATCTAATACTACATTCTAAGTGAAGATAATTGTTGATATCAAATCCCAATATATTGACTTGTTAGTGTTGTGATCCTCATAGATGTGTTTTTTGAAGATCTAATATTTTGTTTTAGGTATCGGATTATGAACTGAAATGTTATTTTTACTCTATATTTAACTTTTGTTGGTATATTGAATAAAAGTTATAATAATTAGTTTTAAATTGTAAACAATTTTGACCCCCCCCCCCCAATTACCTAATACGATCTTGTTAAGCCTATAAATATTAAAAAACCAAGTGTTTCTAAGGTTTTTTTACAGAACTGATGATAGTGATATTTATTTCTATTTTCTCATTTTCATGTAATTAACCTTATCTTCAAAATACATTTTGAATTAACAATATATTTTAATCAACAAAGTTTTTTATATGGTCTTTCCCCTAAATAGAATCAAATCAGTTGATTAGTGTAAAAAAATATAATTAAAATCGCTGTTTCTGTGAGACAACAGCTTTCTTCGCACCAAATACAGTCTTGCTTAGACAAAATGAATACAAATAATTACTTAAATACATTGAGAATAATAGATATTTTTCAAGGATTTGGACGAAACCTTTGGCCTCTTTTACATTAAAAAACTACAACAGTAAAACAATTAATTATTATGGCAAGGAATTCCTAGGAGGTCTATAGGTCTTTGAACCCTTTTAATGGACCTTTGTTTGATCTCAAGGGTGTGTCAGGTTATCCAAAGTGATTAATAATCTAGTTTTTCGTTCAAAGTATATATTGCTGCCAATTAGTTTAAAAGGAAAATATTTAGTCGTCACATTTATGATGCAATGAAAGCCGTTATTAAAAGATGTCTTTGTTAAAAAATATTTATGTAATCGTAAGATTTGTTAACGTACTTATATTTATACGTCACTTAAAATTAAACATTTAAGCATGATTTCTAATTCATAATGTAAATTTTAGTTGGAAAGAAATTTACAACACATAAAAACAATATTTTTCTTATTTTCATAACTTCTTCTTCTATAT
>CP045894.1:15385863-15414644 GCA_013387185.1 Caligus rogercresseyi
TTTTTTTTTTTTTTTTGGCCCATGGGCATTCATATATTTCATTTGATTTATCCCGACATCTTACATGTAAAATAGTAATAATGTACAACTCAAACAAAAAAATAAAATTATAACGAAAGAAAGACGTTAATTAGGCATAAAATATGGTAAAATATAAGTATAAAACAAAAGAATAAGTTAAACAGTCATTGTCGTATTAAAATTTCTAAATATTTTCTTGCTATGTTTGTATGGATCCGCGAATCTCTTTCTCTTTGCTTTGACGGCGTATATACAATATTGGAGCTTAACAATCACTGCATGCTGAAGAAGTTTGTCCTTGGCCGAAAGTGTAAAAAGTCCTCTCTACCCAAGGAGGTCCCGAACCTCTCCTCTAGTTCCATTTTCAAGGTTTCATAAATGGGATGAAGAATCTTGCACTCGAGTAGAAGATGTACCGTTGTCTCCTTAGCTTCTTGGCAGAATATACATTGAGTGTCACTGCTTAAGATTGAGGAAACTTCAAGGGTCCCGGTGACCACGCGATAAACGAACCATTTTTCCGGAGGGGTCAAGAATGGGTTTTGATAACTTTGGCAAGCTTGTTTATCCTTTATCTTGAGACTTCTTCTTTTTAAAACATTATTTATAAGAGGAAGTGATGAGGAATTCCATATCCGTCTGAGGTCACAGAGTTTAATGGATGCCAATTGTTCCCTAAAGGATTGCGATGGATTAAAGTTGTTGTGGAAAACGAATTCAATTTTTTGCATCTTCTTGATTTTTTTGAATGTCATTGTAGCCAGTAAGTTGTCCTTATGTTGTAGAGGTCTTTTAGGAAATATGAGGAATTCATCCTCTGTAGAGAAGTGTGAACCTCAATTGTGGATCCCTTGAGAGGAGTATAGTCTCCAAAACTCAATTCCACCAAATAAAAAGTATCTAAAACATTTTTCAGAAGAGGTTTCCAGAAATTTAATTCTGAGAGCTGATTTATTATAAAACGCACGCCGTAGTTTGAATACTGATCGTTAAAACAATCACTTGAAACTGTAAAATTCCAATAGTCTGGTCTTCTAAAACATTTAAGAACCCATTCTGCTAAAAGCGACTTCCAGAAACTCTTTAAGTCCACGGCTCCAAGTCCACCAAAGTTTTTGGGTGTGACAACTCTTTTTATAGAAATGTTCCGTTTTGTCTTTAAGTCCAAAAACTCCATTAAAATGTCATCAAATGATGATGCAATTCCGGAGTCAAATTTGCAAACTCGTAAAAGGTGAGTCACTTTCGGAACAACATGTGAGTTCCATAACTGAACTCTCTCCCATCTGTGGAACCCTAGGCTTTTGATGTGTTTGACACCCATTTTTATTCGGAGTTGAAAGTCTTCTGTGTTGGAAGCCATAGCGTTATCTCCAATAGTTGTTCCGAGAATTTTAACTTGATGTTTTACTGCAGATTTTAGTATTGATTTTATATAGGTTTGTGGACAAAAACTCTGATTTATCAACGTTTATATTTAGTCCGGATATATTTTTAAACCATTCTAGGAGACGTTCAATTTCAATTATTGATGCTATTGTAAGAACACGCCCAGCAACAATTATGGCAGAGGTGTCGTCGGCATAAGCGTATAAGGATTCCCCTTTGTTAACTCTTGTTTTCTTCAATAAGATGTTCTTGTTCGCTTTCCTGAACAACGGGTCCGTTGAAATTATAAATAAAATAGAGGCTATAGGGTCACCTTGTTTGCATCCTCGTTCTACGTTAAAATAATTAAATCTTTTTTTAGAGCCATAAAATGTACGGGAGTCAGCTAAAAGTGTTGCAACAGCTCGTATCATAAAACTTCCAAATCCTTTATTCTTTAAGGTCCTATTATATGTAGGTGAGACACTGAATCGAATGCTTTCTCAAAGTCTATGGTCATTATGGTACAGTTAAAACAATTTTCATACGCCGTCTGCAGGTTTGCTGTTATATCTTCCATCCTATGACCTGTCATGAAGCCTCTTTGAGAAAAGTGAATGATTTCGGGAAGAGTCTGTTTTATTCTTTCAGCCACGACTTGTGAAAAGATTTTATAGAGTGTGTTTTGTAAAGTAATCGGTCTTAGATTTTTAACACAGTTTGTGTCTTTTCCTTTTTTGGGTATGGTTACAAGGAGACCATCACTTATGTACTGAGGAAAATATCCAACCATCAGAATCCATTCAAAAAGATCTTTGAGGATCGGAGCAAGTTCCACTGCGAAGTGACAATAAATTTCAAAACCGAAACCGGACAGTCCGGGTGCTTTTCCTCGTTTGCTACTTTTTTTAATTACTTTTATAATTTCTTCTTCAGATAGGTGTCTCTCAGTATCTTTCACTGAAGAAGGTACATCCTCTACAATATTGGCATAAACATTATCTGCAAAATCAGCATTTTAATTTTACATTTGACACATTTCTGATGAGAAATACAGTCACGGCACTTATATAGATGTTTATAATATTGTATTACCTCAACGGGGTCGTAGTTCATGGATCTCCTGGGGGCTTTAGTTCTGGAAATTGATGTTTTCTTAGACGTTCGATGGATCTTTTTTTCATTTCACACTTAGTGTCCATATACTTCTTGTTCAGGAGGGATCTTATCGCCGGTATATTTTCGCCATTAGACCCCGATTTAATAAGATTTATTATATGAGCCTTTCTTTTAATTGCTTTTATGCATGAGTATTTTATAGCAATTCTTTTCCATTCTGATTCCATATTTTTAACTTCTTCTGATACGCTCTCTCCTTGAGAAATCCGGAACCTTGTATTATTAATAACTAGTCTCATCTCATCACAACAGTCTTGTTCTTGCAGAGTGTTTACATTAAATTTCCATATTTTATTTTCCATATACTTTTACTTGATTTTAAATTAATTAGTATCGAAGAATGGTCAGATATATTTGTTGGGATAACTTTAAAACTTGTTGGAGTATAAACCCCATCATCTTTAATAGACAAATGTCTAGTCGTGATGACACTGTCTTGTTGTTACGTGTATTCGTAAAAAATGTGTGAGAGTCCTGGCCTAGTAGCTCTGCACAATCGACAAGGTTTTCCTTTTCCATTATCTGACGCATAATTTTTGAAGCCTTGTGGTTCCCTCGTCCCGTTGCCGTAGAGTCTTCCTTCTTAAGACGCAGGTTAAGATCGCCGGTTATTATAGAGGTATTATTGCCCATCAAAGGGCGTAAATCATTATCAAAAAAGCCGGGACTATCCTCATTTGGCCCGTAGGTACCAAATATATCAATGACAGAGTTATGATGACGAATTTGTACATAACATAAATTGCCACTGTCATGAGCTAAAATCAATTTAGGATCAAATACATTTTTTACTAAAATGGCAACACCACGCTTGGAGGTAGGGGAGTTAGACTCAAATATTGGTAGCATTTAGGAATTCCGTGAAAGCCTTGTATTGAAGTCCTCGTATCTGTCAGAACAATGACATCAGGCCACCCTATAGATAATAAGTACTTCATAAGCTCTGACTTTCTGAAGTCAGAGATGATCGAGTTGACGTTCATTGAAAAGATTGAAAGAGACATATATGTTAATCAAAAAATTAGTTTATTCTGAAGACTGGTCTTTATTGCTATTTTGTCTTGATTTTTTCCCAACAACAGAGCTTCCAGGAGACTTGGATGGTAGATGTCTATTCGAACTTTTTGAACGAATTCTTTTTTTCTTCGATCCGTCCCTCGGCTCAGTACTTTCCCTGTTATTTGTATTTTTTCTCCTCTTGTTTGTATGGTCCATTCATTTTCTTCATCCAATTTGTCATCAAGTTTCTTTGTTTCGGAAGAACTCATGTTTATGTTGTTTGGGTTTTGTCATCATTACGACTTGCCTCCTCCCGCTCAAGGGAAACATTTTGAATATTTTCACTTCCGTTCCCATCAACATTTGCTGAACTTCTATTGATTGATATATTTATCTCACCCACCCCTCGAATATTTCCTTCGTCAATGGGTTCATTTCTACTGTTCACGGCGTTCTTAGTAGAATCTATATTTTCTTTAGGATCGTTGGCAGTCTTTTCATTAACGGAGTTATTCTCAGTGTTTCTGTCGGACTTTTTACCTTTTTCAGGTGAAGTGATAGTATCATCACTATTAACATTTTTATCGTTAAGGGATAACATACGTTCTTGAATTTTTTCTTTGAGAATCCTGTCGTAAGCAAAGATTTGAACTTTTTTGGCGTTGCAAGTCATTTTTGTGTGACCTAGACTGAAGCACTGGTAACATTGCTGTCTAGCACCCTCAAACCTTAAGGTAACGAGTTGGCCATTTATTGGAAGAATCTGCGGTATCGCATCCGGATTCGCCTCAATTATAACTTCATAATTAGGGCCCCTCATTTCACTATAGCGTTTCAAGTGAGCAGCTTTTGCCGAGGGTGGGCATTTAGATGGATGGTGGTCGATAATTGAGCCAAACTGGGACAACATCGAGACAATTACTTTTTCATCCCTGAACCTCCCAATGGTGTTCAAGGCAGATATTTTAAGTTTTTTCTTTGACTGACTCAACTTGTCAGATCCCTTGATCCGCATACACACATCAGTCATAACTCCATTCAGAGAAGGAATGGCCTTTTTGTACTCCTTCTTTAGAGAGGCGGCTCTATCTCTCCCATCAATAGGCTTAGCAGTGTAAAAACTAGCATGCCAAAAGAATGTCTCGGATTTGCTCCATACAGCTCTTCTTCAGAAAATCCAAAAAATTGCAGCATCGAAGATGTCAACAAAGTCAAGTGCCATGCTCATGTTGAGTTAAGTTCTTTCAAACCTTGCTCTATATATATATATAATATATTATGAATCAAAATAAAAAAATAATAATATATATACACTATATATATCATGGCGTAAACGTATAATCCGACTAATTAAAACAAATTTTGAAATGTTGTAGCCTTCCACTGGTTGTAGACGGTCGACTTGGTGTTGAAGAACTCTATCACCCTCCTTTGGACTCCTCCCGGCACGGAAGAAGCGACATCACATGCCTTTTCTCCCTTCCATGGCTAAATGTTGCTGATTTTCAATCTATTTTTTTTTGGCAGATATAAGATGCAAGCGCAGTACGTCATATGTGCGTTTGCAATATATCAAAACAAAGACACATAACTGATCAAAGTTAGTCCGATTATACTGTACTCCCTTTATATATATATATATATCTATATATCCTCAAAATTTGTTCAAAACATGCTATAAATATGCAAAAAATCCAAATATGCGTTATATGCGTTAAAAGGTCGTTTATGCCCAGAAAGTTTATTTACCAGATTCCTACAGCCCTGCTTATCTTACAACAAATCCCTTACAGATATATTAAAATTACCTATAAAAACCATATTTAACATTCTTTTAAAATATATTTCATACTAAAGATTTTGTATCTACATACAAAGAGTACGAACGAAAAGCTCCATTGAGTAATAAAAGTAATAAATGCGAATGATTGCTTTTTTTCTCTTCAGCTTAGTTTTTTTTTAAATATACAGGGTAAGATTTATGTATGGAATGAAAGACTCGATTTTTCAACGAAATTATTAAAAATAGACGGTGTTATGCTTTGAACCGTTATACTAAATATCTTCCTTTCAAAATACAAGTTTTTACTTGAAATGAACCGCCCTTTGCATTCACAACGGCCTTGAGCCTCTTGGTGTATCTTGTTTTATTCCTTGTGGCCTTCAGGACGCCCGCTGACATCTCGTGGACCTTGAAGGCTCTGAAATCAAGGATGAACTAGATGGGTACGGTACAATTCAGCGCCGCCGATTCAGCGCCACCGATTCAGCGCCGGCCGATTCAGCACCGTCCGATTCGCCCGTCCGATTCAGCACCAGCCAATTCAGCGCCGGCCGATTCAGCGCCGGCCGATTCAGCGCCAGCCTCAATGACTTTGATTCAAAAAAGTTCAGACCTTTTTTTACAAAAAATTATGTATTCTTTAGGAGTACAATTTAGAACCCCATTGTTCCGGCTGGCGGAACCCGAGGGCCCAAGGTGCACAATTACGCATTTGAGGGGTTCCTTATTCGTATTTTTTCAAGTGGCGAAGGGTTCGAAACCCCAATACCCCATTGTTCCGGCTGGTGGAACCCGAGGCCCAAGGTGCACAAAATGGCATTTGAGGGGTTCCTTACTCGTATTATTACAATTTGCGATGGGTTTGAAACCCAATACCCCATTGTTGCGGCTGGCGGAGCCCGAAGGCTCAAGGTGCACAAAATGGAATTTGAGGGTTTCTTTACTCGTATTTTTACCAATGTAGGTTGTTAACTACTTCTGCAAGGTTTGACCAATTGTACTGCTACAGAAAACATAATTTTCTTAGAAAAAAGGTTATAATTTTTAAAATCAAAGTCATTGAGGCTGGCGCTGAATCGGCCGGCGCTGAATTGGCTGGTGCTGAATCGGACGGCGCTGAATCGGCGGCGCTGAATTGTCCCATTCCCATATGAATATTACTCCAAAGCAAGTGATCATTACGCCCTATATCGTAGTTTTATCACTTATAGGTGTATTGATACAACTATCGTCGAAGGTATTTTATTTGAACATCCATAACGACCTTACAAATAAATTAAGTTGTTACTTCCAAAGCGGTTATATTTATAATCATTAATTTAAATTTATGAAAAAACACTATGAAGGGTAGGCTCAAAGTTTGATAAAACTTTCAACTTATTATTGATGCCTTCAATCTGGACTAAACTTAGCCCCAGAAAACTCCAATTTTAAAAAATTAATTATGTCCATGAATGAAAACTCATCACAAAATCAAAATCAAAGCAAAACCATCAAATTATGCTGAAAAATTTATAAAAATCAATGTTCAAATTGAATGCAAGTGTTTTTTAATATTAACAAAAAAAGCAACATACAACCCGAAATAATGTGTGCAGGATAAGAGGGATTATAATTTTAGCGTACAATTATAATATTAAAAAAGGAAGTGTTATTTAAAAAATATTACTAACGAAATAAAATACATTTAATAGAAAATTGACCACACATTTTTTAAATGACCGTTTTGTATTCACAAAAAAAATAATCAAATATATTCTTCATATTAGAAGGAAAATATTTCTTTAATGTTTTTTTAAGCCGAACATTACCAACAAGTTTTTTACTTGATATCTGTCTTGAAGATCGGAGTTTTTTATGATTATCGATCAATTATAATTCGTGATATGATGTGGCTAATCGGAGCTATGATAGTTTGATTATTATATCACAATATCACCGAAAATGCGATTTGATAATTCCATTAGAACTTAATACGCACAAACTAAAAAAACAGCCTATATCATTTATTTATCGCAAATAAAAAATGAATAAATGAATGGAACAATGTTACTTATATATGTAGATTGAAGAGTCCTTACACAACCACTCTAGAATTCATTGCATATGTACTTAACAAAATTAACGAAATGCTACATTTATGTATTAAGAAAAGAAAAGATATTATTATTTGATCCACGACTGAATCTTTGATGATTATAATACGAAAGCTATTCAGTATCCTACTAATTTGCTTAGAGTTCGAAATGAGCAAGAATGAATGTCTGAATATCACTTAGATCGAGCGACTATATATATATATATATATATATATATATAATAATAAATGAGGTTGTTTGTTTATTTAGCTCCTAGATCAGCCCCACCATACTGGAACTTAATCCGGTATCATAAATGAGTGTAATAAACAACCCAAAAAAGTATTTATTTATATTTTAAGACTTAAAGTTAAGAAAAAGAAGATAGAGCAAAATTAAAAGAAAAAGACGTATATTGATGCATCGTCATATATTATTAGTAGATCGGCAGAGATATATTAAGAGGTATAACATTGGACCTTTTAATCACATCATTCAAATAAGAGAAAATTATAATTATATGTGAATTAAACAAATCATTGGCAATTTTTCTTTGGCTTTTTTTGTAGAACCAAAAGGGGTGTCGAAGAAAAGTCCATATGGACAATTGGGCATGAGGAATAGTAATGAATGATATCTTTGTTTTGTAGTTTTTAGACTCTTGACATTAAAGGCCAATTATATGGATGCGGGTCTAAAATCTTCAACTTTAATTGGACTGCTCATCGACTCCTTCCTGGCAATTTTTAACATTGTAAAATATAGTTTTCACATCAAAACTATCGATAACCATTCATTTTATTTTAAATATACATTCTTAAAAACTATAATTATCTAATACTACATTCTAAAGTGAAGATAATTGTTGATATCAAATCCCAATATATTGACTTGTTAGTGTTGTGATCCTCATAGATGTGTTTTTGAAGATCTAATATTTTGTTTTAGGTATCGGATTATGAACTGAAATGTTTATTTTTACTCTATATTTAACTTTTGTTGGTATATTGAATAAAAGTTATAATAATTAGTTTTAAATTGTAAACAATTTTTGACCCCCCCCCCCCAATTACATAATACGATCTTGTTAAGCCTATAAATATTAAAAAACCAAGTGTTTCTAAGTTTTTTTTTACAGAACTGATGATAGTGATATTATTTCTATTTTCTCAATTTTCATGAATTAACCTTATCTTCAAAATACATTTTGAATTAACATATATATTTTAATCAACAAAGTTTTTATATGGTCTTTCCCCTAAATAGAATCAAATCAGTTGATTAGTGTAAAAAAATATAATTAAAATCGCTGTTTCTGTGAGACAACAGCTTTCTTCGCACCAAATACAGTCTTGCTTAGACAAAATGAATACAAATAATTACTTAAATACATTGAGAATAATAGATTATTTTTCAAGGATTTGGACGAAACCTTTGGCCTCTTTTACATTAAAAAACTACAACAGTAAAACAATTAATTATTATGGGCAAGGAATTCCTAGGAGGTCTATAGGTCTTTTGAACCCTTTTAATGGACCTTTGTTTGATCTCAAGGGTGTGTCAGGTTATCCAAAGTGATTAATAATCTAGTTTTTCGTTCAAAGTATATATTGCTGCCAATTAGTTTAAAAGGAAAATATTTAGTCGTCACATTTATGATGCAATGAAAGCCGTTATTAAAAGATGTCTTTGTTAAAAAAATATTTTATGTAATCGTAAGATTTGTTAACGTACTTATATTTATACGTCACTTAAAATTAAACATTTAAGCATGATTTCTAATTCATAATGTAAATTTAGTTGGAAAGAAATTTACAACACATAAAAACAATATTTTTCTTATTTTCATAACTTCTTCTTCTATATATCAAGTGTTATTTATGATTGCAATAATATTTTTTGTCTATTTTTGGAAAGTTTATGAATAAATAAAGAATATTTTTCATTTAATTTTGTAAAAAAATACATCTGTTATTCATTTTCCGTATCTAATGGAAAAACTTATCGTTTTTTAGTTTTTGGAATGGAAGCTCAATATAATATTGGATGAAGAATTCAACATTCTGTCACTTTCTTTGAAACTTTTTTATGTACAGTTAAGAAAATATGCAAACATAAAATTATATATAAATAATGTGAATAAAAATTGATGCTAAGGCACAGTAAAAACTATATGAATAAGCATTATAGCTAAATTGCATCGATGCTGAACAACCATATACTAAAAACTCAAACTTTTTTGTCTTTTATTATTGTATATTGACCTTTAATAGGGATTCTTACGCAAAGAAATTTTACAATTCAGGTCTAGATCGGGATCAAACCCAAAAAGAAATTTTGCTCCTTGTCATCCCCTGGGACCTCCTCACCCAAGTAACACAAAAAATAATGACTCTATAAATCATAGCTTTAAACGAAAATTCCATTCAAAGCATTAATAGATAGTACAGTGTAAATGGGTTCCTTAAGTTCGCTGGTCTACCTAATATATAAATACTTAGTGACACGAGATGCAATTTAGAGAACCACTTTACAATTTCTTCTGGCTATATGTGTTTCTCTTCTTTTAACAACGCCCATACGAATCCAAAGCGCGGAGTGGCGCTATTAGTAAGATCAAACTTAACCCTTAGTCTCATATTTCGTTGTGTCGAGGGAAATTTGATCAAAGTACAACGCAACTTCAAAGACGCAAGCTTTGATGTTATTGGACTTTATGGGCCGAACACTGATGATCCGAACTTCTTTAAGAGTAAACTCCTTCCCTGTATTACACAGACCTATAATAATTGCTGGTAACCTGAACATCAAACATAAAATTTACAGGGATACTTCGAGTAAGCAGATAATTCCCATCCTCTAGCCACAAAGATGTTATCGTCGATAATTTCTTCATTTCGCTTTAAGGATGTGCCTGTGAAACGATCTCCAACATACCTTTTTCTCCATTGACAAAAATCATATACCAGTATCTTCCCGAATTGATTAATTTCTCATCAAGGGATTCCTACAGGAGGTTATCAAGAAGTATAATAATAGATTCAAAGCTATCGGAACACAAAGCTATTCACATGGATTTAGACCCCCTCGAAAAAGAAGTTCCAAACAAAAAAAATGGATCCTAAATTTCAGGCTATTGGAAGAGCCTGAAATAAACAAGAACATTGTAAACATCATCCAGGAAGCATCACACAACCTGCGAGTGGAACAGGATATTTTTATACTCGTTGAGCATATGGTTGTCAGAATTAAAACCTTTTGCAGGGGTGAAGGAGCAAAATAGCCTCAAAGAGAATAAACTAAATAGATAAAATCGAATCAATATCTAGAAGCTCACTTACAAATGACGAAAAAGGAGCAAAGCTGGGAAATCTTTACAGAGAAAGTGATCTGAGATACAGATTTCAGGGAAAATTGACCTCTCGTATTCAAAACAACAGCTTGAACGTCAAGGAAATGCCAAGGATAAATATAAGCACATCAAACTTTTCGATAGCAATGGCGTGCTGTGTGATGAACCAAACTTCATATGTAGTGAATTAAAAAAATACTCCAAAATATACTCTTGTTACGATTGCCAGGTAGATAAAAAGTGTAACAGGTGTATATACAATTCAGCAACCTTTTGTGAAGCTCTACGGCGCCAGCCGGATGTGGCCTACAGAATATCAGAGGAAGAATAAAACACCACTGAAACTAATCTGACTAAAAACGAGATAAAACTTGCTATACAAAAGAATGCCAAACTAAATAAGTTATCTTGCACTTTTGAACTCACGTTTGAAATTTACAAAAAATATGAAAGCCTTCTCTCCCTAATATTGTTAACATTTTACGAAAAGGTAATGGCTGTGGGATATTTTCCTAGTTTCGCTTCTGAGGGACGCATGGTGCTTACAAATAACAATATTTGTATAACCAAAATATAACAAGGATACCTGGACAATTATCTCCCCTTAACAATGCAGAATTTTATTTATTAGATATTCTGCTATATTCTTGCAAAAAGGATGAGAAAAATATTAAGCCGTGTCAATACGGCTTCCAAAAAGATAAAATAATGGATACTGTACCTTTTACTGTACAAACAATTACCAAAACCTACAATAATTCATCTATAATTCCGATTGATTTTGCTAAGGCGTTCGATTCCTTATCTCATCACCGTCCCATTCAAGGTGTCTCTGCTATGCAGACGACCTCACGTTGATCTTGAATGGAAGCATCTTAGAAGCAATAAAGTCAGTACAAAGAACAATGCTCTTATTAAAAAGATTTTCCCTGACTTCCGGCTTAAAAATTAATGAAGCAAAAACAGAGTTTATCAGCAAATACAATGGATTGATTGCGAAAGGTTGGCCGAGCTTCCGAGAAAGGTTCAACGGAAGAATATTGAGCAAATAGTTAAAAAGGTAACTCGTTCGTGTTAATTCTTTGGGAGCTTGAATCTGTGCATGTGGGACAGAATCGTTGCCTGTAACACATACATAATTCCGACTGTGATTCACCTGTTTCGGATAACCCCTTACGATAGGGAAGCCTGTAAATAAATGTCCGAACTGAAAAGCTCACTACTTCAGTTGAAGAAAACAAAAACATTTCTTATAACAGACTTCATATCCATCTCAACAGGGGTGGCCTGTTTGTAATGTGTGAGTCTGGAATGTGGAAAGTCCAAAACTTTTATTGGATAAAGAAAATATGGTTGTCACGGGAACCCTGGGACCTAATTTTGGAGAAATTTCTAAAAGAAAAGGACTTTTCCATAACGAGTATCCTTGTGAAAGCTTTAGAAAGGTCCTTAAATGTCTTTCCCTTTACTCACCTAGGATGAATGAAATCAAAGAAGTTGCAGCTAAGTATGAACTTTCCTTTGGTATGGGAACTTCCTGTAACCCAGCGTATTTATCTCCCTGATATACACACAGTATCTGGGGACATAGCAGCTGAATTGTGTTGGTCATCCTCACTTCTCTCAAAAGATGGTGGATAACAGATTTAAAACGATCCTCGGCAAAATAAATTTTTCCGAGACCCTTAATAACATTCAAAACTAGAGGCATATATACACTCAGAGAGTGCAAACCTCCGCCGTCACAGGGTCCTTATGAGCCTTCCGAGGCGGATTTTTCACGACTGGGGCAGCGTAGAGGGACGGGGGAGAGTTCCCCTCGACGGAAATTCCGAGAGGAAGACGCTCCCGGCACCCGATTTCACAGCACAGAGACATCTATTGGCAGAGTAGGCTAACTTGAAATATTTATTAGTATTTAGCTCGTTTTGCATCTTAATTCTGCACTCAGAGATGCCAAATTTAATCACTTGTTCCTTTTGACATTTCCAACAACTCCACAAAGTTTCATTCAAATCCGTTCAGTACTTTTTGAGTTATCCTGCTGACAAACCAACAAACAAACAAACCAACAAACCAACGCCAGTGAAAACAATACCTCCTTCGGCGGAGGTAATGAAAGTATCAGACTTCTACAGTTGACATAAGAAAAGTTTTAAAGTAGATGCAATGAACCTATTTAAAAATGACTTAAATAGAAGATGTATCCAAAGAGAAGCACAAGATAGTATCAAAGCGGTTAAAATACGTATCTTTCCGCATCAGAAAAATGGTTGAAATACCGTCTCCTCCCGGGAACTCTGGAGGTGAGAGACAAGTTCTTCCAAGGGCAGAGGAGTATGTGTCGCTTTTGCAACGAATGCACTCAAACCACAGATCACATCTTTTGGAGTTGCAATTCGCTTCGAGAAATCTTTGGAGCGGAGATCGGAAGGAAATATTTTTTAAGCCTTCTACTGCGGAGAAGAGGGATCAAAAGTCAATGCCATCATCACACAAGTACAACCAATTATATACACTAAGAGATCGTCGGAGGAACCTGACGTAGCAACGATTTTACCTATTGTTAAGTTAAATCCCAAAGTTATATTTTTTTTATATTTTTACTCGTATTTTACAATGTATTTTTTAATTGTTGTATTTGTCTTTTTTATTTGTTTTTTTCATAAAATATTTTTTTTGTTCTGTCACTGTCAAATTAGTTACGTTTGTTGGCCAAGAAAAAAAAATAGGGGTTCATACGTTATAACATAAGCATAATATCAATGTGAGAATATTAATACCACTGAAACCCTGATGGTTTTTTTTACCGCGAACGGGCGTTTAAGGTGACAAATAGTTTTCAACTATTACTTTTTATATTTTAAGCTCTCTACAAATGCCAAGGTACAGTTTAGAATTTATAAAAAGATATTGTAACCTAAGGCTTTATATTCCTTATATAAATAAAATACAATGTATCAAAAGTATTTATATTATATATATACAGGGTGATTCACTTAAATTGAGACTCACATATTACAAACTACAATCTTTGTATTAATTTTACATAAATAATTTTTAACAAAATGATAGCACAATGTGTAATTTACAAAATGTATTTCAATAAATTTTCACATATCCTCCTTTGGACTTCACTACAGCTTTGAACCTCCTCATGGTGGAGGCAACACAGGCAGGAATCTCTTCCTCAGACAAAGATTTTCACGGTCCAGGCCACCCACAACAGTCAGAATGACCGGGTTTTATCTTGAAAAAGGAAGACATCCCCGTGCAGCTGAGGACTCTCTTCAGAAGGCAAAAGCCACCCTCAGTCATGGTCTGAGCTGAGAAGAGATTCCTGCCTGTGTTGCCTCCACCGTGAGGAGGTTCAAGCTGTAGTGAAGGCCAAAGAAGGATATGTGAAAATTTAATGAAATACATTTTGTAAATTACACATTGTGCTATCATTTTTGTTTAAAATTATTTGTGTAAAATTTAATACAAAGATTGTATGTAGTTTGTAATATGTGAGTCTCAATTTAAGTGAATCACCCTGTATATATATATCAAAACTAATGATGCTGTTTTTATTACTTCTTATACAAAGAATTATTTATATGCATTCCTAATGAGTTTATAAAACGTAATACACTTATTTCATATCTTGCAACAACAAAAACAAAAATTTGCTATTATATATATTTATTAAAAAGACATTTCTAATGTGATTTGTCTAATTAGGCCCTGAATTGACTTTCTTCAGGACTCAGGACATATTTGTTGAAAATCAAATGCATTAATCTTTCAGTATAATTAAGCATTCTACAATGTGTGTCTTTTTAAAATCTATACATTGTATCAAGATTTTGAATACTAAGATCCTTAAAATGTAGAATAAACAAAAGTTGATCGCCCTTGAGAGTCTAAAACCCCCTTTTTGTGAAATATTAATAAATAATACTTTATTTTGCTTCTAGAACAACACAACAAACAAACAACTTCAATGTTTCTCCCTTATGAAAGTACAAAAATATATTATCGTTGAAAGGACCTAAAAGACTCATGTACATGGAAAGTATTGTTATGTATTTTCGAAGTTTCAGGATCTCCATTGATTCAACTTTATTCACCAAATTCTGATGGCATCTCAAGGGGCATCATTAAACCATTTACATATTTTATATTTTAGAGAATGGATGTTTTTCAGGAAAGTTAGAGATAGTAACAGTTATCCTAATTCAATAGTTTTGAAAATATGTGGGATAATAAGAAAACAAAACTAATTTAATGCTCTTTTCATGGCCATCTGACCTAACTGTAATACTCAAATGATATAAAAAGGGAGGTACAATGATAAAAAGGCATATAATATAATATTGCTCAAAAACGAACGATGGAATATCGTAAAATAACCTGAAAGACATTTGGAAGAATCTTACTTCCTGAACATAAATCCCATTAAGTGAATTTTTGGCTATTTGGTTCGATAAAATTGCATCCGACAGGATATAAATATGCATTATAGCATTAAAATTAGTTACTCGAACTTAGGACGTTATCAATGAGGTAAACCAAAAAAGATCATCCCCTCTCGGAATTCGAACCTGTGCCCCCTGCGCATATTTTCAATGCATTTCAGATATTTAATATGATCAATACTTGATCATACTAATTTTATATTTTCTTTACTTTCATCTTAGATATCGAAATTGTAAAACTGTTGTGAAATGCATTGAAATATACAAAAATATATTACATATTGATTATAGTGAATAGACTTGAAACAAAAATATACAGCTGCTTAGGTAGAACACTAAAAAATGATCAACTTTTTGAAATATAAAGCTTATTTTTTCGATTAGTACGTAACATATTGAAATGATAAAAACTGATTTGAAGTGCATTAACATACTAGAAAAATAAATATTGCTGACATTTGCGGCTATTCTTACTTTGGACGAAGATAACTGGTGTGAACCATTAAAAATGAGAAAAATCCCAATTTTTCAAAAAGGGCCATAAAGGCCAACCTTTTTTCGGACGATATTTTAATTGGAATTTTTGGAATCTACGTAAAAAATGGGATTCAAATTAAGAATTTCAGCCTGGGGGCAAACAAAGACCTTAATTTTGTTACATAGTGTAATAAAAGAACTTTCTACACCATATTTTTTTTAGTATTTTAATATAAAAAATTGCAAAAATGATTATGTGTTCAAGTTCAACAATAGATGTATTTGACCAAAACGGCTTCCAATAGTAGTATTGAGCCCTGCAATATTCAAATATTTTTATTTTACTAATATTCCATGACAATTGAGAACCCCTTCGAATAACCCAATATATCCTGAAACTTTGGGGTCTGCCTGTGGTCAGACAACCATCGTTGCTTCACATACCTCAAAAATTTAGTATAATGCTAATATACCACAAACCTTAGGGTTCCTCTTGGAAGGGGATTCGTCATAAATCGGCTTAAAAAACTTCTACGGTGTATTATTTGCAATTCGATAATTATCGACCCTCACGAATATTTTCAAGTAGCTTGAAAATATGTGGGTTCAATTCGTGACTGTGGTGTATGATTAGGATTATTTTTAAATTTCACCGTTGGTCTATTGACAAAATGATCCACACAAATACTCCAAATCAGAGCTTGGCCTATATTGGTTTTTGTGAGGTAGTTATAATACATTCTATCCCGGGGGTTCTTCTTAACAGTCTTTAGCGCAGCACAGTGTCCTACGGACATTCATTCTTTAACGTCTAGGGAATAAAGGAGTTTCGGGGACAATGACAAGTAAAGCCTATTTTGCATCTAAAAAAATACGTCATGAGCTCCCTTTTGCATCCGAACAACATCTTCTTGATGAAACAGTCTAAGTGATCCTTCCTAAAAAGATGATGCTGCGGAGTTCCATGAGAGCGCTTCCAAATATACACGACGATGATGAACATTCCTTCATATGATGGAGAAAATATAATAAACTAGGTCTACAAATGTCCGTTATTACGAACGGAGATTTAGACTGTCTAAATCTGTCAGCCATGATTGCAACCTTTGATAGTTCCTCTTATTTCGTTCTTTTTTTTGAAATCCTGAATGCCAATGTCATGGATATATATTATCAACCTTGAAGTCAATAAAAAAACTCCCTACATTTAAATATAGAAAGAATATACAATTTAATTTTATGTGCCAAATTTACTGCATGAAAATTAAGATGTGAAAAATAAGCGTATTTCAAAATAACTTAAAAACATCAACATGAGTACCCTTTTAATCTTTTCCCTTCTTAAAATTATAAAAGCACAGTAGTAGGAAGCTGTTATTTAAAAAATGGTGCTAAACTTATTATTTGCACTAAAATTATTTGCAAAAAATAACAACTCATTAATTGATCACATCTACATTTTGTAAGACTAAATTTTTCAAAATAAGCAATAACAAAAGTTTTGCTTCATAACGAAACCTTTGAACGCAATTGGGGGGGGGGCACAGTGGGCTGGGAGCCGAAATATTGGAAAATGTGATATCTTGCTTAAAATGATTCCCTGATCATGGTTGAGGGCTCGTTGGAAGCGTATTAATGAGGTGATTATAGTTCTAAAGGATTTTTACCCCGGGGGGGGGGGGGGTGTAAGGAGGGGGTCAAACCAAATCCCTTTTTCTACAATCATTTAGTTTCTTATGACGCAGCTTTCGTGGGGGGTGGTAGTTTGATATCTCAATATTAGGTTTCTATAATACCCCCTAATGTACATATATATATTGGGATTATGGATATAGTGAACGAATATCCCAGAGAAGTTGAGAAAAAGGATGGATCTTTAACAAAGTTATAGTTTTTTTATTCGACCGTATTCTATTTAGCGAGTTACATAAAATTACATATATATATATAAACAACATTCTAGTTAAAATTAAATCGCAAAATATAAAAGTCAATTTCAATAGACAAACATTCTAGTTGTTAAAAAGGAAATTTTTTTTACGTAAAAACAATGCGATAAAAACGGTAAAAAAATCACGGTGACAATTAAAACAAAAAGGTAAATTAATCACCCAAATGTCTTCTGATAAAACCTCTATAAAAGTTTTGTAGAAAATAAATGTTCAATTGGATAACATTTGTAATTTTTATTCATCTTATAAGCTAAATTAATTCTTTAAAAAAAAAATCTTCGCAACTTTTTAATGACCTCATCATGAATCATATTCATGTTGATAGAATACATTTTCATGATTTGAAAAATGTACAAAAATTAGCTTATTCATTGAACAAAAATATCAAACAAAATAAATTTTATTTTAATATCGCAAACATATTTAAATAAAAAGGGAAAATATTTGTTTTCCCATATCGTGGAAAGTTCAAATTTATGATACCATTGATGACATATTTTGAGGTCTAAGTACTATCTTTATATTCCTTAAAGCAACGACGAATTTTTTAAACTCCCTTACATAATTTTCTGCCCCTACGGAAACAGGAAAATTAAGGTTATTTTTTGTTCTTGGAGAGCTCCTTAAGTGTAAATAATGCTGCATTCTAGATTTTTAGTCCTCATGATACCTTCTCGTGAACCCATGTGTGTGTGGTATATATATATTGGTGATATTTAAGGGATTCTTAAGGATTCATGAAACTGCGACCCCTACTAGGATGCCCATAGGTTATATAGGTTGACTAACATCTCATTGTCAATTTATATCATTAAATGTTTTGGTATTTGCTATTTTGTCCCTTAGCTATTATGGCATTAGCTGTTTTGGTAACTAGCTGTTTGGAATTACCTATTACATCCATTAACTATTATGCCATTAGCTATTATGGTTATTAGTTGCTTGGGATAAGCAATTATGTTGCATTAGCTATTACGGACTACTGTTATGGTATTAGCTGTTTTGACATTAGCTATTTTGGCGTATAGTCGATGGAATGTGCCAGCACAGACGCGCAGCTTGCCATCAATGATTTTTTGTGAGTTTTGCTGGGAGTTTAGAGAGCAGACCAGGTGCAAGTGACCACCTACTTGACAAGGTGAACTTCCTCTCGGTCAACGAGATCGTTATGAAATTAACTGGCATTGTCGCTCGGAGATCCGTTAATGTGGACGACTAACTCCTTGCAACCATACTTAGGATTACAGCGAGTGCACCCGCAGTGCTTCAAGAAGTCTAAAAGCTTGCTGCTATTAACTATGTCATAGGTGTCAAAGATCCAAGATATGTGATCTTTCTTAATTCCTTAGAGAGTCCTGCACTATATCAGGCGCTCGAAATGCGGCAATGGCTCTTGTAAAATGACTCGATCCCTCTAGTCTCTGAGTCATTTCTCTATTGTTGATATTGCAATATGTTACTTTATTTTTTTTCATGATCTATACATTCATATCTTTATAATTGCCTTGAGGGCGAAATTTATGATCACTAAAGATAAAATTGACTTTTAACTGCTTATATAATACATAATAATATTTTATATTTTTGAGATTCTCCTTAAAGAGTAAATATTTATTTTCCTAATGTTAAACTAAATTTGTCAGTACTACATTGTTTATTCATATACTTTCTTTTGCGTAACTGCACCATAGAGATATAAAGACATGGAGAGCTTATTGGATTCTTCAAAGAAATACGTCATTGTGCCCAATATAAACAAATCTTTTTATCTCTTTGATCAACTTAGGATGACGTAGTACAAAAAACTTTGTTTATATTGGGCACAGGCGACCGCTGAAAGACGATGTTCCTCTGCTATTGAAGGAAACAGCTATCTATATCTTTATATCTCTAAGAACTGCACTGGTTATATACCTATATGTATGTTATGATGCACAAAATATATTTTTATAAGGAATTTGAAAAAGTTACATTCTTTTACATTCTTTTCACTGAAATAATGGAATATAGAAGTTTATATCCAGAAATGATTTCGGAGTAAAATAGCGCATACGCCATCTTATGGTGACTTAACAACGCTTCAAAACTAAAATTCAGATATCATTACTGAAGATATGTGCAACCCAAACAACAGTATATGAAAACTTATAGATAATATGGACTGACTGAGCGAATAATTTAATGTTGTGGATACATATAATGTTGACTGCATTATATTTCAAGATATTCACTATTTCTCTACGTGGCACTAATATATACAGTTTACTTTTGTATATTTTAGCTACATAGTTACATCAAAAGATGAAGTCATGTACTACATATATCTATTTTAAAAGATAACTGATGTAAATCCATTTACAATTATTATTATGATATTTCATTTAAATTCTTAATACTTTATTAATTTACTGTAAGGAAGATTGTATTTCCTAATGGGAAGGATTACATTGTAATTAGGGAATGATTGATGAGCTACAAACATATTATTAGTTAGATATAGAACATGGTTTGAACATGCTGCTTTTGTGATGGATGTATAAAATATTATATACAATTACAATTTAATTTGCTATATTAATTAAAAGTATGATTTATAAAGTGGAGAAAATTCCACATATTTTATCATTATATATTTATCAAGTCATTCCTCATGTCTTTATAAATAAATTATTTGCTTTCATCCTGGGTCTCATGTAAGATTCATATTTTTTACAAACAAAGTACAGAAACTGAACTATTTCTTTATGTTCTGCCTAGAAGTTCTATTTTATTATTGGTTCAAAACTTAGTAAAATCTTTAAAAACAATGTTTTAAACTTCCATAATTACAGCAGTTGATATTCTTATTTATCATCAATTATTACAAATCATAAAACATGTATTTTCCTCAGTTAAAGAAGATTTTGACCACGTCAATGTTTTTCTGTAATGTGCAGATGTAAGTCGTTAAATATCTAAGACATTAGGGTCTTGTGTTTCAGACAACGGCGTATTGTGTACATATATGTATATATGTAATTCCAGACGCTACATGCATTTTTATCCAGCTTATGTATGAATAAGTCCTAATATTCCATTCTTCATCGAATGGAAATTTCTTTGTTTAATAATGATTACCAAAATAATTTGATTTATCGTTTAAGTTGTGAAGTTTATTTATAGTTTAGATGTGGAAATTGCTATACAAAATATGTTTTTGCATGAACTCGCCTATATTTATAATGTGGTTACTTTTTTATATAAGAAACCTACTTAAACTTAGTACATAAATTAATAATGTTGAAAGTCTTACATGAGCATAAAATTATATAATTCAAGGTGATGATGATGAAAGGAGTGAATCATAGGATAATAAAGTATTGGTTTATGTGTATGCTTAAACCATGGATGGTTTTTTCTTCTTTTTGTCTTCTCTGAGATCTGTATATTTTGTCTGCATGTTATAACAATAAATCTGTGGCAAAAAAAATATTGAAAAAATGTAATTGAATCCAAAAAAGAAGGAAAAAGAACTTTATTTTTCTTCACTCATTTGAGAAACTCACTGTTTAATAGGAAGTTTAAGATAATCAATATTTCACTATTACTTAAGAGTTGTGAAGTATTAACTCAAGTATTGAGAGTTATTCTTTTTGCCATACGTATTCTTGTTGTTTAAATGAAGTATTTTCATTCATGAATATTCTAATGCGAGGGGGAAAATAAATAATTAAGGAAAATAAAAGCAGACGTCTATCGTTCAAAGACGCAACAACACAAATACACGTTATCTTAAGACAATAACTTCCTAATATGGGTCATATAAAACATATGACCGATATTAGGAACATAATTTATAAACACAATGCAATGTTGTCATAAAGAAAAATAATTGACTTTATAAGTGGACTTTAAGAGATAAGAAATATTAGTAACGGGTGTAAATGACAGTGGGGTGCTAGTCCGGGATGGTTTGTCTGGGGGTGGGTAGTCCGTTACGATCTATATAGCATGCATGAAAATATTTATCCGGATAATTCAGCCTCTATTGTCAACTTCTGTATATGAGAGTAATAATTTTTTTAAAACTCTTGTATATAAGTAAATTTTGATTGATTGTTTCTACACTCATTCCACCAGCTTTCATTATTATTTGAAACTGTTCAATCAGAGTAATTAATCGTTTTTTCTTTATGTGGTAGATGATGACTTTGGCCCCATCAGCCTTGATTGTAATGCATTTTTAGTGACACCTTTAACGCAAAAGGGAACCAAAACATTCTGCTTGTCACTCGAACTTTTTTTGTCATACAAAACCAATACAAAAATATGTTTTAAAAGCTTGTTTTTTATTTAACATTTATAAATGCTACAATATATATATATATATATATATATACCTATATATATATATATATATATATATTAGGGTTGTTCTTATTTTTCAAATGTTTGAAATGTTAGCGACTTTGAGCATTTTCTGTTTCTTGGTGATAAAAGAAGACGACATACAAAGTTTGAACAAAATCGGTCAACATTACGAGGTCGCGCAACGAGGTCAAAGTTTTAAAAATTTAGTAAAAATATAGTTTTCCGCAAATTTCTTCAAAATGGTGGACGTTACAGACTTCAATATAATTATTAATTTAAAGGAAATCTAATTTACTACCAGACGTATGTTTGATGTTTTTTAATAAAACAAAGTTTTCAGTAAAACAAAGCAAGAAAGGGAGTGAGTATTGTTAGCTTATTTCATAGCTTTTTTGTATCAATTAACACTCGCCTGTAGAAGATGACTTGTTCGCTTCAGAGTAAAATAGTACTTTTAAGTTTAGTAAAACTTTAGATGATAAATCCAAAAATGACCTTGGTTGCATTCTATCAATTCAGATTCAGTACAATCTGAGTTTACATCATATGATTCAGAGCCTGTATTGACCTATAAGAAATCGATTATGAAAAAATAAATCATAATGTGTTTCTTAGATTTGCGTCAAGGTATCCTCTCAAAATTTTACTTTGTCTCTGACGCATTTATAATCCATTATATGCGTCATTTTGTACGCGAGATAGGCTTTTTTTAATGTGCATATAACTCTCTACTTATTAATTGACATGATTTAGTATACCAAAATATTAAAGCTGGTAACCAAGCTTTCATTTGATATATTTGTGTTCTAAAAATCGCTATACTTTAAGAGATATAAGCAAATACGTACTCTCCCCCAAAAATGATCTTTTGATATGAGAATATACGATTACCATCTGGTAACGCTGTTAGTGTTACCTGGATAGAAAGAGAAAAGAAGGGAGGGAGTATTTTGTCCTCACTCCTCTCCCTTCTTTTTTTCTTCCTATCCAGGTACACTAACTGCCGTTACCAAATGGTAATCGTATATTCTCATATCAAAGATCAATTTTTGGGGGAGAGTACGTATTTGCTTATATCTCTTAAAGTATAGCGATTTTTAGAACACAAAACATATCAAATGAAAGCTTGGTTAACCAGCTTTAATATTTTGGTATACTAAATCATGTCATTTAATAAGTAGAGAGTTATATGTACATTAAAAAAGCCTATCTCGCGTACAAAATGACGCATATAATGGATTATGTATGCGTCAGAGACAAAGTAAAATTTTGAGAGGATACCTTGACGCAAATCTAAGAAACAATTATTTTATTTTTTTCATAATCGATTTCTTATAGGTCAATACAGGCTCTGAATCATATGATGTAAACTCAGATTGTACTGAATTCTGAATTGATAGAATGCAACCAAGGTCATTTTTGGATTTATCATCTAAAGTTTTACTAAACTTAAAAGTACTATTTTACTCTGAAGCGAACAAGTCATCTTCTACAGGCGAGTGAAGTTAATTGATACAAAAAGCTATGAAATAAGCTAACAATACTCACTCCCTTTCTTGCTTTGTTTTTACTGAAAACTTTGTTTTATTAAAAAACATCAAACATACGTCTGGTAGTAAATTAGATTTCCTTAAATTATAATTATTATTGAAGTCTGTAACGTCCACCATTTTGAAGAAATTGCGGAAAACTATATTTTTACTAAATTTTAAAACTTTGACCTCGTTGCGCGACCTCGTAATGTTGACCGATTTTGTTCAAACTTTGTATGTCGTCTTCTTTATCACCAAGAAACAGAAAATGCTCAAAGTCGCTAACATTTAAACATTTGAAAATAAGAACAACCCTAATATATATATAATATAATATATATATAATATATAAAAAAGAATTTGAAATTAGACCCTTACCTTTATATATATATATTTTTTTTTCTTACACATTGATTGTTTAACATCATAATATATTATTATTATGTTTGAAAATTCTATAAAAATTTATGTACAAACATTAACATAAGAATAGTCCGAGGAGAGAGATAAAAAGGGTATATATGTATATACCTGAAATGACCCCATTGTCAGTCGTAGCCGATCCTTGGATTTGATATTTTTAAAGTTTTTTCATTAAATTATATTTTTTGTCCATTTCATGCATTTTATAAAGAATGATTGCATTTATTCTCACTTTTCATGACAAATAAAATTGTTTTGACATTTTAAAATGGGGATTGTGGTTGTATTAGAAGGGAAATATCATATTATTATATAATACAAAAGGTGAGTGACAATGCTTGGAATACAAAGAAAACATTGAATAAGCTTTATTTCACTGAATAATTAGAGTTAAAGTTCTAATATTTCAAAAGTTTTATATCTTTTAATTGGTCAAATGAATTTGTTACTTGAAAATGTGTTACTGGATATATTACAACGTTTTTAGTTTTAATATTGAAGGATTGAAGGCAGGTAAAGTGGTTCATGATAGCAAAGTGAGTCATAAAAAAGGATGGACCTTTGATTATATCATCAGTATGATACGCAGGGCTGATGGAATTTGGAACAAAACAATGCCCTATATGCCCAGAAATATGCGGGGAAAAATGACTAAATATGCGATAAAATATGCGAAAAAAGATTAAATGAGCAACAACAAAAAAAGTCTTTATATTTGGAAAAATTATGTATATTCTAAATAAAAATAAATTATGTCATGTAATCATTGTTCCACTGAAGAGTGAGCATATCTTTTACATGCCTTTCTGTCAGACTGGTTCGTTGGTCAGACAAAGAGACTTTAGTTTAGAGAAGACCATTTTGCAGTCCACAGAGGTAATGGAGCGCACAAAAAAGTAACGGCAAATTGGGATCATCTTTGAGCTCCAATGTCTCTCTCTTCATAATTCTGGAGTAGAATGTATATATTATTATTTAATATATATATATATATATATATATATATATATATATATATCCTATAAATATATTGTTATATAAATATGCAGAAAAAGGCCAAATATGCGTTATATGCGTTTAAAAGGTCGTTTATACCCAGAAAGTGTATTTACCAGATTCCTACAGCCCTGATGATTTGTTTAATTTCTTGAAATAATAATCGATTATATTATTCTTTATTTTGTGTTTCGTATACTATTTTGTATTTACATACTCAAAATTCCAACGATATCATATTAAAGACTGCTAAATACAACTTTAGTTGTATTATGAGTCATAGAATGATTCTTGCCAAGAGAGCTGACATATTTGCATGGCCGGTGATTTTTAATGATGTCACACGGGCAAGTGGGAAAGACAACATTTACTAATGTAATTCTTCCCACTGTCTTCCTAAGAGTAGATTTTTGATGATCAAAATCTACTGCTATAATAGACTTATCGATGACGTCAAAAAATAATACGTTTTGTATATACAACATTTGCATGAAAATACAAAATTGAACTTTATAAATTAAAGCTCCAAGGAAACACAAGTTGATAATTACATATATATATATATATATATATATATATATATATATATATATATATATATATATATATATATATATATATATATATATATATATATATATATATATATATATAGACGAGAGAGAGAGAGAGAGCAGAGAGAGAGAGGTACGTTTTCCATAAGAATACTTACTGTCACGTTACCATCAATTTTTCGTGATAGAGATATGAAGTCATAGTCTCTATAAAGTTTTTCTTTTGCTGTTTCCTCCCACGAAAGAGACCAAACAACTACTCTGATATTCAGCACTACCATACATATCTTCGGCTCTCTATGTATCTATGAAATGACTTAAAAATAACTTATCTTTATGATGTTTAAATATCCGGACTTACGGAATAAAAAATGGAAGAAATGGTAATGAAGACGCAACGACAACTTTTTACGGAACTACTTTTTTAAAGAAAAATAACATACAATGACATCATTGGAATCGTTCGTATGGTTTTTACAAGACTAATCACAAGTTGCTGTAAATCCTCAAAAAACTAAGTAAGTTTTTTTTACTTTTGCTATTCCCCCCCCATCGGACACCAAACCAAAACTTATTGTGTTTTCTGTGTGAAGCATGTCTTGCAAATCAAAATGATGTGCTCTTTCAAGGTTGTATGTGATACCTGATACCGTTAACCTGATCAGCTGTGTTTAAAAAATAAAGACCCAATGATGTGTTTTTAAGGAACTAATTTTTATATGAGAATTCACATGCGTTGAAACCACGATAATCATTCTTATAACTTTTTTTCTACTCCAATACAATTTTCAGTTATAAAATCCCAGGCAGCACCGGGTAACATTCTCTCTTATATATAGGTGTAGTAAACAGAAATCCATAATTTTTGCATGAAATTGAAGGTTTTATTTAACATAGTTAGAATGATCCGATTTAGGTCAAATATGCACCGTTTTGTTCAATAACTTGTTGTCACTTTGAAGGTAATTTCATAATACCTCTTTCATAGAAAGACTCGTGCCTATTGGCAAAAAAGTGGTACAGGCGATTTTCACAAGCTTCTCTTGAGGCGAATTTTCACCAGCAAAATAATTCGCCATAGACAGGAACAGGTAGTAATCACTTGGTGCCAGGCCAGACTATAAGGTGGATGCATAAGAACCTCCCAACCAAGCTCCCGAGCTTGTGGCGAGTCACTAACGATGTGTGTGGCCTGACGTTGTCCTGATGGAACACAATTCTTCTCCTATTGGCCAAAGTTGGCCGCTTCTGGGCGATTGCTTCCTTCAGACGGTCCAATTGTTGGCAGTACAGGTCCAAATTAAGAGTTTGGCCGTAGGGGAGCAGCTCATAGTTGATGATTCCCTGCCAATCCCACCAAAGACACAGCAAAACCTTCCTGACCGTCAATCCTGGTTTGGCCACCGTTTGAGCCGGCTCACCGGGATTCGACCACGACCGTTTTCGCTTGACGTAGTCGTAAGTGACCCACTTTTCATCACCAGTAACCATCCGCTTCAAAAATGGGTCGATTTGTTGTGATTCTGCAGTGATTCGTAGATGGAAATTCGGTCTATGAGGTTTTTTGTATTAACTCGTGTGGCACCCATGCATCGAGCTTCTTTTTGTATCCAGTCTTATTTAAGTGGTTCCAAACAGTTTTTTGTGCAATGTTTAGCTCCTGGGCAATCGAAACAGTGCCTACATGACGGTCAGACTCGACGACTTCCATTATTTTATCGATATTTTCGACAATTGGCTTCCAGAGCGCAGTGCATCTTTGACATTAAAATTACCGAAACGGAATCGACGAAACCAAAATTGTGCGTGATTGGCTGTTACAGTATCATGACCATAAACACTATTCACATTTTCAGCCGCCTGGCTTGCGTTTTCACCTTTATCGAAGAAAAACTGTAAAATATGGCATACTTTCTCTTTGCCGATGTCGCGTGCTGAAACAATACTGAATCAAGCAATCATAAAAGTGGCCGATAAGTTTTTTTAGTACGAAATCTTATCTTTCCAACACCATCTAGTGTAACCCGATCGCAATTACAACGCGAGATACATATTACTAAATCCCTTTATTGGAAAAATTATGGATTTTTTTTACAACACCTATTATACTTATACATATACATGTATATATACATTCAGTCTTTATGCAATCATTAAATTTTTTTATTGAATTTCGTTGCTGAGGGTAATTCCCAATTTAAACTACTTTGTATTTTATACGAACTAACGATATTTATTAACATATATATATAGTATATATAATGTATCAAATAATTTTTTATATAGGTAATGATGAATAAATAATGGCTTATTATCATTTATATACTTACATTAATTATTACATTGGAACCCATTTTTATATCAATTATTATTTTCATAATATTTTGTATATTTGTTTCTTTTTTACATTTTGAATATGGGAATACTTTGTGTTGGACATATAATTTAAATTTATTTGCAGTCTCACTAACTTTGTGCAGATTATTTATTTGTTTCTAGGCCATTATAGCATCATTTTATATCACCATGTATATGTTTTTTTTTCTTCACATGTGTCATCAAATAAATTAAGTTGGCAATAATAAAGAATAATAACCTTATGTTTAGTGATGACCATGTATCCTGCTGCATTGTCTCGGCAAATTAAGCTTATTCATGATAGTCAAAAGAACGTGTTTCTCCATCATTCTTGACCTCTCTGATGTACACAATATCATAAATTCAACTGTCTCGGCTGCAAAAAGAAATACTTCCCAATTATACTTTAAAATATATTTATACATATTACAAAACGTCTTTGTCTCTTGGAAGCTCATCTATATGGTCAAATATACAAAATACTAACTTCTTAAAGTATTTTTTTATATTTTTAAAATTCCTTCATAGTTTCTTTATACATTAGGTAATTGAAAGAACATATATTTTATCTTTATATCTTTAAAGCATTATCCATATTCAGTTAATCTTATTATGTGTTTAGCTGATACAGCTTGTTCAAGGGATGAAAGAGTTTTTCGAGAAAAAAAATAAACAATGTATGGATAGGGAAAAAGTGATGTTTTTGGCATCGCTTTTAAACGTGATTTGTTCAAAGAAAAGAGAGTGAATCATAGTAAAAGCAGTTGGCATTATGTAATATATAGCATCACTTCACTCTTGACTGTTCGGAATGGCCATTAGCAAATCAGAGAGAAGAAATCACCCTTAAAATATATATATGATTACTTCTCATGGCTTTTATCCATGTCATTTTTTTT
>CP045894.1:15414744-15471362 GCA_013387185.1 Caligus rogercresseyi
ATGATATATATATATGTATATATTATACCTATATTGTATATATATATATATATTAGGGTTGTTCTTATTTTTCAAATGTTTGAAATGTTAGCGACTTTGAGCATTTTCTGTTTCTTGGTGATAAAAGAAGACGACATACAAAGTTTGAACAAAATCGGTCAACATTACGAGGTCGCGCAACGAGGTCAAAGTTTTAAAAATTTAGTAAAAATATAGTTTCCGCAAATTTCTTCAAAATGGTGGACGTTACAGACTTCAATAATAATTATTAATTTAAAGGAAATCTAATTTACTACCAGACGTATGTTTGATGTTTTTTAATAAAACAAAGTTTTCAGTAAAAACAAAGCAAGAAAGGGAGTGAGTATTGTTAGCTTATTTCATAGCTTTTTTGTATCAATTAACTTCACTCGCCTGTAGAAGATGACTTGTTCGCTTCAGAGTAAAATAGTACTTTTAAGTTTAGTAAAACTTTAGATGATAAATCCAAAATGACCTTGGTTGCATTCTATCAATTCAGAATTCAGTACAATCTGAGTTTACATCATATGATTCAGAGCCTGTATTGACCTATAAGAAATCGATTATGAAAAAATAAATCATAATGTGTTTCTTAGATGTGCGTCAAGGTATCCTCTCAAAATTTTACTTTGTCTCTGACGCATTTATAATCCATTATATGCGTCATTTTGTACGCGAGATAGGCTTTTTTAATGTGCATATAACTCTCTACTTATTAAATTGACATGATTTAGTATACCAAAATATTAAAGCTGGTTAACCAAGCTTTCATTTGATATATTTGTGTTCTAAAAATCGCTATACTTTAAGAGATATAAGCAAATACGTACTCTCCCCCAAAAAATGATCTTTTGATATGAGAATATACGATTACCATCTGGTAACGCTGTTAGTGTTACCTGGATAGAAGAGAAAAGAAGGGAGGAGTATTTGTCCTCACTCTCTCCCTTCTTTTTTTCTTCCTATCCAGGTTACACTAACTGCCGTTACCAAATGGTAATCGTATATTCTCATATCAAAAGATCAATTTTTGGGGGAGAGTACGTATTTGCTTATATCTCTTAAAGTATAGCGATTTTTAGAACACAAAAATATCAAATGAAAGCTTGGTTAACCAGCTTTAATACTTTGGTATACTAAATCATGTCAATTTAATAAGTAGAGAGTTATATGTACATTAAAAAAGCCTATCTCGCGTACAAAATGACGCATATAATGGATTATGTATGCGTCAGAGACAAAGTAAAATTTTGAGAGGATACCTTGACGCAAATCTAAGAAACAAATTATGATTTATTTTTTTCATAATCGATTTCTTATAGGTCAATACAGGCTCTGAATCATATGATGTAAACTCAGATTGTACTGAATTCTGAATTGATAGAATGCAACCAAGGTCATTTTTGGATTTATCATCTAAAGTTTTACTAAACTTAAAAGTACTATTTTACTCTGAAGCGAACAAGTCATCTTCTACAGGCGAGTGAAGTTAATTGATACAAAAAAGCTATGAAATAAGCTAACAATACTCACTCCCTTTCTTGCTTTGTTTTTACTGAAAACTTTGTTTTATTAAAAAACATCAAACATACGTCTGGTAGTAAATTAGATTTCCTTTAAATTAATAATTATTATTGAAGTCTGTAACGTCCACCATTTTGAAGAAATTTGCGGAAAACTATATTTTTACTAAATTTTTAAAACTTTGACCTCGTTGCGCGACCTCGTAATGTTGACCGATTTTGTTCAAACTTTGTATGTCGTCTTCCTTTATCACCAAGAAACAGAAAATGCTCAAAGTCGCTAACATTTCAAACATTTGAAAATAAGAACAACCCTAATATATATATATATATATATAGTTGAAGCTTAAAAAATATTTGAATATTAGAATATATTATTTTTTATATATATATATTTTTTTTTTTCTTACACCATTGATTGTTTAACAATCATAATAATAATTATTATTATGTTTGAAAATTCTATAAAAATTTATGTACAAACATTAACATAAGAATAGTCCGAGGAGAGAGATAAAAAGGGTATATATGTATACCTGAAATGACCCCCATTGTCAGTCGTAAGCCGATCCTTGGATTTGATATTTTTAAAGTTTTTTCATTAAATTATATTTTTGTCCATTTCATGCATTTTATAAAGAATGATTGCATTTATTCTCACTTTTCATGACAAATAAAATTTGTTTTGACATTTTAAAGGGGGATTGTGGTTGTATTAGAAGGGAAATATCATATTTATATAATACAAAAGGTGAGTGACAATGCTTGGAATACAAAGAAAACATTGAATAAGCTTTATTTCACTGAATAATTAGAGTTAAAGTTTCTAATATTTCAAAAGTTTTATATCTTTAATTGGTCAATGAATTTGTTACTTGAAAATGTGTTACTGGATATATTAACAACGTTTTTAGTTTTAATATTGAAGGATTGAAGGCAGGTAAAGTGGTTCATGATAGCAAAAGTGAGTCATAAAAAAGGATGGGACCTTGATTATATCATCAGTATGATACGCAGGGCTGATGGAATTTGGAACAAAACAATGCCCTATATGCCCAGAAATATGCGGGGAAAAATGACTAAATATGCGATAAATATGCGAAAAAAGATTAAATGAGCAACAACAAAAAAAGTCTTTATATTTGGAAAAATTATGTATATTCTAAATAAAAATAAATTATGTCATGTAATCATTGTTCCACTGAAGAGTGAGCATATCTTTTACATGCCTTTCTGTCAGACTGGTTCGTGGTCAGACAAAAGAGACTTTAGTTTAGAGAAGACCATTTTGCAGTCCACAGAGGTAATTGGAGCGCACAAAAAAAGTAACGGCAAATTGGGATCATCTTTGAGCTCCAATGTCTCTCTCTTCATAATTCTGGAGTAGAATGTTATTAATTAAATATATATATATATATATATATTATATATATATATCTCCTCAAAATTTGTTCAAAATATGCAGAAAAAGGCCAAATATGCGTTATATGCGTTTAAAAGGTCGTTTATACCCAGAAAGTGTATTTACCAGATTCCTACAGCCCTGATGATTTGTTTAATTTCTTGAAATAATAATCGATTATATTATTCTTTATTTTGTGTTTCGTATACTATTTTGTATTTACATACTCAAAATTCCAACGATATCATATTAAAGACTGCTAAATACAACTTTAGTTGTATTATGAGTCATAGAATGATTCTTGCCAAGAGAGCTGACATATTTGCATGGCCGGTGATTTTTAATGACGTCACACGGGCAAGTGGGAAAGACAACATTTACTAATGTAATTCTTCCCACTGTCTTCCTAAGAGTAGATTTTTGATGATCAAAAATCTACTGCTATAATAGACTTATCGATGACGTCAAAAAATAATACGTTTTGTATATACAACATTTGCATGAAAATACAAAATTGAACTTTATAAATTAAAGCTCCAAGGAAACACAAGTTGATAATTACAATATATATATATATATATATATATATATATATATATATATATATATATATATATATATATATATATATATATATATATATATATATATATATATATATATATATATATATATATATATATAGATATAGAGAGAGAGAGAGAGAGAGAGAGAGGTACGTTTTCCATAAGAATACTTACTGTCACGTTACCATCAATTTTCGTGATAGAGATATGAAGTCATAGTCTCTATAAAGTTTTTCTTTTGCTGTTTCCTCCCACGAAAGAGACCAAACAACTACTCTGATATTCAGCACTACCATACATATCTTCGGCTCTCTATGTTATCTATGAAATGACTTAAAATAACTTATCTTTATGATGTTTAAATATCCGGACTTACGGAAAAAAAAATGGAAGAAATGGTAATGAAGACGCAACGACAACTTTTTACGGAACTACTTTTTTAAAGAAAAATAACATACAATGACATCATTGGAATCGTTCGTATGGTTTTTACAAGACTAATCACAAGTTGCTGTAAATCCTCAAAAAACTAAGTAAGTTTTTTTTACTTTTGCTATTCCCCCCCCCCCCCCGTCATCGGACACCAAACCAAAACTTATTGTGTTTTCTGTGTGAAGCATGTCTTGCAAATCAAAATGATGTGCTCTTTCAAGGTTGTATGTGATACCTGATACCGTTAACCTGATCAGCTGTGTTTAAAAAATAAAGACCCAATGATGTGTTTTTTAAGGAACTAATTTTTATATGAGAATTCACATGCGTTGAAACCACGATAATCATTCTTATAACTTTTTTCTACTCCAATACAATTTTCAAGTTATAAAATCCCAGGCAGCACCGGGTAACATTCTCTCTATATATAGGTGTAGTAAACAGAAATCCATTATTTTTGCATGAAATTGAAGGTTTTATTTAACATAGTTAGAATGATCCGATTTAGGTCAAATATGCACCGTTTTGTTCAATAACTTGTTGTCACTTTGAAGGTAATTTCATAATACCTCTTTCATAGAAAGACCCTCGTGCCTATTGGCAAAAAAGTGGTACAGGCGATTTTCACAAGCTTCTCTTGAGGCGAATTTTCACCAGCAAAATAATTCGCCATAGACAGGAACAGGTAGTAATCACTTGGTGCCAGGTCCAGACTATAAGGTGGATGCATAAGAACCTCCCAACCAAGCTCCCGGAGCTTGTGGCGAGTCACTAACGATGTGTGTGGCCTGACGTTGTCCTGATGGAACACAATTCTTCTCCTATTGGCCAAAGTTGGCCGCTTCTGGGCGATTGCTTCCTTCAGACGGTCCAATTGTTGGCAGTACAGTCCAAATTAAGAGTTTGGCCGTAGGGGAGCAGCTCATAGTTGATGATTCCCTGCCAATCCCACCAAAGACACAGCAAAACCTTCCTGACCGTCAATCCTGGTTTGGCCACCGTTTGAGCCGGCTCACCGGGATTCGACCACGACCGTTTTCGCTTGACGTAGTCGTAAGTGACCCACTTTTCATCACCAGTAACCATCCGCTTCAAAAATGGGTCGATTTGTTGTGATTCTGCAGTGATTCGTAGATGGAAATTCGGTCTATGAGGTTTTTTGTATTAACTCGTGTGGCACCCATGCATCGAGCTTCTTTTTGTATCCAGTCTTATTTAAGTGGTTCCAAACAGTTTTTTGTGCAATGTTTAGCTCCTGGGCAATCGAAACAGTGCCTACATGACGGTCAGACTCGACGACTTCCATTATTTTATCGATATTTTCGACATTGGCTTTCCAGAGCGCAGTGCATCTTTGACATTAAAATTACCGAAACGGAATCGACGAAACCAAAATTGTGCGTGATTGGCTGTTACAGTATCATGACCATAAACACTATTCACATTTTCAGCCGCCTGGCTTGCGGTTTTCACCTTTATCGAAGAAAAACTGTAAAATATGGCATACTTTCTCTTTGCCGATGTCGCGTGCTGAAACAATACTGAATCAAGCAATCATAAAAGTGGCCGATAAGTTTTTTTAGTACGAAATCTTATCTTTCCAACACCATCTAGTGTAACCCGATCGCAATATACAACGCGAGATACATATTACTAAATCCCTTTATTGGAAAAATTATGGATTTTTTTTACAACACCTATTATACTTATACATATACATATGTATATATACATTCAGTCTTTATGCAATCATTAAATTTTTTTATTGAATTTCGTTGCTGAGGGTAATTCCCAATTTAAACTACTTTGTATTTTATACGAACTAACGATATTTAATTAACATATATATATACATGTAATGTATCAAATAATTTTTATATAGGTAATGATGAATAATAATGGCTTATTATCATTTATATACTTACATTAATTATTACATTGGAACCCATTTTTATATCAATTATTATTTTCATAATATTTTGTATATTTGTTTCTTTTTTACATTTTGAATATGGGAATACTTTGTGTTGGACATATAATTTAAATTTATTTGCAGTCTCACTAACTTTGTGCATGATTATTTATTTGTTTCTAGGCCATTATAGCATCATTTTATATCACCATGTATATGTTTTTTTTCTTCACATGTGTCATCAAATAAATTAAGTTGGCAATAATAATAATAATAATAACCTTCTATTTAGTGATGACCATGTATCCTGCTGCATTGTCTCGGCAAATTAAGCTTATTCATGATAGTCAAAAGAACGTGTTTCTCCATCATTCTTGACCTCTCTGATTACACAATATCATAAATTCAACTGTCTCGGCTGCAAAAAGAAATACTTCCCAATTATACTTTAAAATATATTTATACATATTACAAACGTCTTTGTCTCTTGAAGCTCATCTATATGGTCAAATATACAAAATACTAACTTCTTAAAGTATTTTTTTATATTTTTAAAATTCCTTCATAGTTTCTTTATACATTAGGTAATTGAAAGAACATATATTTTATCTTTTATCTTTAAATCTTATCCATATTCAGTTAATATTATTATGTGTTTAGCTGATACTGCTTGTTCAAGGGATGAAAGAGTTTTTCGAGAAAAAAAATAAACATTGTATGGATAGGGAAAAAGTGATGTTTTTGGGCATCGCTTTTAAACGTGATTTGTTCAAAGAAAGGAGAGTGAATCATAGTAAAAGCAGTTGGCATTATGTAATATATAGCATCACTTCACTCTTGACTGTTCAGGAATGGCCATTAGCAAATCAGAGAGAAGAAAATCACCCTTAAAAAATATATATGATTACTTCTCATGGCTTCCATCCATGTCATTTTCGAATCCTTTGAATGGGATTCTCCAATTTCACATATTATCATTAAATAAATAAAATAGCCCTCTATACTTTGAACAAAAGTAATGGTTAGATTTTTTCTTCATATCTGTCAATAAAATGGTTCATGGCTCTGACTAATGGACGGATAATAAGAAAGGAAACAGTCTTACCAAATGAAAAAATATTATCTTTCTTCGTAAGTTTGAGAAAATAAACTTCTTTCCTTTCCTATATAGATATATAATATTGGTTCCTTATTTGAGGATCGACTCACCATGGGATGAGACGTCAGGTGTTGTAAAACACATTTGCAAATTTGCACATCCATAACGATCTGTTTTACTTAATGACTTCTTGTGATATTTTTCATTTTGTTACATACTATTGTATATATTTTTACCATTGAATATGATTATTATTATATCATTTTAAATATCAATTTTTTTTAAATGGCAGGGTATTATATCTTAGGACGAGTAAGCAATCAAGGACGCATCACGAAAAATCTACAAGAAGTATTTGATTTCTTAGACATGATGTCTCTTCTGGATAATCTTTTGATGACTATAATATACAGAAAAAAGGTTGAAGCATGGAGTTGAATAAGTCAGCCTAAGGAACAGAGTGATTTTTTGTTCTTGTTTAAAACATTGTTTTTGAGGGAAAAGGTTTGGTGTATATATTGGGCACAATGGCGTATTTCTCTAAAGAATACAATAAGCTCTCTATGTCTTTTTATCTCTATGGTTTTCAAGCTCTACAATACTGAGTCTCTTATACAGATCCCGACTGATAAACATTAATAATAAAGATTCATCTACCGATCCATTACTTATTCCTTCACAGATTATAAACCGATTTGTCTTCTATGAAAGCAAATGATTGGAAATACGTTTAAGGACGAAAAATGAAACGACTAAGCTTGGAATTCGCATGCTAAGTATTCAATAATTTGGTTTTTACCTGGTTAATAGTCTTTCTAGTCCTTTTTATAGCATCAATGATGTACTTGATATATATATATAATATATATATATATATATATATATATATATATATATTATATATATATATTATTGAGCCTTCCTGCTGTTGTTCAACAAATAAAACATTGCTGGTACACAATGAACGATTAAAATTTTTAGCTAATACAAAGAGATAATTCTTTTTTTAGTGCACTTAAATATGTTATATTTTATTGTTATTTATATTATTTAGATAAATGTACTTTTTCTAATAAAAATATTCCAAAATAAATATTTGTTCAACTTTTAATATTTGCCATCATATTTACAAGGAGCTTCTCTTGTAAAAGTTACAGCATAATTATCCTTTGCAAACCATTTGCATATACACTCTTGAACATCTCTTAAATAATAAAGTTCCTGACTTTTTCACATTTATATTTAAATACAAAGGAAAAATAAAATGAACTAGATATTCTAAATTAATCTTCCCATTCTCTATGCAACCTTTTAATAACACTGTTTAAATATGTATAAGTCTCACTTCATGGCTTCATGGTTTTTGAACTCGTTTATTTAAAGAGTTTAAGCAGTCAGAAGAAAACTTTTATTCATTTTTATTCATGATCCAAGAAAACGAGTTAGGTCGAGTCTTTGACCTCAAGGGAATCGAATTAACAAACTTAGTCTCACCCTGAGAGCGTACAATCACTTCAACCATGATGTTTACTCATTCAACCTCGGAAGGACAACAGGTTACTCATGTTACATTTCTTAGAGATTCCTAAATTCTGCTTTAGCTCTGGAGGATGTTGGTTAAAGCTTTTAGCTGTTATTCGTTAGGGACAAAAGAAGTCCTACATGTGATAAGACGTCTGACGAAAATCACACTCAGAAATGACAGTATTGCTTGACAATACTTGTGATATCGAAGAAAGCCATGATCTCCACTTCAAACATAGATAGTGAAATAAATCATCGTTTCGAAGCATTGAAATCTTGCCTAGGAATCCATGGTCTAATTTGTCTACAGAAGATTCAACGTTGATTGAAAGGCCCATTGCCTATAAAGACCCCTCCTCACTCGGCCTGACGCAAAAGAATCTGGAATAGGATGAATTTGATCTTGAATCGCTTTGCAAGTCGTTAGACTTTTTCATATTCCAGCCAACCTACGTGGACTTTAACCCAATATTATTAAGATGGTTTACATGTCCAAATGAATTCAAAATATTATAAATTGTTCATTCAACCTATGAATATGATTCATTTGAAAATAATAATAATAATATTATATTTCATCCCTCAAAGCAAACTACCACAGGATTTAGTTTTGACGTTCTGAAAAAAATAACTGTTTTTTACAAAAAAGAATTCAGCAAATGGAAAATGGTACTAAAAAGTACAAAAGTTTTATTACTTTCATAATTAACATATACATTGGTTAAAGTTTTTTTTTTCTTCATCAGCAAGGTTTCATTATTACGTGCATAAAATATATACATATATAGTTTTTAAAAAGGAAAATTGTGTTTAATACAAAACATAAATAACATTAGAGTTTAAAATTATTTTCCTTTTAGAAACCTTAAAACACAAACGTATGAACATATCAACTAAATTCTTAACTTAAAATTCTTACGATATAGTATCTAAAAATACAAACGTAAATATAAATAATTTTTAACATAAAATTCTTGTAAAAAATATTCAAAACACACTAAAAAACAAATAATATAAGTATATGAATAATTTATCATTGGTTTTCCTGAACTTCTTGAATTGTCTGATGATTATTTCCAGGGATTTGGTGTGCAGGGGAGAAGTAGAAGGGAAATTTTTATGACTTCCGAAGCATGATTCCAGGCCGAACTTTGTACCATTGGATCCTCAAGGAAAATGCCGCGTAACGAGCGGCGCCGACACCATGATTGACCGCAGATCTCTCGCATGATGGTTTCCCCTCCCATTAGCTTTTTCGCTATGTAGCCCTTGCAATTAAGTAACGACGCCCTAACGGTATTTTCCTCTTTGCAGCGTTTCCTGCCATTCCAAGGCAATACATTTATTTTATCAGGGGAAAAAACTGGGCAACTATCACACAAGAAAAAACCCACCTGGTAACGGTAATTCAAAGTGTGTTTGCAGGAAAATAACACTTTTATGAAGATGTCTGACTCCAAATTGAACGATATACAAGAACAGACCTTGCTAAAAATAGGTTATTTAATAAGTTGTTTTTGCTGCACATTATTATAAATAAATTAGAAGGAAATCCCAGGCCCTTTTATCATGATTGAAATACATGCAAGATATTTGGAAATACAAGAGATCTGCCATTTCATCCTCGACTGGTGTAGAAACTAAATACAAAAAACCTTCGTTTTGAACGACAATGAAGCAAATCATCTAAATAACTATAAGCAATAGAGATACTTTTTATTCTAACAAATCATTTGTAAAGAGGTAAAATCATTATATCTCCCTATGTGTTAGAAATACTTTTGGATTGAGTTATTGTTTGATAAGCATCCATAAATAAACTAACCAATGCTTACAAAAAGCGATTCCTCATGAGTGAATGATACTTTGCAGTATTATATTCAAGATAAAAAAATAATAAATGTGAATACAAATTTAACCTTTTTGTATGATTATAATTTTTTAATAAAAATATAAAAAATTCCGATCTTTCAGCTATAAGTATATAGGCCACAATGATCCCCAAAAAGAATTCATTGAGCAACTATTAGTTGATTAATCAATTGGATTTGTGGATTCCCCTAAGACTATCCATATAAATCAGTTATATTGATTATATATTTTATTTCTTATTTGACGGTTCACGTGCATATATAAATTAAAAGTATGAAAGAAGGATTATAATGCGTATAAAATATATAAGCAAAAAAATGAATGAGATTTTTCGTTTTTCAACAAATTATTAATGGATTAAATTCTTATGATTTAACATCATTAAAGTTCCTGAGGGATCTTTCAGCAATAAAACTTCACATAGAAATCAGTTGTATAATGTTTAGCTTCTTTTATTCAAGCAATCAATGAATATGATTCAATCAATGGCTCTTGAAGAATGAATGTATGGAGAATACCAACGAAAGGGATAAGTAAAATTGAAGTTTCTATGATTCTTGTTATCAAATATCAATGCAAAACTTTTTATGATTAAAATTTTGCATTATGACTCATTTATCTCTATTATCTATTGACCATTCAAAAACAAAATTATTTGAAAGAACAAGCTCAGCACTTATCATTTAAAAGGTCTATATAATGGTTTGAAATTGATAAATAGTGTAAAGTAATCAAATAACTTGAAAGGGGATATATATATATATATATATATATATATATATTTATTTATTTATGCAATGTTAAGCGTCTGAAACCGTTTACACAAGAAAATAATTTCATAGTCCTCGTGATTTAAAATATATCAAAAGACACATATAAAGGTATGAAGACGGAACGTTAAATCCTTGTCTCCATGAACGGCAACATGTGCTTCTCATGCTTAACGCCATACAAATGAAACTAACATTTCCCAGCCTGTATGTCGTCTTTATTATTGTGGACTTGGATAACTCTTAATCAAGTATAAATAGTTTTTTTTTGCCTAAATGGTTCGTTAGAATTGCATCCGACATGATATAAATAAGCATTATAACATTAAAATTCGTCCTTCAAACCAAGGATCTTATCAATGAGGTAGACCAAAAATGACCATCCCCTCTCGGGCTTCGAACCTGCGCCCCCAACATTAAGAGTTCAACAAGTCTTAACGCACACGGCTATCGCACTCCCTTTTTGCCTATACGGTTTGATAAAATTGCAGTATCCAACTGGATTTAAATAAGCATCATAGCATTAAAATGAGTCTATCGAACCTAAGATCTTATCAAAGAGGGATCGTCATTTTGGTCTACCTCATAGACATATTTCTAGTAAAATTAAAAATATGATAATCCTTAGTAGAACATAATGTTAAACTAATAACGTTTGGAAAATCCAATTGAACAAGCAGACCTGTCAATAAGTTATTAAAACAGTTTTTATTATTTAATTTCATTACATCGGAACAGTCGAATACCAACTAAAACAATATAATTACATGCCTTATTTCGTTAAAATAACCAGTAAATGTCCCAATTCTATAAGTACATCTTCATTTTTCTTTTCGTACATTTGATCATGAACAAACCAAAAATAAAGTTTAACTACGCAAATGAGGTTTACATCTCGAGCTGAGTAGTAACCTTATCGATGTTGTGTTTCTTATTGGTAAAGTAAGCGAGGCGTTATTCTATTGAAAAATTTAGTTAGATCAATATCACAAACGTTTAATGTTAATGAATGAAAGATTATACATTCTATAAATAAGAAACCAGTTCCATTTCTTATACATTATTGTCTATCAATATATATCATTGAGTGCGTTCGGTGAGCATCAAAAACTCAGTGGATTATATCGTGTATGGCAAGTGCTATCAATCCATAAAAAACATAAGGGAGACAACATGATTGATCATGTTTTATCCATGTCCAACCCCATTTTGCAGTCAATGGTCGAATTCGTTCAGGTACAGGATTTGGGACTGACAAGGGTCAAGTAGAATCATTGGCCCAAGGGATAGTTTTTTTAACTTTATACCTAGAATTATAAATATGAGCCCACGTTTTTTTTTGACTGACAATATTTCATGGTGACTTTTCCTTTACCAGATGTGGTGGTCCAGCATGAATCCAAGTTTGAATGGATTCTTGTGAAAATGAGTTAACATCACTATAATATAGTTGGTGAAATTGTCTTATGTTTATATTAGTAAAATATTTCGATTAGTTGAATACATTCTCCGATACCTGCTAATTATATATTATAATTGATAATTACTAAGGAATACAATCTTTTATGGCTATGAATAAAGGTACTATCTTTGAGGGATAATATCGGAGCCATGTGGAATTGAATTACAGGGATAAGAAAGTGCGCAACTGGTCTTAAAATGCTTCTGAAATATTTGGCCGTCATTTTTATGAAGTAAAAAATTTAAAAATACGTTTTCTCGTTTTCACTATTTCCTTTTAGAATTGCTTTCTTCATACGGACCATATAATACTGCAAATTGTCAAAGGAATATTTTTCTAAAAAAAACTCTTCCGTCTTTTGTTTGAAATATTTAATTATTAAAAACCTTGCACTTTTAGATGTTTGTCAAGGTAAACTGAAAAGAACGAACATGTTTTTTTGCTGTAAAAAATGAAAAACAACAAAACAACTCCTATTCGAATGTTCCCAACTGTAAAAAAAATATGATTCGCAAGGTAAGGAACAGCCTAATCTTTTAGAATGCCAGAGAAAACTTTATTATTCAAAGGGATGCGAAAAACCCAATAATTTTCTATTAAGTTTATTGAAAAAAATAATGAAAAAATATATATGCTTTATTTAGCAGCATTTTAAAGTATAAATAATAAGGCTTTGTATTGCAAAAAACATTAGGATAAAGTTTTTGGTATTTCAAACTAGCATACTGATCCTCATCTCCCTTGTATTTGTTGTGTTGGCTTAAAGTTTCATGATCCATATTAATATTGTATGTTGCCAAAGAGTTGAATAAGTAACTCTTTGCAATCTTTCTAAAGCCTTGCGCAAATTAAAGTATTTGTTGATCGCAAAACTGATGAATGAAATATTTTTTCTTTAGTCTAGATCACTTTAAGATTTATATAGTTCTATAAGGAGTTTTGGTGTGTTTGAAACATGAATATCATTTGTGATTTTAACAATCACTTCTACGGGCAACGAATATTTTTGATAACAATGTTAGTCCCTTTGATTATTGTAGATTGATTTACAAAAATGGTAGGAAAATAAACTTGATATCATAATTTTGAGTAATTTCATGCTTTCACTAACAGTTCTTCTTTTATCATCTCAAATGTATACTAAAACAATATATTATTATATATCATAAAACAAATGAGAATATTCATTTCTAGTTTGTAACTTTATAATTGAAACTAATTTTTGTGTGACAGTTAGGCTTCAATTATTCATTCAAAAAAATAAATAAGTATTCATACAGTAAACATTTACCCAACATTTCTGTATAGCTTGTTATCCTCTTGTATTATATCTAAGGGTGATCTTATTGAAGTTATCACCATTTCCCTCCAAAAAGTCCTTTTACACTCTACAGCTCTTATTGTTCGCATTTATAAGTCTTTTCGTATGATAAGGATCTGTTTGTCGTCAAGGTTACTAAAATAAAAACTCCTTTGTTTCCTAATTGTGTAGATTCTTTATTTTTGATAATTATATGTGACAAAGGAATATTATTTACAAAGGATTTCCAACTGCCATTAATGTATTTTTTTTAAATATTTTTTTTTGCCTATATGGTTCGATAGAATTGCATCCAATAGGATATAAATAAGCATTATAGCATTATAATTAGTCTATCGAACCTAGGATCTTATCAATGAGGTCGACCAAAAATGGCCCTCCCCTCTCGGGATTCGAACCTGCGCCCCAATATTGAGAATTGAACACGCCTTAACACGCACGGCTATCGAGCTCCATTTCCAACTGCCATTAATGTTCATGAAAAATAAAAATAAAATATGTTATAAATAATGGAATTATAATTTCAGCCTGAAAAAGGACAAGATCCGGCTGAAAGATTGTCTCCTTATGTGGGTCAATGCACGTCATCACACTGCCACCGATACAGGGAGCTCCTGACCCGGAGGGACGTGGAACCGGTGAAACAGTCACCCTACTCACCCAACCTGAGCCTGTGTGACAGGTTCTTGTTGCGGAAGTTGAAGCACCTGCTCTGGGAGGACAAGAATGAAAAGTAGGGGGCCAAGCACATAACCATGTCGGACGCCGTACGTTATGTTCAGGAAATTGGACCGTTGGCCGTTCCAATTCACCTGCTGTCACCCTCCTGTTAGGTAGCTGAGCATCAGCTTTTTGGTGGGCCCCGTCATCCACTGGAGCTTGGCCAGAAGTATATCTGCTTCCAAAATGTCAAAGGCCGCAGAAAAATCGAAGGCAGCAACGCATACCTTTAATTTACGATCACAAGCTTTAGCAGCGTTTGACAGTAGAGTTGCAAGGGCAGTGTCGACTACGTGGTTTGCCCTTTTTCAGTACTGGGATTATGATTGCCGTTCTCCACTCGTCTGGTCATATCTGAGAAGTAATTATTGTGTTAATGAGTTAATTGGAAGGGCTAATGATGTCCAGGTTGACTGATATACGACGATAGGAATTTTGTCAATGCCGGCAGAGTGCTTAGGGGCGAGGGATTTTAGTGCCCTCTTCACAGCAGCAGTGCCTACATTGTGAAATCCAAATTCGTCGTCCGAATCGGCATTAGAGCTTGCATTTTGGGAATCAGGACATATATCGCAACGCAGTCGGTCAACTTTATCGATGTAGAACTGATTGCACATGTTAGCAGAGTCTGTGTCGGTTCTACAGCCTTCTAGAAAAGGCAGAACGCCGTCGTTTCCTTTGCCCATGGCTTCATTTGCGATTTCCATGCTGCTGTCTGCCCACCCTTTTTGATTCGAGATAGATTAAAAGAAACATGGTCACGTCTAACTAGACTCAGTGCTTTGTTCCATAGGGCCTTGTAGCACTTTTTCCCTAGACTCTTCGCCTTGTCCCGTTCTCGCATGACTGCTCGAGTATACGGTTGAAGCCTAACATTTGTGTTTGGAGTGGTGTATCTTCGAAGAGGAGCAGCAACATCCAAGGCAGCTGTGATGGCTGTTTTTATGATAAGATCGGTGTCATTTACGTTGGATGAGTCAAAAAGGGGCTGCCAGTCCCAATTGAGAAGGAAAAGCTCTAATGCAGGTACGTCGAGTGTGGACCAGTTGCGTTCCTCCCTTGTTTCTTTTACAATCCGCTTAGGAGTTCTTTCGGACGAGATCGTTGCAAGAAGCGGCGCATGGTCAGAGAGAGCGTCATCGAGTACTTTTACGTGAATGTTTGTATTTCCTCGAAGGTATATGTGATCAATGGTGGAGGTACGGTTTTCCACATTAAAAACGCCATTAGATCGAAAAGTTGAACCTGTCGGTTGCAATTGCACTCCGAGTTCCTCATAGGAGCTCTTCCAACGTTGCATTAGTTTTTTCCTACAGTAACCGCGGTCGACATATCTTGTAACGTCCAGATTGAAGTCTCCTGTGACAACCATCTCATTCACTCCATGAGTCTCAGAGAGTATTTTCAGTGTTTTTCCTATCTCATCCAGTTGAGTCGTCTCGAAAGCTAATCCTTTGTCGGAGACGCTGTTTGAGAGTGACGTTAACTGCCTGTAAACTCCAGACGCGTTCCTATTTTAGCAGCGACAATGGGCAGATCAGATGGCGTTGGGATCTGCTCAGCTTATAGGGCCTTGGCAACGAACATGGCTGTTCGACGTCTTTTTGACTTACGGACACACGGCAGAAGAGTATCAAAGCCTGGTATAAGGGGCACGTCGTCTAGGCAAAGCTCGATGTCAGTCGCAATAATCACATTAGCTTTTGTATCTAACGCTTTCGATGAGAGCGCTAGAAGTTTGTAGGTGGTGAGGCAGTGACAATTCCACACTAACAACCGAGTGCGGTTGTCAGTAGTCTCATGAGGGCCTGCTTTGTATTGTCTGCGGAAGTAGTTGCTTTTCCCACGGGGATAGGTGTGGGCCATTTCAGTGGATTCACATGTGACGGGGGGTTTGGTGACACTGTCTTCCAGGCTGGCCTTAGTAGTGGAGGTGCAGGGATGAAGTCTTGCAACTGGGGGGATGGTCTTCTCTGTTTCGGACGGGGACCATTCTTCAGGTGTTGATGTCGTCCAACCTGTTGGTAGGGTTGAGTTAGGTGTTTTTGCAGGGTCCGCTGTTGCCTCGAGGTGCCCTGTTTCCCCTTAGAGGCGTTTCCTTGGGTCTGCTTTAGCCACTCCTGGAACAAACGCTTCTGTTCCTCTTCTTTGGCTCTCTTTTTCTCTAGTTTCACAGCGGCACGTATATGCCCAAGCCATTTTGGACAACTCTTACGCTCATCCGTATTTACATAACAAATGGGACGAGGGCAGAGTGTTAGATGGGTGCGCCTACATTCCGAACCGGGACATGGACGCTTCCCCACATAGATGGACACAAACGATCTTCTTCTCTCTTCCCGATGGAGGAGGTGGCTGTGGTTGCAGCTGTAACTAGAATAGCACTGCGGGTAGTAGTTGGGGTGACTAGAGTGCCACCAGAGGTAGTAGTAACAGCGGCGGCAGTTGCAGTAGTAAGAGTGAGAGTCGAGCGAGCTGCAGAGTTAGCAGCGGCAGAAGTGTTATAATTAGGGACGGAGGAGTCGGGACGGCCTGCCTAAGGATGAAAGTACTGCCTCATACACAAGGAGGGCAATCACCCGTAAGAGATCATCCTTGAGAAGCTTGCTGCACATTTTTTTAACATCCTCTACAGATCTTCGAGTGCATATGATGGCAGGAAGGAGGTCATCAAGTCCATTCATACTAGAAATTCATTTCTTTAATATATAATATATACGTGAAGACACTAATACGAAAAGTCGATATCAGAATTTAAAACTATTTTTAAATTATTATTGATTTTTTCATAGCAAAAATATGTTTTGGTGCACACACTTTTTAACGAACTTTAATTATCGTCAATGAGAAATCCATTATGGCACAAAATATTTTATTTATTAGAGTAACGGGAAGAAAGTTCCACTAATTTCACTTCAGGGTTAAAATATAATTTGGCGTCTAATAAAACATTTATGATTTCAGTTCACAATTATAATATCTGTATATCCCTGAACATATCAAAAAATATTATTTTGTATATTTTTTCGTTTGTTAGAACCAATTCATCTTAGCACTGAATTGAAGAAACTTTAAAGAATCCTTAAATGCTGTTCAATGTGATATATTTATATGGGGATATTGTCTGATCCGAGAATTGATATATCAAATTTTAAATATGATTTATTAAAAAGAGTCTGTGAAAATTGGACTTTAATATTAAAGAACGATTTAACCAAAAAAAAAATTCTGAGTCTTTTTAATATAATCATATGTCATTTTTTTGCAGTTTTATATTATTAAATTAAAACATTTTCATTCCCAGAATGTTCCCGTTATCTATTATGGGTTTTATCTTATGAACTTAAAAAATAAATATCTCATTCTTGCCTTTTTAAGTTAATGGAATTTGCTATGTCCATTATTTCGAATTGTCCTAAATAAGTTTCTAAAATATGATTTTGAATATAAGGTTAATTTTTCTCACTGGAAATAAACAACAAAATATTCATATTTTAAACTTAAAGACCTTTTTTTCTGTATAAACAATAATGGCTTCATTAATATATTAATGATCATTGATATTATTGTCATGCCAATCACACAGCTTGCAAATCAAACGGCGTAAGTCACTAAACATTTGAGTGTCCTTTCACTGAGACCCCTAACCTAGAACATTGAAATATTTCTACTAGGATACATATTATGAAATCAAGGCAAAAACTTCTTTCTTTCTATTTTTTTTAAGAATTACACTTTTTTTTCGCTGTTGCAGTACATTTGCTATTTTTAAAATAATATATATTACAAAGCTCTTATTTGTAAAAGATAAATTCCACAAACTCAATTACCATCTGCACTGATAGACAGCTTAGAGCACTCTTTGCAAGACACAAATTATAACTCACTCGCAACCCATACACATGCATAAACAAAAGGAAAAAGAGAGAGTCAAGAGTGACGTCATAATCAACAATCATCAAATAAGATAGCCTCCAATCGAGAATTCATATATTCAATCTTTGCTCTCCGGAATGAGGGCTTTACTTTTCCGATACTATGAATATTAAAGATAACTTTTCACCAATCGGTTCACGTCTTGAACTGAATATCTGATTGACTAAAAAATAAATCCTTATAGTAAAAGACCATTCATTGGTCAAACTGGCTAATCTGTTTTGTGGGAAGATTTTTGATGTAACAATAAAGCAGCTATCTAACATTGTTTAAATAAAAGTTGACGGATTTGTTTTTTGGAATGAGTTTAAAAAGAAAATTTGTGTATTGTTAATAACCGTTACCCTTCCAAAGTCAAAGTTTTTTAGTAGTTAAGGGAAATATGAAAATTAATCCGTCCAAATATAAAAATATTTAGAATATTGCCTGTGAATTAAAAATATCCTTTCTTAATATTTCTTTAATTTATTTGTCATATTCCGTTTTTCTATTGCGACATAAATAAATTTCAAAAATCTTTTTCTTAGTACAAATTACAAAACTATTTAAATTTCCTTTAAACTTAGATCACTTTATTACTTAATAATGCAAACTACTATTTCTAATATATAAACAACATAATTTAAACAATGTTGTATTCTATAGAATATTAAGCTTTAGAACCATCAAAATATTGTAACATAATCACATAACTTTTCACTTTTTTAAATTAATGTGTATGTTTGTCACCATATCTTTACATAAAACAATCGTTTGCTGCGTTTTATGTGGAAAAACTGACACGAAGCGAAAATACCAATAACGGAGTCCGATAGCTCAGTGTGTTAAAGCGTGTTCAACTCTCGGTGTTGAGGGCGCAGACTCGATTTCCGAGAGGAGAAAGTCAATATTGTCCATCCTCATTGATTAGATCCTAGGTTCTCAAGATTAATTTTAATCCTGTAATGTTAATCTATATTCACACGGATACAATTCTATTGAACCAATAGGGGGTGAAAAGGCTAAATTTTTATCTGAACAGAAATGTATTAAACACTTCTATACTATTTTTATCTTATATTTTTTCATTTATTTTATATGTATTGGTATTGCATACCTGATACTTTTCTTTTGACTACTTTTATTTTAAAGTTTTCATGACTGAGTTCCCAAATAAAGGGCAAAAAAATTGGAAAACTTTTTGAAAGGTGCAAATCCATGTTTATTATTTATAAACAATTTATAAAATGAACATAATTTTTAAGAACAATGAATAAGTTGGGTAACTGACTGACATTTAAAAAATAATACTTAAAAAGTTGTCTATATATGTTTATTTCTTCACAAAATAAATAATCGATTTTTTAAACTCTTCATTATATATTTAAAATGATTAAACAAGTGAAACTTTACGATTAAATGTTAAAAATAATTTATTATAATGAGTAGCTTCTCCTCACCTTCATTTTTAAACTCGAGGTTTCGATATTGATTTATAAACTATTCTTCCGTAATTTAAAAAACACTTCATGGATTTAAACATAGAGATATATAGATATAAAGAGCTTATAGGATTCTTCAGCGAAATACGTCATTGTGCCCAATATAAACAAATCTTTCTATCTCTATGATCAACTTACGATGACAGAGTTCAAGTTTCTTTATTTAGTTTGGACACAGGCGACAGCTGAACGATGATTCTCTGCCATTGAAGGGAATAAGCTCTCTATATATTTATATCTCTATGGTTTTAAACCTAAGCCTTCTTATATGACAACATTAATATTTTATAAATTATTCCTCCTTGATGAATCATCACTCATTAACGAACACATTATCTCCCTGATGGAAGTTATATAATTATTTCAAAGCCACTCTTTTTGGAGCTAATAGTACGTAAAACTTGCGCAACCTCTTTTTATTTTTACAGCTGCTAATAATAAAATATTGGATCATATTTTCTCTGTATCACATATAGGGATTCCAATATCAAAAAGTTCCCTGTTCAGTGAATCTATCTTGCAGTATTATTTTCTTAATAAAAACCAGACAAATTTAAGGGAGTGTTGATATCATTTTAGGGTTTAATCATGTCTCCAATCGGACTCGTACATGCTTCAAATGGAGCTTTGCATGATGTGTTTGTATCCTCTCCCTCAGACGATCCTGAGGACTTTTTCTTTATACAAGCAGCAGATACTCAGCTTGGAATGATGTCAAACTATGATCAATCCACAAAGTCAACAAAGAAGGGTCAATATTCTAAGGGACTCATCACCTGGGAGGATGAGATACGGCTATGCCGTTCTTTAGTATCCATTGTAAACGACATGAGGCCCAGGCCAGAGTTTCTCGTGATTTGTGGGGATCTTCTGGACGCATTTCCCAAGGTATTTATAAGGATCATGATGAAGAATTTGGCTTCAATAATACCTTTTCCAAGTTTTTTCAACTTAAAACACACATTAAAAAGAAAACTATCAACAAAAATACAAGTTTAATATAGCATAAAAAGTTGTTTTTTTTAAATAGAGGGCATAACATACTTTGGATGTTTTAGATTTTTTTTAAATCCATTATAATATTAATATATTTTTTCGTCATAGGTTTTTTATGTATATTTTGATTTGCATACGATATCCATGTTTAGTTTTTGTATTTTAATATTTAATCCTGTAAAATTACAACATTTTTCATGAAACAAAATATCAAAGAGCCCTTGCGTGACCCATAACTATTAGCTTATATCGAATTTTTATGTTAGAATAAAAATATACATTATTTTTTTGGCGTTGGAAGAAAAATTGAAGACATTTTAATCTATTTCTGATATGGACCAAAAATGTTTTCAGCTCGGGGTCGTACAGGATTAAGCCGATTATAAAAATAATATATTCTTGGGAAATGTTCGTCATACTCTCTGGATTTGTAGAAATATTATTAGTCTATTTTTAAAGAAGTAACAGAAGTATTTTATCAATTATCTAAATATAGACCTTATTCGTCCTTAAAGTAGAAGTTTTATAAAAATATACCCTTTAAGTGTATAGAAAAAGCCTGATGGTTTTTTGGGGGATCTTTTTGATGTACATTCCAAGGTACTTTTTTGTTTGTATCCTATTATATGAAAATTTCAAGAGCAATATTTTCTTATTAAAAAAAGAGATGAAATAATGTCTTCATAAGTGTGTTCCAATCAAAGTTTTTATTGTTGGAAATCTGCACGTATTTTCAAGTTATAAACGTAAACCAAATTGCCTTGTTATTGTAATAATTAAAGACTTATATTTTAAGGTATTTGGGTCAATGACAAAATTATATAGAAATTATTAATCTCATATATAAAAAATCTTGTACGTTTTTTGAAGAACATTTTTCATGCATTATTAAAGTTATATAGAAGTAGTTTACCAGTGTAGTTTTTCGTACTGAAATTTAAAGGAAAAGAGATAAAAAATAATTTCCTTTTAGGATTGGCCAGATATTCGTAAGGAACAAGAGAAGGATTTTAAGGACATATTTGCTAAAAGTGAAGTACCATTGTTTGTGTTTGTGGAAACCATGATGTGGGGGATGCCCCAAGCTCAAAAACCCTCCAATCCTACAATGAGTCCTTTGGGGATGATTATTTCTCGTTTTGGGTCAAAGGTAAAACTATGATTATGTCTTTTGTGTGTTTAAGGTGTTGTCGTTCTTCTCTGAAATAACTATTTTGGACTAGAATGGATATTTATATTATGTTTTTTTCTTTCAATTTCTATTGAATATTTTAGAACTGTAAAATAAATGAATTATGTATATTTGCATTTTATAGGCGATTCCTCTTTTTGTAGGTGTAAAGTTCCTTGTCCTCAACTCTCAACTTATTGAAAAAATCGAAGACTGCCAGGAAGAAGCCAAGAGCCATGAGGATTGGTTAGACTCCCAGTTGAAGGAACATTCGGACACTCACAAGGGAAAGCCATTAGGTACGAAGGAGTTATATAGTCCTTTTAATAAGAGGTGTGACATTGTCCCTATACGATTATAATTAAAAAAATTATACTTTTGAATTGGTTTAATATTCAATATTATTATTATGTCAGCCAAATGACTGATTTGATGTATTTTATAGCTCAATGGTCCAAGTCTTTGAGCAATTAAGAATAATATAATCATTCATTCCATGTTCTGGATTATTTATTTTTAGTTAGGAAAGAAAACGACTCTTCTCAGAAGTAAAAGATCAATTATTAGCTTTCATGATTCAAAAGTAAATATCGAATGATGAATTATTGCTTAGTTTTACTCTCGAAAAGCAAGTTATTTCCAGGTTATTTAATTGGTTATATAATAACACAAGCAGGGGAAAAATAAAAATCTCATTTAGTTTTTTATTACGCGAAACAAAAAAACGAATAATATTTTGCCTTGTTATATAAAAATTACCAAAATTATATATTATCTAAAAATACTGACTAACTTGGTCTGAATACAAGTTTTAACATATCTAATAATAAGCTAGTTTTAAGTGTAATTTTTTTTTCGTCGTAATATTTTTTTTTATGTTAGAAGATTCAGAGTATAATTTTCAGTTGATATGTTATAAGTGGGTAAATAAATTACCTAAGTTAATAAAGAAAATGGCATTGGCAATGATGATATTAATAAAAAACTATCGGACTAGCACATCTGTAACTATTCAATACTGTTTAAATATGATATTATTTTAAGAAAATATTTTTAAAATCATGTTTTGGCTTCCATTTTACTAAAGGAGTGGGTTATTTAAGCTAAGTAAGACGGTCATACCAAAAAGTTGCAATATTTTTTAGGAAGCTTTGTTAACTAATAAGATTTCTATGTTGCATGATCTTCGCTGTTCTGAAGTGCTGTTTCAACATATCCCATGGTTCATAAATGACCCCGAGGAAGAAAAAGTATACTTTAACGTAAACCAGCCGTTGAGAGAGAAAATGCTCTCAAAGTTTTACGCTGCAGGGGTTTCGGCTATATTTTGTGGACACTATCATCGCAATGCGGAGGATTCTATAAGGAAATGGAACTTATTGTGACCTCAGCTGTTGGATGCCAAATTGGAGATGATGGACATGGCTTCCGACGTGTTGACGTGAGCAAAACTGGAAAAATAACCCATGATTACAAGTCACTAATGAAGTATGAATGATAATAATATAATCATATATAACTTATAATATGGCTATTGCATAAAAATGTTTATCAATTTCCTAACATTTTATTGTTAATTTTCTTGAAATATCATAAAATATGAAAAAAGTGTTTTATTCTTATATTTTAAGCGATAATGATTGCTTTAATTGAGAGAAGCATGCAGGTTTCATGGATTCTACACTGAAGTTGATATTTTTAACGATAAAAAGGCACATTATCATTCTTCTCACTAACGGCTGATATAACTAGTAAGGGGGCTTTGAGTCTAGAAACTCTTAAAAAGATTACAAATAATCAGAGCTGGGACTACCGATTTTATCTGTACTGCCGGTGGTAGATTTTTATACCAATACCGCTGAATTGGGAAAAACTACCTAATACCGCTACCGATGGCATGATTTAAGTCCATTGGTAGCGATATATTGAAAACGACTATCATATATATTTATTACAAAAAATTCAAATATCAACTTTAGTCAAACTAAAGTATAGACTTCATGTATGTACTTGTAATAATTGTTGCGAAATTACCCCTTATAATCATGTGTAGCGGGAACGATAGTGCACGCTACGGTTGCTATAGAAAAAAGATTGAACACGTCTAAATTATATTGTTCCCTCCTTCCAGCCATGACTGTACTCCATCTCTATGCTGTATTCTTGATTCTATCCCTGTCTGATGTGAGAGAATAAACAAAGCTATGAATAAGAACTATATTAAACCATAGAGATATAAAGATATAGAGAGCTTATTCCCTCCAATTAGCAGAGAAACATCGTTCAGCTGTATTCTGGTCACAATGACGTATTTCTCTGAAGAATCCATCCTCCAATAGCAGAGAAACATCGTTCAGCTGTATTCTGAACATGTAGCGCACGACGACATGGATCACCCTATTGATGTTTTAGTAGCATCACTGCACATCATACAAATGTTGCTAACAAAGTGATGCTATTGTTTTTCATTATATTTGTCAGTATCTGCTGAATCGCTGAGCAAGAAATACATTCACTTTGTTCTCTCCAAAGAATATTCGCTTTCTTTATTCATTCCGATTCCTTCAGCAGTACATTGGTGACCCGACAAGGACTACGCAAACCACTTTAACAAAATAGCATACTCAAATCGGTCATGACTGAACTGAGAAATCTCCAAGTTCAACTCGCCGCCGCAAACAAGGAGCTCGAGGCCCTTCGTGCAGCCCATCCAGTGGCAACCGTTCAGACGCCCGTCCTCGCAGCCACCGCTCACCTTGCACCACTCACATTGTTGGATATGAAGGATTGGTTCCGTCAAGCTGAGGCGCAGTTCGCCTACAAGGGAATAACATCGGAACGCACCAAGTTTTATTATGTCACGTCATGTTGGGACTCCTCCATAAAGCGCAATCTCCGCGAGGAGATAAGGACCCGGTGGATCCTGAGACCTACCAGACATTAAAGCGGGTCATTTTGACCCGGTGCCGTCCACCAGCCCCACGCCCGAGTTGAAACATTCATCGAGTCATTTGAAACCGGATTTCTCGATCCCATCGACGCTGATGCTGCATGTCGGGTGGCCTTCGAAGATGACAAGCCAGAGGTAGCATTGGATAATCTTCGTCGATTCAGATAATCCAACATGCTCCTCCGTCAGCAAAAGCTCTCCTGCAGGGATCATTCAGCGTTCCTTTCAATAGCTTCATGGACTTGGCAACCTCACTTTCTTTCAATCCACAAGTTCCAGTCAATGCCTCAAGCAGCCACCCCAAGTCGGATAAGAAACACTTATGCTTCTACCATCACCGTTTCGGAGCCAAAGCCCAGAAGTGCCTTACGCCAGACATTTGCAAACCTCTCATGGCTTCAAAAAACGCAATTGCCACCGGCTAAAATAACCCAATCGCCGGTGGCCAACACAATCAATATCGGAGCAGCAAACCACGTACCGGGTTCCAATTTACGCTATATTGTGAAAAAAAAAGTAAAAAGCGTTTTCTCATCGATTGTGGTGCGGACTTGTCCATCATCCAACTTAAGGATATTCCCCCAAGCCTCCGTAATAAACTCCGTCTGGACTCAGTCAACCTTTGCACGGCCACATTGTCCCCGATCATGGCGTCAAGAAATTTTCAATCGTCTGCACAAACTTTCACATCCGGGCATCAAAGCTACACAACGAATAATCCTCAGCCGTTTTGTTTGGTACCGGGCCAAGGCTGGTATTGCTCGTATGGTACACGCCTGTCAAGAATGTCAAACCTCGAAAGTCCATCGGCACACGCACTACCCCATTCAAAAGTTCGAGTCTCCTACAGGGCGGTTTTCGTATATCCACGTGGATATTGTAGGGCCTCTCCCCATCAGCGAAGGTTTCCGTTACCTCCTAACCATCATCGACCGGTGGACCAGGTGGCCCGAGGCCATTCCAATCTCGGATATCTCAGCTGAAACTTGTGTGGCGGCTATGATGCACGGATGGGTAGCTCGCTTTGGCTGTCTGGAAACAATCACGACGGACCGTGGTAGACAGTTTACGTCAGAATTGTGGGCTACATTTGCTCGGTTGCTTGGATCGAAGCACTCTCAAACCACGTCTTATCACCCTCAGTCCAATGGGATGGTTGAAACGTTTTGATGACAACACTACTTCTTGGGTTAGACAACTCCCGGCCGTTCTCTTGGGCCACCGCTCAATGGTCAAGGACAACCTCGGATGCTCTGCCGCAGAAGTTATATATGGGGAACCCCTCCATCTTCAGGGCAGCATCGTTCACACGCCGGACACCCCTCCTCTGCTTCACATGTTGAACTCGCTCAACATCAAGCTCGAGGTGCTATCTTTGTTCCTCCGGCTCGTCGGGTTTCCGCTCCTCCCCCGAATGATCAGCGACTCAAACAAGCCTCGCATGCCTTCATCCGTCAGGATCAAGTACAGCCTCCTTTGTCCAGACCTTACAAAGGTCCTTACCGCATCCTACAGAAATTCTCCGATTATTTCGTCCTGGATTTAAATGGCAAGGAGGACTCCGTCTCAATATCCCGACTCATTCCATGCTCATCGCACTCAAACGCTCATTTTCCCTTCAAACCTCATCAACTGGTGCAAGTTTCCATGGACTCCACCACTTCAGCGCCCAACGCACATCTCGTTCAGGCAGAGTGATAAAGTCACCGGCCAGATTCCAAGATGGGTGACCATTCCAGACAGCTCTTCCCTTTGGTCTTCGCTGGGGGGAGCAGTGTAGCGCACGACGACATGGATCACCCTATTGATGTTTTAGTAGCATCACTGCGCATCATACAAATGTTGCTAACAAAGTGATGCTATTGTTTTTCATTATATTTTGTCAGTATCTGCTGAATCGCTGAGCAAGAAATACATAAACTTTGTTTTCTCCAAAGAATATTCGCTTCTTTATTCATTTCGATTCCTTAAGCAGTACAAACACAATGACGTATTTCTCTGAAGAATCCAATAAGCTCTCTATATCTGTATATCTCAATGTATTAAACAACAATACTCTTTAGATCGCACGCACCTGAAGTCTCATCAGCTAGAACAGATGGGACCAAATCTTTATATCTCAATGTATTAAACTACAATACTCTTTAGATCGTGCGCACCCGAAGTCTCATCAGCTAGAAGAGGTGGGACCAAGTTGAGTCTTTGCAAGAGGTGCGGTTCAAAATTATTGATGCATATATTAATGATAAAAGAAACGTAGTTACAGCTTACTTACAATTTTGGACTCCATCCTTTGCTTTTGACATACAAAGACTGGACTTGGTCCCGCCTCTGCCAATTGAGTTGGTGAATTCTGCCCAACCATTTATTATTATAACTTTCCAAGTAATTTTCCGTTAATAAAAAAATAATTTTGGTTCTAGTACTAGTAGTCTATTTTTGTATTATGAAGTGCCTAATAAGTACCCCAGCCCTAAAACCAGCAGACATTCCCAGGCTCTGGAAGATATGACCATCAGACACCACATCCTTAATTATGTAATTTTAAAATTTCCAACAGTAATAAAAATTTCAGACCTTGTCTGAATTTACTACCTACTTTTCAAGGTAAAGAGAGGAAAAAAGAAAAAGAAAAGGAGGAGGAGGAGTTAGAGAAATAGAGAAAAGAAAAAAAAACCATCTCATGTGACATAAAACATATTCTTTATACAAAGTCAAACTTTTTATGAGGAATGTTTGTACAAAACAGAAAATTATTTTCTCTCTCCTCTCTTATATTCTTTAAGGTCTGTTTCACTCACAACCTAGCTCCAAAACCTACCCATACCCGAAGGACGAACATATGCGAGTGATAAATAATAAGTTAAACATATGAAGGTGTTTCAGAAAAAATGCGAAAAAACAAAATCATAAAAACTAATTCCATTTATAACAAAAACCCTTTTAACAAACATTTTTCACATGAATTCCCTCAATTCGAATATGCCCGTCCCACCTCTACACAAACTTTCTGAAGGCCTGACAGAAGCTCTCCTCCTAAACGTTCTTGTCGACGATGAAGCATCTTTTTCATGACTAGGAAGTAGAAGAAGTCTGCAGAAACGAGAATACGAGAGTAGGGTGGACAATGGATGCCCTTTAGTTCCTTTTGAACAGGAACTCATTCGTACTCTTTGCCTTGTGACACGAAGCATTGTCGAGGTGGAAGTCTCCTATGGTCGATTCTTCTTGTGACGAAGATCTTCATCAGGAGGAGTACTTAAAGAAGCTGAGAAACATATGTTTCTACCTCGATTTTTGACACTTGAACCTCAGAGGTGGATGGGGGCCTTCAAGCACCATTGAAATTAATTGTTATAGGTTTCATACATAGTCGCAATCTTGTTCAGAATCCTAAATTTGATCTCAAAATTGAGTTTCTAAAAGGCTGTGCGCACATCTTTTCATATGGTGTTATTTTTTTATCCATTCTTGGGGATCCCTTTTTGTTGACTAGATTGAAACACCAAGATTGTCATGGATAATGTGGAAATGGTTTTGATCAGCGTTTTGGAGTTAAATAAAATCTTTGGTACGGACCTTCTTCTTACCGTTGTCTGAGGAGGAGTTCCCGACCTTAACTAATGGTGAAATAATATAAATTTGAATTCATGAGATTTGGTTGACCTCAAAGGCCGAGCCAATCATAAATTAGGGAGTTTTCCCGGCTTTGATTATTTCATCGACGAACTTGCAGACGCACAAAAGGATATTTTTTTCTTAAATATGGCCCATGCTAGGAAACAACCTAAACAAAAGCTTCATTTGGAATAAAATTCTAAATCGGTTTTGACAAAGAAAATAGAGGTCAACCTAATTCGAGCCTGAAATGTAATTTGAGGTATATATCTAGAAGATTGGTGTTCTATTTTGCAAGATAAGAACAGATTTGCATCATTATCCGAAAACACCTTGTAAGTTATGACATATCCGACCTAACTTTGACCATGTGCATTGGATCATTAGTGAAGTATTAATTATTATCATGTTGCCAAACAAATAATCGATATACAGGACCGTGATTCTCAGAATATATGTATAAGGCATTTATGAATGGTCTTTAAAAAGTGTCAGCGGTAGATTAAAAACCCATGAGACCCTCGAATAAGCCCGCTAGATTACGTCTACAAAGTAAAAAAATAAATAGCGTGGAAAATGCTTCACAACAAAAAAGCTTTGTGACAAAAACACCCACGAGAAAAAGAAGAACGATATAAATGCTTCACTACAAAAAGCTTTGCAACAATAATATCCAAAAGAAAAAGAAGAACGAGGAAATTTACTGACTATAAAGAGCAAGCGAGGTAAATACCCACGACAAAAAACGAAAAGGTCTGTAACGAATTTATGCGATATAAAATTAATGGACACCCTCTAAAATTTGTTATCTAATGGCTGCTTCAAAGATGATTAAAATACAAGAAATGCCCCTATTGCAAAGAAAGCTGACTTTTTCTCTTGCCAGTGATTTCGAATGACGTCACATCGGCAAGCACGAAGAATAACATGAGTAATAGTATTGTTTTCCGATCAAAAGAATATTATAAGAATATATTCTTTGACGTAAAAAATAACATATTAATTTTGGCGTTTTTTAAAATCATTCCTTGTATTTTATTTAACTTAAGTTGCTCCAGGCTCAATTTAACGATTTGAAAAGTCTTACTAAGTCCAACCACTCTCATCAGCTTCCTCCTACTTCGATTGATTAGAAGCAGAGGATGACAGATGAAAGATGTTATAGGATGTTGATGAAATATGAATATATTTGATTTACGACTGTTTTCATAGCGAATTCTTTCATAATTTGTGCATGTCATTATTCAACAAACATGTCCTGACTTATATGAGAGGAATATTTTTAATTAAGAATTATGAAAGCAGAAGTGTCCTTGAGATTAAATATGTTGTTATATATAGAATTTGGGTTCTATGCACGCAAAACAAGGACTGCAGTGTGTTGCATTCAAAACAACAACATTTTGTCATAATATTTTCTGATGTCAGGAAGTGTGTATAACGAAAAATACTTGGACTGTATACAAAATGACTTCAATGAAATAAAATAAGTAGATATATAAAATTAAATACAGTTAAGTAAGGAATCATTTGCTTTATCGACTTAACGTCCTGATAATTTAAACAGTGTTTTTTATTTAAGTCTTTTAAGATTCTATACCAAGACATTATAGAATGCCCAAGCAATATAGAGTGTAGAACTGAATCTTCTAGCTCACAAATACAGAACCATAGAGAATATGAAGCAGCATATTGTAGCAATGAATATCGAAGTATTTGTTATGCTCTTCAGTGTTGACAGTGACACAAAAAACTAAAGACAGAGTGAAACTTCATGAAATATAGAGAGTGAAATGACATTACTGATGCCATTGCATCCCTATCTCTTAAAAATATATAATTTATATCAAGTCTCACTTACTCTTTATTTATTTGTGGTGTCTGTCTTTCCAAATTATAAATTTTCCCCAGTGAAGCAAAATACCAAAGACGTCATCTTGTGTTTACACGCATTTCGTAAATATTACTATTAGCAATTTTAATTGCTAGCGTACCTATCTTAAGAACTATCATATATTTGAGAACACTTGAACTAACACAGGGTCAATTTTATAATTGTTAAATTTTTTACCATATGCTTGATGCTTGAAGATGTTTTCAAACTCAGAAAGGCTGAAAAGGCAAATAAACTTTGATTATTTTTATTTTTAGAACAAGGACTTCAATATTGAATCTGACAAACTTGTAATCGATTGAAGAAGTGTTTTGTACTATATTTGTAAGCAAAAACTTTAATCTGGGGTACCATTCGTTCTCCCTTCTTTATTTCTTTGATTTTGAATACGCATAGATTTATTTATGATACTATAAATTACATTTATTCTTTTATATTTAATTTTTTTTGTAAGTTTATGAACATAAGAGATTGTAATTCATATATATTGTATTATATATATATATAGTTATATACATATATAAATATGTATATATACAAATATATATATATATATATACATGCAAAAACGTTCCACATTTATATGTTATAAGTCCATATATATACATGCAAAAACGTTCCACATTTATGTGTTAAAAGTCCATATATATATAAATAATATATATATATATATATTCAGGGTTAGGCCGGATTAGTGAAACATCGGATTGTAAGTACAAAATCTTTCTTTATATAACTCTGAGAGGCTTTGTTAAGATTTAAAATTATGTGGCACGGACTTTTTTACATCTGCTATGTTGTTTTCACCACTTTTTGTAGAAAAACAAAGACGAAATAGACCTTTAAAACAAGCGAACGGCCGTCCTCAAGTTGTTGGAATCTGTCCATTCCCACAAGACTATCATGCACATGCTTGGGGTAAGCCGTACATTCATCTGGCGTACCAAATAAGTTATAAAAGAGACGGGCAAACTCACAAGGAGGCCTGGACAAGGGAAGAAGAAATCTTTGAAGACACCAAGGCTGAACAAGGCCGTCGCCGGCAAGATACTTCGTAGCCCGTCTGCTCCATGAATAAGATGGCTCAGGAGTACGATGTATCTGCGAGGACATTCGGGAGGGTGGTCAAAGCTGACCTGGTCATGAAGCCGTTCATGTACAGGAAGATGCATTTAATAAACGAAGTCACCAGGATCAAGAGGAAGGCTAAATCAAAGTTACTGCTCAAATGGTACGCAGACAACCCAAGTGTCGGTGTGATCTTCTATGATGATAAACTTTTCGAGACCACAAATAAATTAATCCTCAGAATGATGGTATATTGTGCAGGGATGACTCCAAGATCCCAGAGAACACCAGAAACGTTTACCGGATGCAGAAGCCGGCATCTGTGATGGTCTGGGGGGCAGTGGCCTCCAATGGTAAAAATCACCCTTGCTCCAGATTCCAGACGGCGTTAAAATAAAAAAGATCGGTTACTTGGACTTTCTGAAGACCAAAGTATTCCCGTGTATTCAAGAGTTTGATGGACTCCCTGTTTGCTTCCAGCAAGACGGAGCTCCGGTCCATACTGCAAGGATTGTGCAGGACTGATGTACAGCCAATTTTCACAACTTTTGGAGCAAGGAGCTTTGACCTCCCTCATCTCCTGATTGCAACTCCCTTGACTTTGCCAAGTAGGGGATGGTGAAAAAGGAGGCCAATGCTGAAGCAAGGGTCAACAAGGACCAGCTGATAGCCGCAGCTGAGGCTGCCTGGAACAAGATTCCCGAGAAGATTGTATGCAATAGCTTCAATAATGTGGCCAAGAGACTTAGGACTTTAGTTCGTGCAATTGGTGGATATTTGGAATAATTTTGTAATATATATTTTGAAGTAGTTTGTTGTCAACCAAATTTACTAAATGATATATTTTCTAAATTGTGTATTTTGGGAGCTATTGTCTTTTTCCATGTTTCACTAATTCTGCCTATATGGTTTGAAGTTTTTTTTTATAAATAACTATGTTAAAGAAAGTAAGAAAAGTAAATAAACTCCATATTTCGTGAGCCAAATACATACTTATATCTGATGGACACTTCACGTATCCTATATTTATTCATAATTTTAGTTAACCATTCCCAACTTTTTAAGCCTGAAAAAAGAAACTGAAGAGGAGGGGTAGAACGCGTTTGTTCTTAGACGTTGTCATCCATGACATGCTAAGTCCTGGGCAGTGTTCTTCAGGGCTTTCCCTCTGCCAACAACGGCCTCACATACATGCAACCATATTTCACTTAAGTTAATATACAAAACATATTATATAATATAAGTGTCGAATACTTGAATAATTGAAAAAATATTTACTTTTATATATATATTTTTTTTTTGTTATTTTTCTTAAATTAATACTTAATTATTATTATTATTGTATAATTATTTGTTTGTATATAAAGATACATGTTTTTATATTAGTAGCCATGAAGGCTAGGGCTATAGTAGCTCTGTAATAAATCATACAACAACAACAACTAATGATATGAAGGAAATCGTAGCATTAAAAAAATAATGTGTTGATTGATATACCTGTATATTTAGAGCCCAATTACTACCCAATTGCCATACAATTACCTCTTATGATAATTAAATAACATTAATAAATATTATTCACACAAAGAAAATCATAAGAGTCAATTCATATTTATTTATAGTCGTCACATTAAGGGTAATTAAATTTTATAATAAACTGTAGAATATATATATATATATATATATATATATATATCATAGTAAATTTGGACTATAATACTTATATTATCTTTCGAATTAAACGAGTTTTTTTCATTATCTTAGCTATAACTTTTCACTGTATGTTAAAAAAAATTCAATATGTTGTTGAGATAATTGTTGATTTATATTTTTTATAAAAAAATTATGGCTGAAAAAGGACCCTCAATAGTTCCTTTAGATAACGGTAACCATAACCATAGTTTTCATAATATTTATACCTCACTGACTTTATACATTTTGACTCATGGTTAATTAAGTAGCAAATGAATTGTAGCTACCTACTATTTCAAAATATGTACATTGAACTTAAAATAAAATAAAACCGGGGTTAATCTTCATGTCCTATTTGTTAGTAGTCTATAAATTGAATTAAAGGCACACCATCACTATCAAATATTTGATGAAGCTAAATATTTTCGACACCTTTCAGTCATTCACTTCTACGTAGTGTCAGTAATTTCCACGAAAAAGGATTTAATACTTATGGGAAATCATTAGAGGTCTCCATGTGTGTACTCTTGACTCCTATCTGAGAGTAATTGTTTTGTTTTTAATTAATTAATTTAAAAGCAACAAATACATGATTTTTTAGCTTATAAGGAGCAATTTTTTGCCATCCTTGTACAATAATTTCTTATGATAAATAATTTTATAACCCTGAAGACATCTTCAATGTTCAATAGTAAATGTGAAAATCACAATATAAATCGAAACAATTTAGTACATTCAGTTAAATCCTTTTAATTCAGAAATTAATTAGTACTGTAACAATGTATTTACTAAGATACCAATGTCACGTGATAAGCTATATAAATATCATGGGTAAGGTTTCTATTTATTGAGCCTATATGGTTCGATAGAATTGCATCTGACTGGATATAAATAAGTATTATAGCATTAAATTAGTCTATCGAGCCTATCATGGGCAAGGTTACACATGCACCAAAAATATCTTTGAATACAAAAATATTCCTGTAATGCCTGTGATTTTATCGATTATGATGTAATTTGTTTAATTTGAAATCTGAATGTAAAAAAACACAACGTGGAATTGTAAAAAGCTCTCATAATTAATTTGGACACATAACATATAATTCATGGGTGTATTTATACAGGGAGTACTATAACCTGGAATAGGAACTCCCTTCTCTTTATGTCAAATTTTAACCACCTTCGTAAAAAAAGGAAAGGGAAAATGAGGGAATTCCTAATAGGAACTTTTCTCTTTTTCATAGTTAAACTTTGACTTAAAAGGGAAAGAATTCCAGGTTATAGCATTCCCTGATATAACATTCAATTATGTATTTAATTGCATATTACATAACACTGTCGCTTCAATCCTAATGGCTTAGTAAAATATTTTAGTACGATTCCTGTTATATTCATTAATTAGTACAAGCTCATACTTGTTGCATTTCATCTAAGCGACTTGTCACATGTTACCTGGAGAGAGCGCCTCTGTTCTCTGGTACGGATATTTCCCGGGAAAGAATAGGTGCCAGGAGGTGTCTGTTATTCTTTTTTAAATAATCTCATCATCATTGAGTATCTACCTTCAATAAAGATAACACTTCTCCTATAAATGTCGATTGTTTAATTTAAGATATTCTATTACTTTGGGTTGATCATCAGAGTGGGTTGTCTGAGGGGTTTTATTTATACAGTCCACTTGTCTCCACAAATAGAACCCAAGTAGATCAACCATTTATCTCATAATAGATATCTAAATTATGGGTCGTATTTTATATATATGATATAAAATAGGTTGAAACTTGAAAGGTTTAAATAATAAATAAATTTTGACGTAGGATATTATATAAGTCTATTTGAAGTCTTCGATGGTATTGATTTGTAGATAAGCTGTGATATTTTGTAGTGTAATCAAAGATCTCTAAGGGAAGGAAATAATATCAAAAACATTTTGTTTTTAACCACAACCGCCAAAATTATGGCTTTTGTTGACGACAATTCAGAGTGAGTTATAAAAGCTTCACTACTGATGAAGATAAATTAATCAGAACATAAACTACCTCTCCCTTTTCTTTACAACTACCTCAAAAAATCTTACTCGTATCCAAACAAAATGTCTGTCCAAAAAAAATATTAATATTTTATAATATTCAGCAGCTCAAGTGAAATTTAACAAAACTTAAAATATTCAATGGGTCACTTTTGGTGAACCTCATTGATAAGATCCATGGTTCGAGTGACTAATTTAGACGCTGTAATGCTTATTTATATCCAGTCGGAAGCTGCAATTGTATCGAAGCAAATAAACTATATATATATATATTGAAATTGACAAATTGCTGAAAATTATGGCTTTGGTAGACGACAATTCAGAGTGAGTGTAAAAGCTTCATCACTGATGAAGATAGGTTACTTTAGTACATACAGATCACCTTGGGAAAGTTTGAACAAAATCAAATAACGGGAAGTGTTTCCTCAACGGACCCAAAAGTTATTTAGTTATCTTATGTAGTATTTTTTTTGTCATTCGATCACCTCTCGTGTCCTCAATATAAATGCCACTTAAAAATAATTTGCTGCAAAATTTAGGTATGAGAACAAGGATTCCAAATTAGTTTTTAATACATTTAAAATAAACGAGAAAATGTAGGTTTTGTAAAAGTCATTTTTTTGAAAATATGCCAAAAATGACAATTCAAATTTTTTATTACTCACGTCTTTTGTATGTATTAAAAAAACAAAGACTAATTTAGGATCCGTGTGTCCTTTTAAAAGTATATGTATATTTGCATGGTTTTACTATTACATGAGTGTATATCTTTGTGAGCCATCCTTTCTTTAAAATTCTTCAGACTACTTTTAATTGTCTGAAAGAGGATTACAAAACCAATGGTTTCTTATTTTTAATAGCATGTCAATAGTCTTTTTGGGAGAAAAAGAAGACATGAAATAATGTTATGAAGCCTGCATTTCCTTGAAAGTAAATATACAGAGCAGTCAATATCTTGAATGGAATTCAACATGATTGTGGATACCAATGATAATACTGCGTGTTCTGCCAACCTGTTTGAATTGGCATGATTGAAAAGATATATGGAATTGGGATCAAATTTGACCTGTTTGCACTTTTAAAAGCAGAAAAAAACATTTCATTGTCACTTTTCCACCATGAAATCCAGTGACTTTTCTTAGAGTGGCTTAATCAATATAATGAGTAAAATATAACTTTGATATCAAATCCCATTACATCACATAACTATACAAAAAAATTACACTGGTTTTCTGGGGTCCATTTTGACCTACTCCTAAAAAAGGACTAAATATGCTTACTGTCAAAAGGGGAAAATGCAGCCATTTATTTTCTGTGTGATAGGTAAAAAGTTGTTTTTTTTCATTCAAAAATATTCTGGGTTAAAAAACAAAGTAGCGGCTTTATCATAAAGCTTAAGCAGAGATGACCGAAATCGTAAAATCATACAAGGACTGCAAAATAAATATACTTGGTTTTATATGTAATTTCATATATACACTTTGCATACTGCACAAACCTTTTCTTATTTAATAATATTCGTAAAATAAAGTAAATATGTTATGTATATAGGTATGTTCTGTGTATTTATGCATCCTTTTATAAGTATTTTTCTGTATTTTTATGTTAAGATAATAAAATATTTTACAAAAATAAATAAATAGCAGTACACTTGAATATGGATTTGTACATTAATTAGAAATGAAAATAACAATTTCAAGCCTCTATTATACTGCATAAAAAATTACAAGTATTTTCAAATAAAAGCGAATGATACTTGCACACTAAATACAGTTCATCTTCACTGTGAAAAGGGGAAAACGCAGCCATTTATGTTTTGTGTGATGGGTAACAAGTTATTTTTTCATTCAAAAATATTTGGGGTGAACAAAAAACCAAAGAAGATGCTTTATTTTAAAGCTTATGCAAAGGTAGGTCAATTATGACCATTGAACCAAATATTATAAAATCTTACTTTCCTATTTTTGTGACATAAATTAGAAGTATTTCTATAAAGAATATTTATTTAGTCCTTGATAAAACTATTAAGATAAAAAATGTTTGTGATTAAAGTTTGATTGAAACAGTTCATGATATGCTGAATTGATCATACTTTTGAAATATTACGGTTCAGTTTACCTTAAAACCAAAGATAAAAACACCATCTTAAATCGGAAACAATAATGGATCTTATGCTTAATAAGATACTTTCTTGTGTAACACTCTTTAACAAACATATCACTAACCCTCTATTCTGTTAACCAAAAATTTGATTTGAAGTGTAAAACAATCGATTTGCATTGTAATATTAATGATAAAATAGAAAATATATACCAACTTATAAATCCAAATTCGGATTCAAGTCTTACATATTTAAATATTCATATGGCAACAAATTTTTATCTACAAGAGGAATATAAAAGAAAACTAATTCAAATAATTAATGAAGACACTCAATGATGAGGCAGCAAATATAAAGAGTGAATACAACATTTTATATTTTACTTTTGATGCATAAGTAAAGTTTGATATATACTCATCTATATGCATTTTCGCAGTCTTATTAAACGGAATGACCATGTTTACGAAAGAAATCGAAATCTATGATTGAATACTGTAATTGAAGTTTTTAGTTTATATGTTGTACAAAAATAACAACTGCATTTTAGCTATTCCGTTCATTAGATTTTTTCACTTTTTAACAATACATATATCATTAAAAATACAGTAATATATTAACTATTTTAGACAGTCGATGAAATAAAACTAGTGGAAACGCAGTAAAAGTCAATATATATATTTGATAACCTTTCAAAAAAATTATCTAGAGCTTTCATGGTGTAAAAATAAACAAATTTGTAAGGTTTTTACATAATGAGTACGCTATTAATGATCTTTAATATATATTAATATTATATTGATGCCACTTTTATACTTACGTAATAGAGATCTTTATTAACTTAAGACTAAATGAACTTGGTGGTTGTAATACATCATATTGAATCGTTCCAGCACCTAATTAATGCAAGGACAAAGTTCATTATTCGTTTAAATTAAGAGACAATACTCATATTATAAACCTCCAAGAAATACAAAATTAGTGGAAATACTCATTAGGCAGTTAGTGTGGTATACATGACGTTTCATACAAATAAAATGTGATGTCATCGACCGCTTGATTCAACAATGCCAATACATTTATTAACCATAGCCAATAGTACAGACTCCCAGAGTCATCTTGATTATTTTTTGATAATTGTTTGTTTAATAATATTAGATTTCAGATAGCAATTAAAATATTATTGAAGAATTCTATTAAAAAAGTCTAAACGCAATAATGAAATGAGTTTCAGGCAATAATAATATTCATATTTTTAATATTTAATCATTTTATTCGTTTTAAACAATATTAAATTTCAGATATCAATGAAGTGTTGTTTTAATTTTCCCTCTGTCCTTTTTTATTATTTGTATTTGACATTATGCCATATGTAAATATAATTTGAAAATACTAATGTGGAGGTTAGTTTGGTAAACAATACGTTTCATACAAATAAATGTGATGTCATAGACCGCCTGATTCGACAATACCACTACATTATCTACAGTTATAATGAACACATAATATCCACGATGACGGCCTTTGATGTCTAAAATAATAACATAGTCATGAACAATACATTCTGACAACATCTCATACTTTTTTTAGAGTTTTAGTATGTCATAATTTATTTTAAACTTCTTGGGACATTATAAGCCAAGGAACAAAAAGGCTTTGAGACGACAAATCTTTGGTTACATATTTAATTGAGGATTTTTAAATCATCATAAAAAGTGCAATTTAGTATCGGAAGAAATATTGATGAAAAAACAATCGGTATTTTTTATGCCTACTTGGTTCGATAGATTTGCATCCGACCCGATGCATTATAGCATTAAAATAGTATATCGAACCTGGATCTTATCAATGTAGTAGACATGCCTTAACGCAAACGGCTATCGAAATCCCTCGAGTATTTTAAATCTAAATTTAAAAGGAGTGCAATAGATGAATGAGTTAAGGCGTGTTTAAATCTCAACGTTGGGGGACCAGGTTCGACTCCGACCGAGAGGGGAAGGTGCATTTGTGTCAATCTGATATACAGGATCTTCCATGTAAATCCGCACAAAGTTCAACTTCGTCCAGATCCATAAGGAGTGCAAGTAAAGCTTAGATATTGCACATGAGGGAGGTTTCGTGAATGTATTGTCGAATTGCGCCCGAACACAAATCAAATATACTGATACGGAGATGGAGAAGACCTGGAGAGACACGGTCATCGAGTTGCTGTGCGCAGGGCACCGTCCTGCAGCCATCATCAAGTTGCTCAAGTACCCCAGGAGGACGGTCTACGACATCACCAAGAAGTTGGAGGAGTCAGGGATGTCCAAGAGGAAGGAGCACAAGCCCAGGATTGACTGGATCTGCACGCTCACATTTGTGGCTGGACTCAAGAGGTCCATCAAGGCCAATCCGGGGACGCCTATGTCCATCCTTGCCAGGAAGCGTGGGGTCCACCTGTCGTCGTCCCCTGGATGGACTTTGTGGCTTCCGGGACCCCGTACACATTCTAGCAGGACTCGGCGCCCGCCCACAAGGCCAAACTTGTGCAGTCCTGGCTGAAGAAGAATGTGCCCAACTTCTGGGACTTCAACACCTGGCCCCCAACAGCCCCGACTTGAACCCATGCGACTACTACTGGTAGGGGAAGTTGGAGAGGGAGGTGTGCGCCACACACCACAGCAATGTGGCGTCCCTGAAGGCCTCCATCAAGTCGGAGATGAACAAGCTGGATCCTGCGTAGGTCTCCACGGCCTGTGGGAGGTTCAGGCGTCGTTTGGAGCACATCCTAGAGGCTAAGGGCGGCCATATTGAATAGTAATTTGTATTATGTCTAATAAACAACTTTCTTAATCAAAGTAGGTATCACTTTTGTTCCCATTTTGGATCTGGAGGATATTAAACTTTGTGCGGATTACCTGCAAGACCCTGTATAAGATCCTAGGTAAGCCCCCAGAACTTGTTCAATTTCCCTGAGTATGAGCTCTTCTTCCATGAAAGAATCCATTCGAAGGATTTACAAAAGAAATGGATCCAGACCCGACATAAGATGATACAGTGAGTATTTTATTTTTAAATTGATGTTCTCTCTAAATTATTATAGTCAACTGCTTTTATATTATTCACTGTTCCTTTCTTTCAAGCACTCACGTTAAAAAAGACCCCTTTTTATCCTATGATGTAACCATATAATCTAAGAGCATGACTCAACAAACCATCGATGATTTTGAGCAGAGACACATAAACTCTCTTTTTTACTTACAGCATAAACAAGCTTTCTCTTATATAAGTATATATACATATATATGTATGTACGCCCTCTCGTGCCCCCCCCCCCCCTCCCCTCCACCTCAATGTTATTACTAACATGCATTGCGTTCAATATATAAAATGACCTTCTCCCCCCCCCCCCTCATAACAACATATTGAATGATATTATGGGTGTTATAGGAAATGGAGTGAAGTGAAGGATCATTATTATTGGAACCCCTTTTTTGAGGGTGCCATGGTTTCATCGATTAAGCCCTAAAAAGTTTGGGTAGTTGTTTTTTATAGTGTAAAAGTAACGGGCCAACACACATAGGAGAAGCAACACTATAATACTAGTCATAAGAACACACACACACACACTCACTCTGTCACAGGTATGGGGAGAAAAACATTCAGGTTTGATGGTATAAAAAGAAAGGGGCATGACTAAAAAAAGCCTTTTCCCATATAAACTATTAATCCATGAGCGGGCTCTTCAATAATGGTGTGTCCCTGCAACGTAAGAGGAGAAGAGACCCCATAAGACCTACATGCAAATACATACATATATTCATATTATATATATTCTAAACAGTGTTTTCTTCCCCCATTGACAAGTTACATATTTATATAATAATAATTAGAGAGGAAGTGAGGTTATCAAAAGGCGGACTTGGAAAATAAGCTCGCGTTTATTTGACAACTCCTCACGCTTATATACATATTTTGAAAGTCTCAGCCCCTCTTTTTACTCATTACTACTCCTCTACAGTGAGTCAACGGTTATTTAAATCAATCGTTTTGAATAGTTGTCGCCCCCGGAGGAGGAACGCATTCAACAATTGGTGCCGTCGTGGTTCAAAGAGATGAACATTTGTTTTTGGTGTGGTGTCTCTTCAGAGGGATTAGTGTCCTGCCCTCAGTGCAGGGGGGTTCATTACTGCTCCGAGGCCCATTTTGAACATCATAAAGAGCCTACTGGATCCTCTGAATGGACTTGTCGACCCTTTGTGGTGCTCAGGCAAATATAACAATATTTTAGTTGGGATTATATATTAATACCATTATTATTGCCTCAAAATAATTTGCATTTTAGCAAAAAAAATATTGTTATAACTCTACAATTATACTTCCATTGTTATTACAATATAATATTGTTAACAGCGAATAAAAATATTCTTAAGATTACTCTGGTAGTCCCTTTGATAATATTGGCTTAGAGAAAAAATTGTTGTGACAATGTCGAATCACGCGGTCTATGAAATATTCAGTCACAGATATTAATATACATATTTTATTACCATTCAAATTGCTTTATTTTTTACGTCTATGAATTGAAAAAGATATCTAATAAATTGTGTATGAATTTCCCTACAACAACACACTTTTTGCACATAAAATGTCAACTTTCATAATGAATTACAGATATAGTTTTTTTTGTTATCAATGAGAGGAAATCACTTAAGAATAACATCAAACATTACTTGAAACTGACGATAGTCTAATATATTTCGCTGTTCTATTCTAGGATTTGTTATGCCTAAAATATTGAGAGCTGAAGCAGACTGCCAATACGATAACGTATATCTTATTAGGTGCTTTGGGTGTAGTTTAAAATGTGTTAACTTGTCATTGAGAACATGCTTATGAAGAATCAAGAGTTCAATGACAAAAGGAGGTTGTCATTGAAATGCAATTTGAATGTGTCTTATATTTGTTGGCCTATAAAAGGTATTTTCTTATGTTAAGATTTAGGTGTATGATTTGAATGCTAAAGTTTTGGCTTTTAGTGCCGAGGGAACAAATTATAAGCATTTTGATCCATAAACCTCAGTATGCATAACATTATCCTACAACAATTTTTTAAGGCGTACGAACATCTATTAAAAATAAGTGCAATTCCAACAAAATCCTACGGACTAAAAATATTATCCATGTAGAATATTTAAAGCTTGACACTTTTGATAGGAATGTCTATTAATTTTATTTGATATATTTTTTTATTGTAGAGTGTACGTTATTTACTCCTGCCAAGAAGAAAAACTTTTTTTTTCAAAAGTAGAGTTAACTGATACTATATCTGACATCATCCAGCCCAGTTAAAGTTGAGCTTTTTGGCTCAGACTGGCAACAACGACAACAACGCTAATAGCTTGTAGAAAGTCTATTTTCTAAGGCTTATGAACCATACTCAAAGGTGTAAGCCAATACTTATATATGACCCATTAAAACATTAAATTTCAATGACTTGAGATTTATAAATTTAGATACATTTAGTTTTTTTTGCAGAAAACAAATATGTCAAACGTGCACCCCTTTCGAAAGTAGCGTCAATAAAAGCTAAATGATTGCAGTAAAATTGATTTGGAATTGCCCAATCTAAAAAACGGGTTCAAAGGCTCGTTATGTAGCAAAACTTTATTGATAAAGCTCATTTTTAAAAATATATTCTTGTATAAGATTTAGATATGATCAATTTAAGAGTTTATGATTTCATTCCAAAAAAATTAAATAATAATTGCTGCCAATAAGTGATCTTTTGTGCTGACTCACCAAGCATTTTTTAAATAACAGTTCATACTAGGCTTCTTTTATGGTTTAATGAAAGGGAAAATAATAAGAGGGTACTTATGTTGAAATCATTTCAAAATGAGCAAATTTTTTTTGCTTCATTACGAAATCTTTGAACGCAATTTGGTTTGGGGTCAAACCGAAGTCCATTTTTCTACGATCTATTGGCACAACTTGTGCGGGGGTACACGTTTGATATATTAATATTTGTTTTTTCCTTTGAAATTCATGATTTCAAATTATTCAGAAACATTAAAAAATGTATATTTTTTATGTTTCCCAAATTGATAGTTAAAATAAATAAATTTCATTAATTAAAATAGTCCTTCAAATTTCTTATCTTATATTTAGATTCTGGGCTCACAAAAAATATTAAATATTTTAGGCAGTCGTAGAAATAAAGCATGTGAAAATGCAGTAAGAGTCAATAGATATTTTGATAAGGTATCAAAAATATTCTCTAGAGCTTTCATGGTGTAAGAATAAATAAATTTGTAATGTTTTTACTTAATGAACACACTAATAATAATTTTTAATATATGTTTTAGTTATATGGATTCTACTTATATATTTATATAATAAAGATCTTTATGAGCTTAAGATTAAATGAACTCTGCGGATGTAATACATCATATTTAATCCTCTCAGCACCTAATGGGTGACAGGACAAAATTCATTATTCGTTCAAAATAAGAGACCCTCCAAAAAATACGATATTACTAAAAAATACTAATTAGGCAGTTAGTTTGGTATAAAATACGCTTCATACAAACAAAATTTTATGTCATAGACCGCCTGACTCGACAATGCCGCTACATTTATATATCTTAGCCAATATTATAGACTACCAGAGTAATCTTAAATTTCTTTTTGATTACTATTCGTTTTAACAATATTAGAATTCTGATAACAATAAAAATATTATTGAAGAATTTTATTCTTTTTTAAATGTTGAAACGCAAAAATTAAATGTGTTTTAGGCAATAAAAATATTCATATTTTTATTATTTATTCGTTCTAAACAATTTTAATTATCCAATAACGATTGAAGTATTATTCTTATTTTCCCTCTGTTCTTTTCTTTTTGATTTGTTGTTGACATATTGCCATATGTGGATATAAAGTATGCAATGCATCGATATAGTTTGTGAGTTATAATTTTTATAATTTCGATAGCTAATATGGAAGGAACAAATTAAAAAATATATATAAATACCTATATATAATCTCTTCTGTTTCGCCTATGAACTCTCTTAAAGATAAAATTGTTTTCGCAAACTCATATTAAAATGACTTTTTTATTTAAATACATGGTTTTGTATCTTTTTCTAGGTCGGATAATTCGAATGATTATTCATTTATAACCATATAAGAGCCCACATAAAAACGCTTTTTTCCTTCAGAATGCCACGAATCAAGGCTAAGGAATAAATGAAGAATATGTACTTTTAAATTATATCTTAATTCATTCCTCAACAGCCGCAAGTGAAGTGATAATTTGTCACATAATGCCTAATACTTTTCTATTACTCTCTTTCTCTCCTTTTCTTTCCACACATAAGGTTTAAAAAACCACCTTTTTTAGAAATAACATTTAAAAAGTCAAATTATATTTAATATTTTCTATACTTGTTTATGTAATCTCTATCTTTCTTTATTCTGGATACTTTAAAATCAAAATTTCAAATATTTTTTTTTTGTTGGGGAAAGCATTTGATAATTGGAAGCCTACATATACATATATATTAGGGGGTATTATAGAAACCTAATATTAAGATATCAAAATTTATTCCCCCGCGAAAGTTGTGTCATAAGAAACTAAATGATCGTAGAAAAATGAATTTTGGTTTGACCCCCCCTTAGCCCCCCCCAAATTGCGTTCAAAGGTTTCGTTATGAAGCAAAACTTTTTTGTTATCACTTATTTTGGAAAAATTTAGTTTTACAAAATTTAACTATCATCCATTTATGACTTTGTTTTTTTTTTTGCAAATTTTCGTCAAATAATATTTAGAGCCAATAAATGAACATAAGTGCTGACGCACCAACCATTTTTAAGAAGAGGACTGAGGACTTTCTAGGAAAGGTCAAGGAGACGGCGAAGGAGGATCCCACAAAGTCAATTAGCAGACTGGCTTGGACCATGGATGTGGGTACTTCTACCATGTCAAGGGCTTTGAAAGATTATATGAACCTGAAATCTTATGTCAAGAGGCCCAGGCATCTTTTTACAGAGGCAATGAAGGTCAAGAGGCTCGAAAGATGCACCAAAATTCGCTCAACCTTTCACAAGAAGAAGTCCACTGTGGCAATTTTCACAGACAAGAAGATTTTTACTGTGGACCAGGTCTAAAATAAGAGAAACGATCGGTACCTTGCAGAGTCAGTAGATGAGGTCAAGGGAGTGTACAGAACCGAACACCCAGCCCAAGTGATGGCTCTAGGAGTCGTGGCATCTGACGGGAAGACTATGTCTCCATACTATTTTCGGGTCGGAGAGAAAATTGACCGCCATGTCTACGTGAAAGTCCTGAGATACCATGTTTTGCCTGGTTGAAGGCAAATTACCCAAGTGGCAACTATGTGTTGACTCAGGATGGAGCTCCCTCCCGCACATCAAAGTTGGCCCAGGACTTTTGCTCAAGAAATTTTGCCGATTCCTGGCCAGCAAACTACTGGCCACCCTCAAGCCCAGATCTCAATCCCCTGGACTTTGCTGTGTGGGGCTTTTTGGAAAGGGAGACCAACAACACTCCTCATCCTAATGTGGACTCTCTCAAGATCTCCATCACTGCTACCTGGGCCAACATGTCTACCGACTTCATCAAGAAGAGCTGAGCTGCTTTTTGCCACCGTGTTGATGCAGTCATTGAAGCTAAAGGAGGGTACATCGAATAAGAAAGATTGCCAAGATCTTTCTTTCTAACATTTGTTTCAGATGCTTCTAGATAAAAGGTGAAATAAAGTTTCTAGAGATCGAGCAAAAATTGATTTACGATTTTCTAAATTTGGCTGGTACACTCTGTATATATATATATATATATATATATATATATATATATATATATATATATATATATATATATATATATATCCTTGTCAATTTCTATTGTAACCTTTATTGTTTGAGACCCTTGGTTAAAGACTAATATAATTAGTTATTTTTTTATAACTATGAGAACAGTCAATTAAACAACAGAAAAAGGAAATGTGATCAATATTTTAAACAAAGTATGATAAACGGTATATTTAAATAAGTATGCTAATTGTCTAAAAATTTAATTTGATGGGAATCTATGGTTGTAACAATATTGAATATTAACGGCAAACGAATATATGTGAAGGCAAAATATTTTTCTTTAGTGCCATACATGGATTTAAATATTCTATAATGTACATATACATTAATATAAATGTGATTAATTGTTTAAAATAAATAAAAAAATATACATTATTAGGGACTGTGGTTAAAATGCCACCTCAAGTAGAACATTCGGTAGCTATGTCATAATATGGGTATCAAAATAAGCATATTTTGGTCGTGGGCCTTTTTATGACCCAATCATGGGATTTTTTTAAATGACATCTACCGCCCATAATCACTGGCTACGTGTTCTTACTTTAACATATCTATTTTTGTCAGACAAATTTAAATCAACAAACCCTGATCGCAATTTGCACTAGGAGAAAATTATATTTTCCTAGTGTAAATCGGAATTGGTCTAATAAAATAAAATAGTATATTGAATTTCATTTTTACCCTGTAACATATACATCTAACATTTAATATTACCGAAATAATAGGTGCTTTTCGCAAAAAAGTATATTATTTTTTTACTATATCTTCAAAGTTTTTTTCTTGTTCAGAGAAATACAACTCTAGGCACAAATAATAAGCATTTTTTTAAATATAAACTAAAAACTCGTTCATGAAATTAAATAGAACAACACAAAAAAACATTTCCTAATGGTTCGTGACAGAGGATTGAATGTTTTTTGTTTCAATGTGTAAAGATATTATTATTATTGCTTTTATTATTTACAAAAAAAAATCCTATCAATTATATATAATCCCCCTTCCTTTTTTGATACACACAAAAAAGGTATTTTATGAGGCTTTGACATGTGATTGAACGAGCGAGAGGCAGTTCTCTACTTTAGCTTCTTAATTGATAAGTCATTTATATTAATGAATTCATAATTCTGGTGCAAGGCGTTTTTCAGGTCTCCCTTCACGACAACAAGACTGTGTTTTCAGCCAAATATTATAATTATGTTTATAAATACCTCCTCCCCTTCCATTTTCCACTTTTTAAGTGGAATGAAAACAATTACGCGTTTTTTTCTCTTCCTTTTTCTCTGTTAATGTTATTTTTACCATTAATCAATACTCATTTAAATAATTTCGGAAAATAGATTTTTTCTATCTTATGGTATGTTAGTGGAAATATTTTCTCTTCCTCGTCTTTGAAGGATATTTTAATTGATCTATATATTGCTGAAGGTTTGCTCTTGAGAATTCTTTATTGGATGTTATGAATAAAAAAATCTATTTTGAATCAAAATGGACTCTTGTAGAACCTAATCAATGGAAAATGTATTCACTAAAAAATGTTATCCCCTTGTGGGACGACAAAGATTTCTCTCTGCGGACTATGCAATGAAAAGACTGAGAATTCCAGAGAGTATCAGATTATGGTATAAAAATCTTCTTAGTACAAGAACAGTTGAAGCCGAGTTGAGAGGCGAAAAGGTCATCGTCAATCCAACGTGTGGCAGCCCACAGGGAGGAGTGCTATCCCCATTAGTCTGGAACACTATAATGGACACCCTACTGGCGAAGTTTAAAAAAGGTGCAATCTAAGTTGTTGGTTATGCTGACGACATTTTATTACTAGTAAGTGGAAAAAATCCCACCACACTTGCTAATGCAATGCAAGAGGCAATCAACACGGTTGTTGAGTGTGGAAGAAGAAATAGCCTTACCTTTAATCCAATCAAGTCAAACGCCATAGTGTGTGTAATCCGTTATATTTCAGCACGAAGTAGCTGGTCTAAAATAATAAATATAATTTAATTAAAATAAAACAAAACAATAATAAAAACACAAACTAATTAATAAGCGTATATATATACATGAATATATAAAATATAAATAAAAAACCACATCGATTTTTTGGGGAAATCATGCCATGAGATCGGAGTAATCTATAGCGCCACTCCCTCGGCGAGAGTTATTGCTGCATCCCTGGCAGCTCTCCACGTCCTGGCCTGTCGCAACTGTGGACTTTTATTCCAGGCAGTTCTTGCAGCACATACCAGGGTATCTGCCTGCCAGAGGAGGGGGTTGGGGACGATTCCGGCTGCGTCGGATCTGGTCTCCTTTCCATTTTTTGTCTCGAAGAGCATGAGGCCAAGTGGGTTTCTCCCTCCTTCTTCGCCGTCCCTACTCCAAAATGCCTTCCACGCCTCCATGGCTGCCGACCGCACGGCCATGGTGTTGATGGATGGAAGCCCTGCCGACTTCAGGAGGTCCCGGACGGGTATGTGCTCTCTCCTGAGACTGCCAGTGAGAGTCCTGGCAACATCATTCAGAGCTACCTGGGCAGCTGCAAGTGGTCCTGTGGGGTTACTGTCTCCAAACCGTACGGGTGTGACCGCTGAGACAGCATAGCCGACCTTTCCAAGACAATGCCCTTGGCAAGTTGGTGGAGGTAAGGACCCCTTGGGATGTGCTTCGCCAACCTTACAACCATGTTGGCCCTGACCCTGGCTGCCCTCGCCATGATGTCAACATTTAAGTTGAGTGAAAGGGTGGAGTCAAACTTTGCCCCTAGCAACTCCAATTCACTGGACGGGAAACTGTGGAGGGGCCGACCTTTACCTCAACCCTCTTCCTTCTCTCTTTACTGTCCCTACCACCCGCCAAAGCATACAAATTCTCTAAAGCATACAAACTCCGGTCTAAATACTTCCCATCCTTAAAAATAGATGGTAAAGTAAATGAATATTCACCACGAATGAAATATCTAGGCTTAACCTTTGATCAAGGACTAACCTGGACAGAACATCTCAAAGAAAAGGCAGCAAAGTGTGCTCGTATATGGAACATGTCTAAGGCAATCATAGGCCAAAAATGGGGCTTAACTCCGGATAAAGTCCTATGGCTATATGAAGCAATGGTCAGACCAGTCATCACATATGGGTGCCTTACTTGGGGACATTCTATTACTTCAAAGAAAAACGGGATTAAAATCCTAAATTCAGTTCAAAGAAAAGCACTTCTGTCAATAACCCATACACTTCGCTCCACACCGACTGCATGGATGGAAGCAGTACTGGGTATAACTCCTCTAGATATATATGTCCAAGCGCAAGCAACACAATCAAGATGGAGAACAAGACATTTTCTGCGGAACACCTGGGATGGTATTGGCATCCTTCCAACACGTCGTGGACATAGGTTCTCTAGCGACAAAATTTTGGAGGAAGCCATCACAAACCATGAAAGTGACTTCATTAAGGGACAATTCATTTGGGTGGACAACCTTGAAATCCCCAATCCCGATACAATTATCTACACGGATGGTTCAAAAGATGATAAAAGTAATACTGGGTCTGGATGGGCAATTACTAGGGGTGACATATCATTACACCACTCAATGGTATCGTTGAACACAGAGGCATCAGTATTTCAAGCAGAAGTTGTGGCAATTACAAGATCTGTAGAAGATCTCCTTAATCAAGAAAAATTCTCCAAAAATATTATAATTAGATCAGACTCCAATCAGCGATTGCAGCTCTTCTCAACCCACTTACAACTAGCGAGGTAGTGAAGAACTGTATGAAGGAAAAAAGAACAAACATATTGAATGGTGCAAAGGTCATAATGACATAACGAGAAATGAATTTGCAGATCATCTAGCAAAAAAAGGAAGTGTGAGCAAAATTCGAAATAATGTCGGTGTTCCTCCAAGTTATATAAGGAAAACAATTAACATTTTTTTTACAACAAATGGTGTCGCCGATACAGAAATTACCAAAAGATGAAGCATACACGCTCCTTGCTTTAAAACCCCGAAGCCAAAATCCATCAAACACCGACATCAAGATACCCAACTTCTTGTCCAAGCCTATACCGGGCATGGACCATTTCTCTCTCATTTGAGTAAATGAAAAAACACGAGTGAAATATGTGATATCTGTTTGGAAGAACCTCAGACTTCTCATCATTTAATCTGCAACTGCCCCGCTTTGTCCTACGAAAGGCACCTAGTTTTGCAAGAGGAGGATGAGGAAACAAAAATAATCAAGTTTTTAAAATGTACAAAGATGAAAAATGTTATAATGAAATTTTTTAATATATAAATATGATTACTTTACTTTTACTGTCGTAACACAGATACCCCAATGTGTGGTTGTGTTCTTTACTTTAGTTTATGTATATCTGTATATGTTTGTCTATTGTAAACAGTAATAAATTTCTAACTAACGAAGTGGGACGACAAAAATATGTCTAAATCAATAAAGGACGTTTAAGAGCTGTAGTAGTGATTATACGTCTTACACACTAAAGTGTATTGACAAACAAATATCAAACTGAATACTTATCATACTTTGACGTTTTGACAGAAACACCTTTCTGTCTTCAATAAACAAGTTGATTGAATACGACATAGTATAAATAAAATGTTATTTGTATATATTTATATTATGCAAAGATATTAAAGCAATGAATACATAAACATTTTTTAAATTTTCAGAAAATGAAACGAATATTTATTACTAGTAATTAGATACAACTTTGTGTTAACAAATTTCCTTTAATTAAAATACAATGCTTTCAATTGCTTCTAAATTCAGTATAACGCTGTCAAAAAAATTGCATTTTTATTGTTGCAAACCATATTGATCAACTGTCTATTTGTTCGGTGTTAAATCCGAGATTACACAAAGTGCTAACAATTGAACGTTATATGTTTTCTTACAAATAAGAAAGTTATGCACAAGTACCGTATTGGCCCGAATATAAGACGGGGGTTTTGTTCTAAAAATAGTACTTTAAAAAAGGGGGTCGTCTTATTTTCGCGGATTAGACAAAAAACATAATTTCATATCTTTTTTTTAAGTTAACCTGAATGCGGTCATTAGGCCTATCCTTCACAACACCAAAACACTCAATAATGGAGAGGTTTAGTGATCGTTTTGTCCGTATCATTTCACAAAGATTGTTTGGACTTAAAATAATAACAAACTATGAATCGGCCACCAACAATACCACAACTAAAATAAAAAACGGAGAAGACAAGACACTGTCTTGAAGAAAGTGGTTCGAAATCTGCACAAATTAACCAAAGGCTTCGACAGAGTTATGATGCCAATTTTAAAATCTTAGTGGTGAACGAGGCAGATTCATCAAATAATTGTCGAGCAGCCACAAAATATGGAGTCACCGAGTGCAATGTACGGCGGTGGCGAGCACAAAAAGAGCGCCTTAAGAATGCTAATAGCCAAAGAAAATCCGATGCCTTAGATGGATCTGACGACGACGTACTGTGGGAGGGACTAGTGCAGCAACAAGAAAGTGACGACGATAGTGAGAGTGACAGTGATGCAGAAGATCTGTGTACTTAGTGGTTGTTGTTATGCTACATTTTCTTTCTTATTGCAGTTTTCTTGTATATAATATTATAGCAAATTTTGTCAGACTCTTGGAAGTTTTAGTGTTTGTACGCCATTGGAATAAACAAGAGAATAATTATACATGCTTAGAGTTCGTAGGTGTTGAATTTAGAGCATGAATAGCTGCATGAGGAAAAGTTGTTTTAATAATTAGATTTTGTTAAAATAAATAGTAAAAGAGAATGGAAAATTTGTAAGATAATAGATTGTCCTGTTAAAAAGGACTCAGGTTTCTCCCTAAAAAATGAGGAAAGTCTATATCCGTATATTTGAATCATTTAAATATAACTTCCAACTATCGGAGAAGGAGTAATAGCGGATATATAAAAAATATGTGGTCTGAGGTATAACGACTCTTGAATCTGTAACGTTCTAGTCCACAACTAAATTATTATTCATATTTATAAACCAAATGCGACGTCAAATTAACATTTTAAAGTGTTATTACAGTTTTTCGAGCTTCTTAATTTTGTCATTCTTAAGATCCGACTCTCATTTTTAATTTTAATCACCAGTAATTCGGTAGTATGAAAATATGATTAAAAATAATAAGACATTTAAAAAATACAAATACTAACCTTTTTATTCTACTATGACTATTATTAAAAATATTATGAAGCTTTTTGGGAAATAAAACACAGAAATGTGGTGTGTTGTCATGATCCAGATTGTGTAGGTTATGTGGTAGCATCAACCGACTTTTACCGATAGGGAAAGAAAGTATTTTCTGTTCAACCTCTATGAAAAGAACCTATTGATGAGTTGACTAATTGAAATGACTTAGACCGGTGCCCAGAAGAAATGGACCGGGAAAATACGACCTAAGATGAAACGCACATATGAAATAATACTTGATAAAAAGCCCAGGAAAAATTACCCAAGATAGCAAAGGACAATGATAGCTCATGAAAAAACGTCCAAATACATGGGAGCAAGGCGAGCGGCAACGAGGCTTGCAATGCGCTCAAGACATCTTTAATTTTTATAAATGAAGTCTTTTACTTAGATCACTATTTTTATTTTCTATTTTATTATGTTCATATTTTTCTGATATTTTTATATTAATTTAAATTAAAAAATGATATACTTTTAGTAACTCTCTGAATTATTGTCCAATTGACAACAAATATATATATATATATATATATAATACACAGGGTGATTCACTACAATTGAGACACACGTATTACGATGTATAATCTTTGTATTACATTTCTCATAAATATTGCTTAAATAAAATAATAGTATAATATGTAATAAACAATATTATTTTTATGAATTTTCCACGTATCCTCCTTTGGCCTTCATTACAGCTTTGAAACTTCTAACGGTGGAGGCAACTAAGGCAGATATTTTTTCCTCAGATAAGGAGGCCCATGGCTGAAGCAGTTTCTTTTTAAGTCTCCACTGATGGTCCAGGACTTGCTTAACACCCTTCTCTCCAAAATGGACTACATTCCATAGTATGGGGTTCAGATCTGGGGAGGATGGTGGCCACAAGTACTTGGGTCAAAAGTCTGCAAACATATCATTACAGAAGCTTTGAACCATTTGCTGGTGTGGGATGGATCCCCATCTTGCTGGAACCTAAAGGTGTCGTTGGATACCTCTTTGTACCCATGGGACTACCTCCTCGGAAAGAAGGTAAAATAAACCGCTTGGTCGACCTTCGCTCCCTCCTCGACGAAGATCAAAGGGGCCCTCTTCCCGTCCGACGTCACGCCCGCCCAGACCATGACGGAGGGTTTCTTTTGCCTTCTGAAGGCTGTCCTCAGCTCCATGGGGATGTCCTCCTTCTTCCACGTCACAATCCGGTCATTTTGACTGTTGTGGGTGGCCCGGACCGTGAAAATTTCCTCATCTGTCCAGAGAATGATGGCGACCTGTCTTTGGAGAGTTGTTGAATAATTTTCCTCCCACGGATAAGAGGCTTGTTCATTATGGCCTGGGACAGAATCTGAGGTGGCTTCTTCTTATAAGTGAGCATCCTCAATCTTTCCTGATCATCTCAAATGCTAGTGGTGCTCATGTACTCCTCTTTAGGCATCTGTCTCATGGATCAAGTAGGATTTGTCCTGATTTCTCCCTGATCCTTTTCTTCCCAGGCAGTGTCCTCACAATTTTTTTTCTGACCTGAACCTTCCTTGAAACCTTGCTTAAACTCCTTAAAGGCTTTTATGGTCCCCGCTCACTGTGGCCTTAAAATCTTCATAATTTCAATCGTAGATTTTCCATTACGAAATGAGGCCAAAATCAGTCACATTTATCCTGTTCAGAAGCAATTTTCTATTGGAAGCAGGGCTATCTCACAAAACTTATTTTATGAAAGTTGTAGCTTATATGTCTATCAACACAACAAAAAATAGAGGGAATATAAATTTGGGGAAACGTAGAGTTACCAAAGTGAGAGTCTCAATTCTAGTGAATCACCCTGTATATATAACCTCCCAAAAATAACCCACTTTTTTAGTTCTTTTACATATACCGCGATTCTGGTTCATTTTTGATGCTGAAAACGAGTATCTAATAAAAAATCTCTAGCATTGTTAGAAATCGGACGTCACTGGTGTCAAGGTTTCGTTATGAAGCAAACTTTTTTTGTTATTACTTATTTTGAAAAAAACTATTTTTACAAAATTTAGCTATGATCATTGATGACTTTGTTATTTTTTTGCAAATTTTCGTCAATAATATTTAGTGCCAATAAATAACATAAGTGCTGACGCACCAACCATTTTTTAAATAACAGCTCCTACTAGGGTTCTTTATAGTTTCAAGAAGGAAAAAGAAAAAGAGGGTACTCATGTTGATGTTTTAAGTTATCTTTTTATACGTTTTTAAAACGACTAATGATAGTAGTTTTCCCCATCGAATCCCAATCTACTCCCTCTGAATCCCTCTCATCAGTATTGATACCAATTCTTTTAATTTTTGTTTTTCTCAAAATACAGTTTTTCAATGGAAATGTCATTATGGTAATCTCGTGAATTCGCCAATAGACATTTTGTTCAACATATATATTTATTATTATATATATATATATATATATAATATATAATATATATATATATATATATATATATATATATATATATATATATATATATATATATATATATATATATCTATATATATATATATATATATGCTCATATTTGACAATCAAAAAATTATGGATTGAACTATGAATTCCGTAAATGAATCTAACGGGCGTCATAACCAGACGATACCATCAGCTCAATCACAGAGCTGGTAGCGTTGACACGATTGAAACACTTTCGGGTTGCGTGAGGAAACGCACGACGTGAAAGTTCAACAGCCTGAAGAATGTTCTGACGCTGTTTCTCGCTCTTGGTCAGCACTTTAGTAAAGTCAGACCCGAACTTGACGGCCCTCTCTGCCGCGTCATTGACAACTTGAAGAGAGGTGACGATGCGCTTAACTCAATGAATGTTGAATCAGAAGCCCATTGTGTGACCGGGAGCTCCAAGAAGGTTGGATGGATGTTTGTAAGCTGAAGTAGAAACGCTCAATGGATATAGGTGGTGGCATTTGGTATAAAAATTCTTGTTATTCTTTGGTAAATTAATCATAGCTTATTACAATTATTAAAGGAATGTTTACCCGGCTAAGAGTTTTGTCGGCTTCGATGATGTCCAAAGCACTTTCGGCACTGACATCGAAACGAGTTTGCAATTCCTTGAGAAAGAGCTCCTTCTTCTCCTCGGCGTTTTTTTCGCTTCCGTCGCAGTGAATCCACCACCCCACGAAATAGATCATGGAGGCGATGGAGCTTCTTAATAATTTTTTCCTCGCCATGAGTGGCAAATAAGACGGTGCCCAGAGACGAAGTAGGGAATCGCGGTGCTACGGGCAGCTAGCTGCGCGTCCGGTCTACCCAAAGACCAAAGATGAAAGTAAAGTGCCGTATCACCTCTTCGGTTAACGGGAATGGACCTGGTTTGAAAATTTCTAGAGTATAACCAATACCCAGTGCCTCGCTTAAGCACTTCTTCAGTGTCCGAGTTTCCATTTTATGTTAAAGGCACTTGACTGATAGATCAAAGAGTGAAATTGAATCTGATACGGTGTTTAAATCACGTGTTTATAATAAAAACAGGTTTTGATGAAATAAGATTAAATGGTTATTGTATTGATATTTAAAAGATAACTTAAAAACATCACTTGAGTACCCTCTTTTCTTTTTTCCTTCCTGAAACTATAAAGAACCCTAGTAGGAGCTGTTATTTAAAAAATGGTTGGTGCGTCAGCACTTATGTTCATTTATTGGCACTAAATATTATTTGACGAAAATTTGCAAAAAATAACAAAGTCATCAATTGATCTAGCTAAATTTGTAAAACTAGTTTTTTTCAAAATAAGTAATAACAAAAAAGTTTTGCTTCATAACGAAACCTTTGACACCAGTGACGTCCGATTTCTAACATGCTAGAGATTTTTTATTTAGATACTCGTTATCAGCATCAAAAATGAACCAGATCGCTGGTTATGTAAAAGAACTAAAAAACTTGGTTTTTTTTTTGGGACAACTGGGTCTACTGTATATATATAATATAT
>CP045894.1:15471462-15511019 GCA_013387185.1 Caligus rogercresseyi
CAAAAATCCGTCAGTCAGACCTTGAAGCCGCTCTGAGTCTTTGGCCATGGAATAATATCCATGAGATAGAAGATGTGGAGGAATGCCATCAATTCCTACTGCGTGGCATCACCCTCACCCTGGACGCGGTCTCCCCTTACAAAACTATTACGGTCAAGGACGGCCGAAGTCTTTACCTTTCTTCTGACACACTAAGTCTCATGAAAGCCAGAGACCAGGCAACAGGAAAGGACTATCGAAGGCTCCGTAACAGGGTGTCCTCTATGGTTAAGAGAGATAAAATCCGTACGAACCTAGATAAGCTTCTCAAAGCCAACAATGACCCAAAGGTCTTATGGGACCTAGCAAACTCAGCGTTGGGAAGGGTCCGGGTTCCCTTCCTGCCTCTCTCACAATCGAGAAAATTTCTACGGAGGGAAATAGAGAAGCAGCATCAGCTATGAATCAATTTTACATAGACAAGGTCGATAAATTGCGAGCAAATATACCACCTGTGTCTGCTCCACCCTCGAGTTGGCCGAGATCAACTTCGCCATTCTCTTTCTCCTTTGCTAGCGCGGGGAAAATCGCCAAAGTGATATCAGCCATGAAGAGCACGGAGGCGCTGGGCTTGGATGAAGTTCCTGTATCGTTCTGAAGAAAGGTGTAGAGGTTCTGGCAGCACCCATTGCACATCTTGTAAACCGGTCACTTGCCTCTGGGATAGTTCCAAGTGGCTTTAAAACAGCTCGGATTATTCCTATATATAAGGGAAAGGGGAAAAGTCCTGCTGACCCAGCCTCTTATCGTCCAGTCTCAATATTACCTGCCCTGTCCAAGGTGCTTGAGACGGTGGTGAAACGTGACTTGGAGTCCCATCTAGCCAAGGTGAGTGCATTACCCAATTCTCAGTTTGGCTTTCGTCCTGGCAGATCGTCTGCAGCAGCACTAGCCACTGCCCATACAAAGTGGATTCGAGGGAAACAGGAAGGTAATGTGGTTGGGATTCTTGCTTTCGATCTTTCTTCTGGCGTTTGACACCGTTGACAAGAGTCAGCTCATCCCCAAACTAAGAGCTATAGGTGTTAAAGGATCGGCATTGGAATGGTTCACATCTTACCTATCAGACGGCCAGCAATGTGTCGATTGGAATAGTACCCTGTCCGACCTTTTGAGGGTGGAGTTTGGGGTGAGACAGGGGTCTATTTTGGGGCCCATACTCTATCTAGTTCTAGTGGCTGACATGCCCGATTGCTTGGGTATCGGTGAGGAGGACAACTCGGGCTACGCTGATGACACTGCCATTTGGGCTGTTGTAGAGACCTAAACCATGTTAAGGCTCAGTTGGATCTCCGAGCAAAACTTTTTGCTCAATTTGCTGCGGGGAATGGTCTTGTACTGAACGCTTCCAAAACTCAACTCATGGTCGGGGGTAACCTTCGCAATAAAGACTTAGCTTCGTTCTCTGTGTTGGTTGAAGGAAATTTGATTCGTCCCTCGAAAGAATTGGAGCTGCTTGGAGTTACATTCGACTCAAATTTCACAACTCTTCCTCATGAGAACGGAGTTGCTAAAGCTGCCAGACAAAGAGCGACACTTATTGCAAGGTTAGCTCTCCACCTTCCTAGAGGAGAGTACTTAAGGCAACTGGCAAGAGGTCTTTTAGTTGGAAAAATTTGCTATGCAGCAGCTGCTGTCATTCCCCCACGTCTTGGATGTGAGACTTGGGAAAGTCCGTCCTCTGCTGCGTACAAATCAGTCCAAGTATCTATTAATGACGCGGCCAGATCCATTACAGGAATAAAGAGGACTGACCACATCCGCATTTCTGACCTACTTCGCAAAGCAGGTCTTCCGTCAGTGAATGAGATCGCCGTGAAAGCTGTAGCCCTAGAAACATGGAAAGCTTACTCCAGCTCGGATGGAGGGTGCGGTGAGAGAAGTCTCATCGGCAAAACCATTTTTTCCTCACGCACCAGCCTACCATCAGAAAACAACAGGTCGAGCCGATCAAAGTCGCTGGGCATCATCCCCTGTCCACTTAAAGTGAAGGAAAAAACGTTTTCCGCCTTCGCCGCCGATCTGTGGAATTCGTTTCCCGAGCTGAGGTCCGCCCCCACACGTGGTGCAGCAACGGTAGTTGCCAAAAACATTTCTAAAATAGTGCCAATATAAAGTTCTCTTTTGTTTTTGTCAAATGACTTTGCTTTATTATTATTTATTTTTTGGAGATTTTATTGCATATATATGTATATATATATATATTATATTGTTTTTTATATAAAATTAATTATATATATTATTTAATTTTTTTTTAAACATTATCCAATGAAACGCCATAACTAGTTGAAAGAACGTAGGTAGGTCCGATTTTTTCGAAAATGGTATCAAAAGATGTGCAATACTGTAATCTTAAAAGTCATAAAATTTTAGCTCGTAATTATTTTTTTTTCACGAAAATATCCCAGAAAAACCGGAGGGGGGGGGGGATTCCCCCCCCCCCCCCCGGCCTGGTTAGGGTTAAAGAGCAAATTTATTCAAAGGATTCGTAAATGAAAACGGATCGAGGCCGATTAGAATACATCCATTAAGGGTTAAATTTTTGGTGCTGAGTTGATGTCTACGCCTTAAGAACCTTGAATAAAGTTGTGCCATATTTCAAAATTATTTTATTATTATTTGTTATCCATACTTATGTGTTTCGATTGAATTGTATGAGTAAAATGTATATAGTATATTTTATGTTCCTTTTCAGATCACCTGAAAAAGGTCGTTACTTAGTTGCCACACGTGAGATCCAACCTTTTGAGCTCCTATTCTCTGAAGCCCCCTTCGTCGTGGGCCCTTCTCGTCAACATCGCTTTGTCTGCGTAGAATGTCTGGCCGACGTGGAAGAGGGCAGAATGCACTTTTGTCCAAATGTGGTTTCCCTACCTGCAATGAAGTCTGTGCCTTAGAGGGAAATGGCATGCTCCCCTGGAGTGCACGTATTTTCAAAAGAAGGAGTTAAGGGCAGCGTCCGTTGCAGAGGTAACACGGGTAGTAACACTTTTTGAGAAAAGTTTAAATTTTATAATTATTAATAGAATATCAAGATCATTGCTTCCAAAGATTTTTTCTTAGGCAGACATTAGACACTGATATTTTTGAGACGGATACTTCTAGGCTCACAAATTTTTCTTAGAGTCCAATTAAAAATATAAAACATAACTTTAGCTTCCCACTTTGCTAAAACTCGACTCATATATATTAATAAACCAATATGTTTTGAGGGGTATCCAATTGACCATAGATATTGGGGTTCCCAACTACACATAATCAAAACACAGATTCATTAGTTCAAAATTCAGACATTGAGAGGTTAAGATTCTTAATTAGACATATTAGATTTTGCCTGTCACAAATAAGTCAAATATAATTATAACCCATCGCCAATGAGCACTTTGGCTCTGCCTGCAACAAATATAACATAATTAGGTTGCAAATTCATCAGCAATGAGCCCTTGGATTTTGTTTGCTGAAATACTGGCAAAACTGAGGCGAAATCAGCCTCCCAATTAAATTTGGGTCTCTGCGGGTCACAAATAATGGAAAATTAAGAAAACATTCCTTTCAATAAAAATGGCATAATGAGTAATTAATCCACAAGTAATGGATAATATAGAAACATTTCATTGCATACTTTCATGACGACAAATACAATTTCAAATATCTTAATTTTTTTTCATAAAAATTACCATAATACAAATATTTTTATTAAGAGTGTTTCTTCTTTTATAAGTAAAAAAATAATTCTATCAATAACAATTCACTGTCTGTCAATTTAGCTTTATATAATGCATTTTCCCTGTGATGTGTGAACTCCTTCCTGTCTCAGTATACAAAGAGCTTCTTTGCATTAACTTTTCGTGAGCACACACACACACACACACACACATATATATATATATATATATATATATATATATATATATATATATATTTGCGTGTGTTTGTGTGAATTGATATACTTTCAAAAATAAACCTTGAAAAAGTGAAATGACCTCGATTTACCTTAGAACTACGTAATTTTGTGACCCCTGCCCCCCCCCCCCCTCAATCGCTCAAAGTGTTTTTCTTTCAAAGAGTCATGTCAGGCATTCAAATAATGCAGTAGAAATACTTCATTTTGAGCAAATGCTGCAACTGTGTAAACTTTTCTTTGGTAATTAATAAGAAATTGAAAAAAACAGACTTAAGCTTGTGTTCAATTTCTATATTATTATTATTGAGACAAGCAATAGCCAATATATGAATACTTAATTCCTGTAGAATGAGGTGTAGCTTTACATCTTGAGTTGTAACAATTGTAACTTCTTTTGCCATGAAGCTAATTCATAAAATAACATGCGATCTACACTTCTGGCTGGTTATATTTATTTATTAGGGATAATCTTTGGATTAATTTGGGAAAAATATTGGTTTCATTATAATTAAAAGTTATATTTGTCTTAAAAGAGTTATTTAATTTGGTTAATCATGTAATATGGTATATTATAAGTGAAAGGATAATTTCCTATTTTCCTCATTTTTTTTTCATCCGATTATGGCTTTCTTTTTTTATATGATGTTTTAAAATTTAGATGCATATTGCTTGGAGAAATATTTATATCATCGTAATAAATGCAACATGCGTGGAAAAAATATGGCGCATTTTCAAGACATCATTATTCCATTGGCTGATATGTATTTATATATATATATAATTTATACCGTGTACCTTTGATACGTGCTGTATAAATAAATATTTTAAACTATTATACCTACTAATTTATACCTAATCTTGATTTTTGTAAAAAAATGTTTCCAAACAATGAACATTCCTTAACTTCAAAATCTTAATCACTAAGTATCCATAAAAATTATTTTAGGTCCTTCAATTTGGAAAAAATAAGCAAAAAAGTTAATTTTAAATTTTTATTATATGTTCCAAGTATTTATTTTATCGTAATGATGTTTAAAATCGAAAATAACAATAGTCAATGTGATTTCTTTATGTGTTAATATTTTTTTTAGATCCCCCAATTTGGAAAAATTTGCAAACTTCTTCTTCAAATCGCTGCCATTACACCGCTCCGCTTTCTCCTTCTTAGCAAAAGGCAGAAATGGAGCAAAGAACGTCAGTTACATTCCACGGAAGTGATAAAAAAGGATCGCTCCTACTTCCTAGAGATGGACATGGCTCAAACTATAATGGAGGACTTCTTGGCAGACTTTGATGAAGACGCAATTCATTTAACGCTGCGACAGGTTATACAGTTCATTATATGCATATAACTCAATATTAATACATAATCCTTTTTCAGCTTTTTAACAATGCCAAATCACTGGAAAAGAATGGAAATAACGGCTCTGGTCTATATTTCTTGTACTCTCTCATGAACCATAACTGCATATCCAATACCAAGTCTATCATTCACAGCCTTAAGGTACAATCAAAACAATTTTAGAGGTTGAAGAATAGTGGATTTTATACATACATGTATTACCGATATTTTTTACTCAGAAATGAGCCGGTAACAGATCAATCGGCCGATATATTATCTGTATTTATATGTCGGCACTAAAATTATTCACTTTAATTATATGCAACTATTTTTTAGATACAATAATTATTTTTTTAAAAGCCATCTACATTGGCAATCTACATAATTTTAATGGAAATAAATACAATTATAATATTTTTATTATTATATTACTTGCCCATAAAAGTAATATTTGCCATATATAGGCACCTGAAAAAAGATTTATCTTTAAGATTTTTCGTATTTTTTAACATATTTTTTAAGCAGTAATTTTAATATTTTTGTGTTTGGGAATTATTTTTCGGATCAAAAAATATTTTTTTATATTATTATATATTATTTGTATGTAACAATACGTGTACTCTTTCTTTTATTTGATTCCTTCATCAGGACTCAGATTCTCCGGGATCAATAGAAGTAAGAGCCCTACGTTCAATCTCAAAGGGGAAGAGATATCAACACGCTATGTTGGCTCCAATGTGGGACTTCCGACGCGGAGGGAAGTTCTGTTCGAGCATTGGGGATTTTTCTGCCTTTGTCCTCGCTGCAAGGATCCCACAGAGTTAGGAACATATGCCTCTGCCATCAAATGCCAAAGTTGCTCCTGCGGCTACCTCTTGCCGCCAGTTGATCTAAATAAGGAATGGGAGTGCTTTGGTTGCCAACAAAATGTGTCCAAGTTAATATTCGAGCCATTCTTAACGAAATACGGAGAAAATAAGGTTGGTTGACTAACTTGTCAAATTAATAAGAATTATTTAATACATAGTATCAAAGCTGGAACTACCGACGGATATTTAATACTTTGGTATATTAATAGTATCAATCGTAGATATCTGCTACCAACACTAATAATTAAAAAATAGCATATAACGCTACCAATCATATAATTTGTGTCACTTGATAGCGGTGGATTGAAAAATGAGCGCAAGAACATTGATAGCCTTTATTCTCTAAAGTGAATTACACCCATTCGACTAGGGGTCCATGACTATTTAAATCAACCCCTTTAATCAACACTAGATGTGTCGCAAGCGTACATGTTCTATGAAATAGTTTCAGTTTACATACTTACTTGATAAACAAATTATAAAAATGTTAAGATATTTTTAGAGGTGGGTATTTATACCATCGTTTCCCAAACTATGGTACGCGTACCCCATGGGTACGTGATTGTAAGGAAGATATTGAAAAAATACAATCAAATGACAAAGTAAAGTGTCGACTTAATACAATAAAAAAACCTTGCCTATCAGTCCCAAGCTTACGCAAGCATGTAACCAGACCCATAGAGAAACTGAGTTGCGACACTATGAATAGACCACTTAAAAAAAAATACAGCCATTTCGGATACTACTTCCGGATATTTTGCGTAGTTTCAATGACTATCGTTTCTATGTTGGATCCTCATTCACATACATGAAAGCGCTTCCAGCAGTTCCAGCGGTAATTTGCTGAAATATAGACCTAAAGGGGTACGTGATGTCAAAAAGTTTGGGAAACATTGTTTTATACTATTCACATTTAAAATAAGGAATGTATTGAATTAATTTCATGTTCAACGTTTATAAAACTAGCGTAATTTTAATAAATTTATCGACACCAATCAAACCTACTTCAGAACCATAACGAGAAGCCGTGCCCCAAATATAGATGCTCTTCGAAGTCTTATTCTTCAACTCACAGATATTTTTCACGAAAATCACTTTCTTGTTCTTCAAGTAAGTCATTTGAGCCTCAGTTAGTTGCATTGATAACTTACAAAAAAATGATTTCTTTACAGGTCAAGTACGTCCTTGTTATAATCCTATCCAACAAAACGACTGGTATTAAGTCACATCTCATTAATGACGCTGCTACCTCCACATCAAGTAAAGCATCATACGACCCGGGCTCTGGCAAGAGTATAGTGATGCATGTAGTCATATATACACTGTGATAAACACGCTAGACCCAGGGTACAGCAAGAATCGTGGCTCCATTCTGAAGGAATATATACGAGCAATGATGAATCTTGCCGCCATTGAGAAGCAACTGGGTTCAATTGGGGACACAGAGTTTTTGAAGAGGAAGCAGTTGGCCAAGTACCTTAGCAAAGAACTCATCGGATGTTTCAAACATGAAAATTTGTTAAAATGGGATCACCATTGTGAACTTTGAATAAATATTCAATTTAATGACAAAAAATTAAAGAACCCCGTCAATAGTATTGTGTCGGTCCCAATTTATTCGGTCCAGACCAGTCTTAGGATCGGTCCTATCCGTCCTTTAGACCGTCGGTCCTTGGGATCGGTCCTTGAGATCATTTTATGTCAGTTCTTTAATTTTCTATAAAATGTTGAAAGAGTTTTTATTTATAACGTTCTAACTTTTAATATTATATGTATATATTCTATTATGACTGGGAGTTAATTTAATAGCAAAAAAGGATTTAATCATATTTATTTTAAACAATTCGGAAACATTTTATTATAAAAGCTAATTTTTAGGCATAGTCATAAAGCATCGACGATTTATTGTTGTAATAAAAAAAACAATATTTAATACTTATTCATAACATAAGTAAAAAATGTTAAATATGTCATCAGCTCATTGAAGATGTTACTTTCCCCATATAAACGATTTTTCCTTTTCATAGCATTAATAGATGTTGACAACATGACGTGAGTTATGACGTCATAAAGGAACAATTTTTCGGATCGGACTGGACTGCAGTCCTCAGTCCTAGATAGGGACCGACACAACGCTACCTATCAATATCAAACCACTTTCCTAGAATAAATAATATAAGCTAAATAGGAAAACCTCAATTAAAGTATATTTTTCTTCTATATATATATATATATATATATACCTATATCAACAAATAGCCCTGCCGTTCAGCGTTTATTTATTTTCATGTTATAGAAAATACGGATATAAATTTTATGCCTCATTTATAGTATTGTTAATCTTTAGTTTGTTTGCAAATATAAATAATCTTTTTGTAATAAAATCTAATATGTCATTAAATAGAGGGTTTTTTATTGACGAGCAATAGAAATATAAGGTTCATTAAATGCTAAGCGAAAACAGTCCTGATCTTTTGATCGATTGAAATTATTAAAAAGATTGGGTATAGCAAACATTTATATACTATAAATAGAAGAAAATCAGCATATTAAAATATGAAGATATGCGTCATTTGAAGAATACGGCTCAGATAAACGTTGTGATATCAATGCCAACCGATACTGGGGCATTAGTGTTTAAAATACACTACCGATGGGTCATGAGACCCCCATTGTGTAACCATTTTTGTTCGAAAACCTCTGCTTTTGTATCATCTAGTACAACAAGTTACAATAACAGGAAATTGAGTATTCAAACTACATCATTAAGACTGGTGGGATCGTAAGACCTATAAATTTAAAAAAAATACCACGTTATGTTTGCTGACAGGCCCCAATAATAACCCAGATAAGATTTTTAACCCACGTTAGTGCGAAAATTGCCTTTAAGTGTAATTTTTAGACCCATTATTATGGTTGTTAAGACCCAGCTAGGATTGTGAACGGAACGTAAAATAATTTAACACTGAATGGAACGCCAAGAAATACCCCTTACATTCAGCATTCATTTTTTGACGCGGTCAGCGGTCACTCACAAGGGATCCCTAGCCATTTTTTTATTTCGTAGTGGGGCTGCCACTTGTAGATGAATTATTTTTCTTCTATTTTTGTTTGTATATACAAAATGAGAAACTCTCATTTCTTTCGAGTAGCTTCCTTTCCACGTGTCGCGTGAAACCGATCAATTTATTATAATATTATAAGAATAAAGCATCGTAGAGCGAAGGAGGAGGAAAAGTGACGAATCAAGAAGTAAGAGTGTGTTTATTTGCCTCTTGCCTGCTGCTTTTATAGCTGTATGCAAGTCATAGAGATATATATAGAAAAAAAGCTTTTTCCCTTCAATAGCAGAGAAACATCGTTCAGCTGTCGCCATTGCCCAATATAAACAAAGTAATTTAACCTACGTCATCATAAGCTGATCATAGAGATAGAAAGCTTTGTTTATATTGGGCAATATGACGTATTTCTCTGAAGAATCCAATAAGCCCTCTTTGTCTTAATATCAATGAGGCAAGTGTACATACTTAAGATTAAGAATCTGCTGAGGTGTGGGATAAGGAGTGGTAGGTTGGCCTACAGTTAGTGAGCAGGTACATCCGCTACAGCATAAATGATAATTAATCCGTACAATGCGATTGATGTAGCATTATATAATAGAAACTTGCCTTGTGGCGCCAAGAGAGATAGCGTGTCTGCTCTTAGGTATGACCACTTTAAGGAAAGTGGAGGAAGTTTGCACTCATTCTTTCCCTTGTACTACATTTTCATTGCTTCAAGGGAGAGCGTGACTATTCCATTTAGATATAAAAGATTTAAAGCCCATGAGGTGGGCATTATTGTTATTAATATTATTTCGGTCATATTTTTATCAGATAAAACAATGTAAAATTTAAACTGTAATCCTAGATAACTTTATAAACCAAAAAATAATTTTGTCAAACGTCTACCAATGCCGACAATTTATAGAGATAAAATAATACCTTAAAATATGTTATCCATCTCTTTATCACGTTTGTGTTCTTACTATTCACCCTATAAGTTTATAAATTTATGCTCTTATTGTAGACTCTTTGTTCTACAACACTATTTGTTCATCTCTTTTCTATTTTGCACAAAGGTATACTCCATTAAAGTATTATCCTTACACCCTTACAAACCAATAATCATGTTGTTTTTCCCTTTTACTGATGAGTGATTATTACATAATTATTTGATGATATTATTCAAGGAATACTAGAAACTACATGGAAAGGCGATTTCTTTGGCCACCGGGAATCAATACATAAGTAGGACATCCAAATTCTACTCATTTGTTATCTATGTTGATTGTATATATTATATATGATATTAGGAATGGCTGAAGAAAAAATGGACCAAGGTAGAAAAGGAAAATTATGATTTACGGAAGAAATGGACCAAATACGTAGGTAGGCAAGTATTTGAATGGAATAAACCTAAGTATTCAAATACTATTTATCATATAAATTGTGTAAATAATGAGATAAAATAATTTCATCTGTGCAAATTTGATAAATACTCTCCTTTTTTTTGTTGTCAACTTTAGTTCAAAATCACCCAAATTATTGCAAATAATATGTATATTACTGGTCCATTTCTACACCATTATATATTTTATGTTTTGATGATCCTATTAACCCATTAGTGCCGAAACGTAGATTTTTCTACGCTGTATTAAAACAGCTCTACTACACATTTTTATTCATAAATATACGCAAAATGTGTGTTTATGTCTTTTTTTGAGTATTTAGAAACAACGAAAAAAAGATGGTATCCATAGGTTATTTGTTTCAGTTGAAAAAAAAGCAATTGATTTCCGATGGTTGTAAGTACCTCATTATCTTCTGACGGGTAAGTACTAATTGGAATTGATAGTGTTCTAATGTCATAAGTAATTTTAATTTTATTTCTTTATATTATTTTTAAAATACATATCTTTCAATTATATTACATACTTAAACCTCAAATTATAAAATAAGACTGAATAATTTTTGTTCAAAAATGATACGTCAAAAAATCTACACTTCGGCACTACAGCACAAAAAATCCTTGTTTGGATAAATGGTGTCTACATTCAATATAAGTTACTTTGAACTAAGGTTATATTTTTCTTTTTCAATTGAGCTTACAAATTCAACAAGTTTGTTAATGTTTGCCAAAGTTTTTTCTAGAATCACCACGAAAAAATATTGAGTATTCTCGAAGATATCGATGAAAGTGGGAATATGTATATAGGGCTACCAGAAGTTAACTGTCTTTTCGATGGAGGCAGAGATAAATGACACGGCGAAGCGGAAGGAATTAAACAAAATAATTAATGAAACAAATGTATATACCACTAAAAAATGCTCCTGTGGATCTAACTGTGGATGAATTGAAAGTATTCTTTGGTGGACTTTTCTCTCACATCTTTTTGTACATTACCATCGATAAAAGTATTGGGCTTTAGAAGACCATGTTCCAAAGCTGTTTTCCATAATATCAGAAGAGATCGTTTTCTGGATATATTGTACGATCTACATTTTCATGACAATGCCTCTCAAATCGAAGATCGAGCCTCAAAAAATTGGCCGCTTGTAGAACATATGTGAGAAATATTCATAGAGCATGTAGAGCTAAGTGAACACCTGTACATATATTGATGAGAGCATGATACCATATTTGCTTGGTATTATGCCAAACAATCTATCTTGGGCAAGCCTATCCGCTTTGGGTTTAAAATAGGGTCTTTTTGTTCTAGAAGGAGATATTTACACTCTTTTTGATCTCTATTTCGAAAAAAAATAGTTGTGTGTCAAAACTAGGTATAGGAGGTAGTACAGTATTAAATTTAATATGAAAGTATAAAAAAACTTCACAAAAAGGACACAGAAATGATCTCGATAACTGCTTCAACACTGCTTCTTATGAAGGAACTGCAGAAACGTGGATATCTTACTTCCGGAACTTGTAGAGAAAATAGAACCGAAAAATGTCCTGTATCAGAAAAAATACTTCAAAACAAAGAAAGATAATATTTCTTGTACAGATCAACTCGAAATATGTTTTTAGTTAAATGGAAAGAAGTTTTGTTAGCAAGTAACTTTGTATCAACTCAAATTAGTACAACGAAACGATACGATCTATATAAAAGAAATATTCAAATGTTTATCGGCTTTTATGTTATCAAAATTATAATCTTAACATGGAATATGTAAACGTGATGGACCGTGGCAAAAATGGTGGTGGCATATATTTTCTTATATGATTAGCGCAACAATATATAACGCTCATCAACTTATAAAAAATGGATAAAAATGCCTCTATATGAGTTTATTGAATTGTTGGCACTCTAATTTGGCAAATCTTTCGGAGAAGCATCATTTCAAAGGTGGAGAAAATTTTCAAAGTCATCAGAAGCTTATCGGTTTTATGGTAAAATCATTGATAGAAAGCTCTCATCTTGCAAAACTTATAAGCATTGCAAATGAAGAACATAATTTTTTATATGAAGTATGATGTAGTACTTCATTCTAAATGATTTGAAAAAATTCATCAAGCATCTTAAAACAATTGTATTTATACTCAAAATAAGAATACTGATTCATCCAATTCATTTTTTAATATGTATGGAAAATAAAGATTAACATACATCGATTTTTCTTTTTATTAATTTTTTTGGTCTCTAGTGCTGAAGCGTAGATTTTTCTACGTGCTAATTTTTCAATAAGTAGTTATCGCAGTGAAATAACTTTTGACATTCGAAGCTTTGCATCATATTGGACTTGTGTGAGAAGTTTCAAAGTTATGGGATCATTTTTTTAACTTTCGGCTGTAATGGGTTAAATTAAAATATGGCTAAATATTCATAAAAAATACAATAGAAATTGCACTATATAGATATTGATATACTTACATTTATCAAATATTAATATTATTACAAATGAATGTAATATAATGGCCTGATGAGTATATAATGACCTTCTGCTTCAAAGTTGGAGGTCAGGCCAGCAGGATGGGCAGGCCTGGGGGGGCCAGGTCCGCCCACCGAGTGACGTGGGCCCGATTTTTTATGAAAGTGCGAACTGTGCCCCCCCCCCCCATAACAACTGTAGGGCCCCCTAACAGCCTGGGTCTGCTGCCAGGCCTGTCGGAGATGGATGCTATTGAGAGTGAATGGTAATTCCTAGAAGGATTGTTACAATGAAAAGTTCCAAGTTTGGACTTAAAAGATAAATCTTGGAGGTTGTACAACTCTTGATGAAATAGGAACGTTAATAATAGACTCCGATCCAATCTGTGACTTTGACATGGAAATGACACGGGTTTTTGAAGTGATGTAGGTCGTAAGAGGATAAAGTTGTAGAGAAAATGAAGGTTCCACGGATATCCACGCCGCAATCGCAAAATAATATTGTAAGATATCAGGGAAAATAGTCGCCCTTCCGTATGGTTTCTAGTATTCTTGTATAATTATATTGTTAATGAGCTTCTCACCTATTTATTCCGCTAATATTTAGTCAAAATGCCGTCGTTAACTTAATTAGTTAAAAATAAGTTACAAAATACCAGGGAAAGATTAGATAACCATGACAGGCCTTGTTTCGTGTTATAAAGTCAATTGTGTCAGATCATGGTGTTCACTGTTAGCTGTGTGACCTCTAGGTCATCAATAAATTTGGATTTGAAGTAGCAAAATCAGAAAATGACGCAAGTTTTAAATGTGTACAAAGATTGATTTCAACCAACTAATACATTTGACATGTCTTTTATCTGTGTATTGAAGAAATAAGATATATAAAAATATTAAAAAACGTTGATTCATTTAATTTATTGATGACTATCTTAAATGGTTAAGTGAGCCAAATTCAAAATGCAATTATGGGAATTTTTTATTCGTTTTGTATTTTTTTTATAACGTGAAGGAATAAATTGAATTTGCTACGACTATAAAATTAGGTTGTTTTTGCTGTACTTACTATTGAGGTATAACATTTTATTGCATGTAAAATAAGCCAAAATATTGTTGATAAAAATATGACCAATCAATGAGAAAAAGCACTTGAAGTTATATAAGGGCTTTAACAAATATAAAACCTACTATGGCAATATGGGAGAAGAGAGAGAAAGAGGTATAGAGGTACATAGTTCACTCAAGAGGATATCTTTTGATTTACCTGGATAAAAATTTATCCTTCAGGGCTGTTTTTTGTTGTTGTATGGAATCACCAGTTAACAAAAAGGTTTTAAGAGCATTAAGGTCTTTATGCTCCATATATCATAAAGCTATCAAGCAATGCGTCTAAGTAAGGACCTGAGCGAGGCAACCTCTCGATCCAATTGCTCTGTGGACGTATCCGTCTTTATAAAGTATCCCAATATCGTCATCGACCTTGGAAGCACCTCCATCATTATATCCTTCTGCCTCCTCCTTCACATCCATCGAAACTTTGAATACATGAAGTCCGTTCAACTCTGCCAAAGCTTTCGAAGCCTCTCCAACATCGCCACTATTATTTTCATCCAGAGCATTCTGGTCGACCTTGCCGTAGGGACTTGGGACTCCTAAGCATCTTCGTCCTTGGAAAGCACTCTGTTGAGTACTTGGTGCTTTTAAGCGAACTCATTGCACAACTAGACTGCTACTTGGCCCTTGCAATGCCCTTTTATCACCACAACTACGTGAGTTCCACCCTGGTTTGGCATTGACTAAAGCCATCTACGTCATAGGAGTCATACTTTTTGGCGGGCTATACGGCTGCGGCCTTATTGGCTGTGGAGCTGAAGGGATTCTTGAAGTGCCCTCATTCCTTTTCTTTATTGACCATTGTAGCCAAGAGAAAATATCGGAAATCATTCGGCTATGCTACTATTTCACTCTGGGCATCGTGTCCATGAGCTCGCTTCACTTGTTTGTCATTTACTTGAGACAGAGCCGACGTGGCATCGCCCGGGTAAGTCATGCTGAGTCTTATCAAACTAAGGGCCTAGTCTCCTTTTACAGCGAGGAAAGGCACTCTTTAAGATCTCCTCCACTACTTTTCGTCTCTCTCACTCCATCATAACGCTCTGCTTCTACATAGGGGCATTTCATTGGAGGCACACTGTGGGACTCTATACAAATAGCACGGAACTGGGAGAGTCCTACTTCCTACTCTTTTACGGATTCGTTCTCCTTCAGCCTCTAAGAACATTCCTCATGACTCCTGGGCTACATTTCAAATCCGAACTACTGACTTAGAATAGAAAAAATAATGAATTCAGTGGAAAAATAATTGTTTTGAAATAAAATCATCCGTTTCTCAAACCAAAAAAATATTCATTTTTTAATGTACATAGGTTCATCAGTGATATGAGTGGCTCAACAATAATCTTTGCCTTCAAGCCCCAATGTTCGGAATACTTAAGCGTAATCCTTGTTTAAACATACTTTAAATCGGTTCAAATCCCATTTCCTCCGATAGAAAATATTCAAATACATTGATTTTCTTTTTCTTGAAGGTTTAAAAACCAAACATTTCTTTTAATTTCTGCTCCTGGAATGTCTTCTGCATGGAGCATTTCTGCCGGAACCACAAAAAAATACCTTTTTTGGTTAAAAACATTTTATTCGGTTATCTGCAAGAATCTTACAGTATAAAAATATAATACACTTAAATTATATACAGGAAACAGAGTAAAACTATTCAAGGAAGTTGCAAAGATACATAAATGAACATTTTAGTTTACATTTGCTGCCCTGAAGAATAACGTTATATAAAAGGACGTATTATTGATTACAGTTGTTTAAAAGCTTCCGATATCTTTTTACAATCCTTTTCATAGTTATCATGTAATTTCATTACCTTGCTGGCACATATTTAATTATGTCATCAGTCCATTTTCACGTTTGCACTCCTAAATCTGGAGCGATCAAAGTACCAATTAATATGGGTTCCATTTTCTTTGTTAAAACGCCTGCTCAAATTATATAAGTGTCGTTTAAAATAGTTATAGGCCTCCAGTGGTTAAAAATCACTCCCATCCCCTTTCTTTGGAATTAAGGCTATGCGAACTTTTAGTAAGAGCACAAGACATTTTTCCAGTTCTTTTCATGTGTTTGCCAATTGCCGAAAAATATGGAGTCACTTCATCCGGAACGGTAGAGAAGATTCGACCACAAATATCGTCGGGACCAGAAGCTTTATTATAAGACTTCTTGATATAATCTTATCTGTTGCATAGATAGAACGATTATGAATGGTAGGTGTTTTTTTGTTTGAGAAAATGTATTCTTTCTCCACCTTGAATTTTAGAAACCCTAGGGGAAATATGCAAGGATCTCATCCTTAATACATGATTACCATAGACGATGTAGTTTATGGTTGAAGCCGATGACTTATTATTGTGAGTAAGATGTTTATTTCTACGATATGAATTTATTACTATTTCCCTTTTCCTACCCGTTTCAGCTTCAGCATTGTCTAAATTTGAAGTAATTGTGCTGACGATTCAGTAAGGGCATTCTCAATTTCGGCATGGCCATTTTTTTCTTTTTGTTTTCAACAAACCTCTTCACAGTACTTGTTATCACGTCAACAAATAGTGGATAGGCCTCTTTACATGTTTCATAAGAGCGTGCCTGGTTCTTTTATCTTTTCCTCCTCTTATGTTTAAGGACAATATTTTTGGAATTCCCATATTACCCATTAAATCATTTGATATCGAGGTCGGGAGAAAGTCGGTCATTTTGTATTGAAGAATATTACTCTCAATCATTTCTAGATTCCTTTTTTGATTTGCCGAGTTTTTATCTGCATAATTATTCGAGTCTTTTCTGTTCCTCTTGATAAGGGATTGTGATCTAATACGACCCAGCAGAACTAACTTTTCCGTTAACGGGGTCTTTTTTGCAGTGTCCTGTTTTTTGTTGTTGGGTGGCGGGAATAAATACATCGTCCCTCTGAATAAAAGAACAACTCTATGATCGATCTCTTCGGAACCAAAAAAATGACTGATAGAGATACAACAGTTAAATTGAAATTTAAAAATATTATTTTTAAAACCAGGTAAAAAATAATTATTATTTTATGAATAAATCAGTTACCAAATTTCATGTTTATTTATTATTGCTAAAATATGTATAGCGCAACGTACATACGTAGGTCAACTTACAACAAATTTGCCTTTTAATGTAACTACTTAATAACTTTGTAAGAGAAAGAAACTGATTTTTCGATGAAATATTGTTTTGTTCTACAAAGCTTTTTATGTAATATATTTCGTTAATTCATTTGGACAGTTATTTTTAGTGGTAAATGTCTTTCCATCGGTACAGCCCAAAAAGGTCCATAATGAAATAGCCTGGAGGAAATCTGTTTCAATGTTTTTCATGAGAAAAAGTAAATTTCACATGTATAACGAATATATAAGTTTACAATGTTTTTTATATTTTTCATTGATATTCATTGAAACGTCATAAATCTTTTTTACTTGTGTGACGTCATCAAAAACAAAAGCTCTTTCGGCAATATGGGCAATCCTGGTATTTTAATATGCCTTCAAAGCGATGCTTGGAAGATCCCTTTAAGTTCAATGATTTTAATCGTTTCATATTGTATAGATTTTTATTGTTTCGTCTGATGACTCATTGGGTAAATAAACAAAGGAAGTGGTATAAGGGGGGGGGGGGGGTACATAAACAATTTATGGGGATCGGGGGAGGGAGAAAGTTGGGGGGTGGGCCATTCCTAGGTATGAGTTTTTGCTTATTTAATAAAGGAATGAACCAATCATATTATATATTTACTAAATTCTATTTTCTAAAAAGTACAAAAATTTATACTATTCTGAACTACGTCATTACAGGTAACTTGACTAAAAACTAGACATATAAATATATTTTTACTCATGAATTCAATTTCATAAGATATGAAATCCGTTATTCAAAAATGTATGATTCTTGAAGATGGCATTAAAATGCGACAAACTGCATGTGGCAGTTATTTTTTTACTCCTTTTTGTCTGCAACTCTAAGTAAACTTGTACCGTTCATTTTAGAATGGCTCTAGAATTTTGAAGAAAAAAACATTGAACTAGGCAGTAAATGTTTATTTTTAAAATCCTTAGACATCATTTCAGAAGACATATTTGCGACAGCAATTCATTTGACCTTTGCTTTACTTTATCCAATGCAATTAAGTTCATATATTAAATATCGTAATCTTTTAAAAATGTCATCCTGTAGACAAGAGTAAAATAGAGTATTGTAGTCATTCGGCTAAAAAAATGTTCTTAATTTTTACATGACACAATATTGTTTTAATAAATTTAAAATATTTATGGGTCAAGATAGCACAAGATGCACTTAAATTCAATTATTAAGCGTCAAACATGAAGCATTATTTAACTCTGAATTAAAAATAAATTTACAGGTTCTCTTTGATCCATGAAAAACAGAAAAATATAAACTTTATTTTTATTACAATCAGATATAATAATTTGTGCTAAAATATTTCAAATTTACTCTTTGATCTAAAACAATGTTCGATTCAAGGCTATATAATAAAGATAATGAATCGAGACTTACTCATACTTCGAGATTTAAAAAAGTATGTAGTTTTTCAGTTGATGTGTAACAGAGGAGCTAAAGTTTTGATCCAAAATATTTTCTTGAAGAATCATAGACTTGGTTCTTTAGACTTGGAACTTTTTTATTATTCATTATATTAAAGTAATGGACACCTTTTAAAAAGAAAGTGGATATATTTTTGGTTACTGATAGAAAGATGTCAATAAAAGTTTGAATAAATATTAAAATTAGTTGGCAAAGAGTCATTTCAATTTTTGAATATTTTTGCTATTAAATTTTTTTATTAACTGCCCATTAGAAAAAAATGTCATCATGTTAGCTATCTAAGAGTTTAACACTTTATTATTAGCCGGCTTATGAAAACCATGAAATTAATTTAAATGAAATTATATCTTGAAAAAATTTCAATTTTTCATGTTTGGTTGCTCAATTTTGTGTTTCAAGAAATGTCTTTAAAAACTTGTAAATTTTTGACTAAAAATATATCCATGGAATCAGAAGATTGCCTAATTGAAGGATTTCAGTTTTGTATCCTATAAAAGCTTAATTTTGGTCTTTCTATTATTTTAAAAGTTTACGTCTAAAAACTACTCATGTAGGACGATGAAAATTAGACTTGCCTAGACATTCTGTATCTAACGAAACTACTTAGCAACAAATGTCAAAAAATATTTTATTCCTTTTTAAGTTTCACAATAATAAAAAATGAACTTCAAAGGACGGACACGCATTTGAATATACATTTTTTAAATATTAACTTTTTTTCTTCAAACATACTTTAAATATTACTTATCCTAAATATAACTCATATCAAATAGACCCACTAACCTATTTAATGACCAGATACTTGACTTGAATTTTTTTTTTGCTTTTAATCTGAGATAAATAAAATGGGATTATTGAGAAACGTTTATCACAAAAAAAATCATTTATTGCAGGTAACTTTTCAATCCATAAGTCGTCTTCCTCATGGATGTGACTTTATCTTTTCTACATGATTTTCCATAGAAAATGACAAGTATTAAAAAATATATAAAGGATCAGCTGAATAAGATTTTTATTTGGCTGGTAAAATTATTTTTGTTAAAATACATGACTTTTTGTTGTAAATCCTATCGAAAAAAATGTACACAAGAGACTATTTTTACATAAAATTTCCCTCAACAAATGAAAAGCTTTATTAATTTACAGCTTTGACATTCGCCCCTATTTATTATCTCAGTATTACTATTCATAGTCAGCTTTTGTTTTATGAAATAAATCCCTCACATGGTTGACCAAGCCAGAGAATACTATAACCTGGAATAGAAACTCCCTCCTTTTTTGCAAATGTTTAACTACATTCGTAAAAAAGAAAAGAAAAAAGAAGGGAACTCCTAATAGGAACTTCCTCGAAGATAGATAAACTTTGACATAAAAAGGAGGGAGTTCCTAGTCCAGGTTACAGGGTTTCCTTCCCAATTTCAAGGTTTTGGGATTGACCTCTTATTTATAGATATATAAAATATCCTTGTCAACTAAAAATCGCCGAAAATACACCAAGCGTTGCGTTTAAATCTATTCCATTGGCAAAGAAAGCATTACAAATTGGCTCTTCAATATACCTATTTTATATTCGTTTGGCTTAAATATTGTTGATGGCTTTGCAGAAAAGATACATGAGAAACATTAATAAATATTTGATGACGTCATCGCCCATGACACAATCAACAAAATAAACATTAATTATATTGGTCAACAAACTTTGCTCTATCAAGGAAGTGAATAGGGGCCAAAAATATAAATTCTTTTAAAATATTGTCCATAAAATCCGAATACAACCTCAGTTTTTATTTGAGCTTTAGACTTTATTCATCGTGTTGGTAATTACAGTTTTCTTACAAAGCAATTTTATAGTAAATTTATTAACCATAAAAATCGTCAGAGGAAATAAAAAATGAGTATAATAAATTTGAATTTGCCCTTTTTATGCTTTTTTATTACTGGAAGTCCGTACATGATGTGTAATTCTATTAAAATGCTTAACATGCCTGATTTTAGAAGATTCCTTACTTTTCATAAAAGCTATAATTACACAGAAATAAAATAAAATTGCTAAAAGGATGGGTTGTTTATATTATTGTTCGTTTTGCCATAGGCAAGTCTTGGAAATAAGATGCTCCAAGCTATTTTTTAACATTTATATTGACTACACGTATATGTAGTTAATAACAAATCACAGGTTTTGTTGAAACCCCAGACTAATTTGCGACATTTTAAAGGCATAATCAAAGAATATATTTTTTTTGCGTCAAAGGCGAAAAATCTTTCACTTTTTATAAATTTATTATGTTTTCATTTTTGAAAATAGTAATTGCAAGGTACAATTTTTGAATGCAAAAGTTAACTTGTCAATAACATCCACAACCGTTTTCAACGGCTAAGTTTATACAAACGATTTATTTTAATTCTTGGTAATTAATTTCAAGGATCTTAATGGATCTTTCTTTTAAAATGAAATATTTGGGTTCAGTCAATACAGCTAAATGACAAAAGCTTAAACCAAACAAAACCTTTTATTTATTGAAATGAATTTTCAGTAAAAATAGTTTCCCTCATTTATTATTTTTTATTCCATTACTTAAAATAGAAAAAGACATTTATCATAACAAATGTATCTACCCAAAAAATACCTTATGAATCCAAAAATGTATTTTTCTATATATTGTCATTTTCTATTTAAAATCATGAAGAAAAAAAGCATGTGCTGTAAAAATAATTAGACTGTTTATTTTGTGAAATGTTACCCTACATAAATAAAAGGTTTAGGGATTGTCTTTGTGTCAATAAATCCCTTTAAACATCTTCCAGTATCAACATTATTTTGTTTTCATGTCTCTCTAATTAAAGCTAGCATGCAAGAGGTTGATAACAACAGACCTTAGGTCAAACATTTGCATTCCATAAAATCTGCATCCAGTTATTATATAAAGTCGGTAAGGAAGACTAAATCTTACACTAAAGGGCGCGTGGTTAATGCACAGTTTAATGGTAGTACGTAAGTATATAAATATATTTGAGGTCAAAAGGTGCTTTAAAATCAAGCCTAGATTTGCTATGCTTAAAAAACTTAATATGTTTATTGTATTTCTAAGGCTTTTAATTTTTATTCATTCAAACATTAAGCGTAGAAGATGTTGGCAGTTTTTAAGTAAATTTCAAAATCTATAAATATACATCAACAACATGTATACTTCATTAGTGTATGTTATATGTATTGGTTGTCTATAAAAACCACTCTTTGGGAGAACCCATATAAAAAAATATAAAATAAAAAAACATTAACAAAAATTGTGAATTCATAGAACTATGTTAAAGAAACAATTTAACATAACTTTGTTCTTCATTATTTTGTGTGTTAAAGAGAGTCATTGGGGCATTCTTGATAATGTATTGGCTTATATCATAAAATGTTATTAATTGTTTGTTTGGTTCACTATATGTTGGCGACGATTTTCCATTATTAGATTGTGGAGAGAGAGAGAAGGCGAGGAGTTTTCCTTTATTTCCGTCGCTCGGTTTTGCATTGTGTATTGTTTCCAAGGTCCTTTCCCGGGATGTGAACCTCGTTTGGCTTTTGTTTGTAGTACTCCTGACTAACCTGGAATAAAAGAATTGGCCACCTGAAGTTTTTTTGCCCAAGGTTGTGGTAAAGAACAGTCAGGGATAGCCGAGGAGGAATGAGAGATAACAAAGAATAATGGAGTTGGGAATATAAAAACTAGGAAATTAAAGGGGCAAGGAAATACAAAAAACATAATTGTCTACAAAGGAAACGAGGTAACTATAAATTTTTGATATCCTCTACGAAAGGAAGATTTATAAATCCGGACCATAGAGTTATAAAAACATAGAGAGCTTATTATTTTCTCAATGACGGAGAAACCCAAATCAACTGTCGATTAGGATAATCAAACACAAACTCATCAAGACTATTTCCTGAACGAAATGTTTTGTGATTTGTGTCTATATTCAAGAACAGGTTGCTTTGGGCACAATCCATAGAGATATAAAGGTATAGAGAGCTTTTTCCATTCAATAGCAGTGAAACATTGTTCAGCTGTCGCCTCTGCTCAATCTAAACAAAGTAATTTGTACTACGTCATCGTAAGTTGATCATAGGGATATAAATATTTGTTTAAATTGGGCACAATGACTTATTTATCTGAAGAATCCAATAAGCTCTCTATGTCTTTATTGCTTTATGACATAATCCCGCATTTATCTGAAATAGCTATTTATATATGTATATCTCTATTATCTAGACAGTATTGGGTTATGTAATTCACTGTTGCATCTATTAATCGTTGTTTTAGATAAAAGGTAGGTGAATAATTATATTTCTTCAACGACAAATTGGCATTTGGATATAGGGAAGTATCATATAATAAATTATTCAATGAAGAAAATCAAGTATTCCTACTTTACAGGCCGAATGCCTGGGCTGAAATTAAAATATTTTTCTTTTGTATTACTACCTTAGCCGTAAATTCAAGAGTTGAGCAAGAAAGAAACATAATCTAATGAATAGCCCTTTCTTGATATCAAAATGTACTTTTTATCTTCATTGAATGCTGAACAATATAATGCCATATATGAAAATTAACAACAAATACATATAAGTTTAATCGTCATTTCTATTGACATGGTAAATAGATTTATATATCAAACTATTCAGTTATTTATTAGCTTATATATTTATACATCATGAATATACTTCTGACTCTGTCATTTATCTGTATCGTTTGTGTTAAATATATGGTAAAAAAGTAGCTTTATGTTTTAATTGATCAATTTGAAATCAAGGTGTACTATGGGTTTATTTCATATTAAGTTCCTACTTCTCCATGAAGACCCGCTGTAACTTTTGACTTCACTTTGAATCTTGAAAATTACATTAACAATATATAGAACTAAGTTCACATTCCTCTATAAAAATATTATTTCATATATAATAATCATTTTTTTGCATCGAAATGAAAATATCTTACTTTCAAAAGACATTTTTACTATGGAGTTTTATACAGGTTTGATTGATCTTTTGTCTCCCCTACTAGATAATTTTTTGAATAAGTACATTCAGTTTGTTATTTTGAAGACAGCATTTCTGTTGTGCAATTGATATTGATCCCCAAACAAAGGAAAGATGCCAGGCTGGTCGAAAATCTTCGACCTCTATCGAGACTCAACACATCCTATAAGATCCATAGTGATATTCTTGCGAATAGAATTAGAAAGAATCTACCCAATTTAATACATCCTTCTCAAAAAGGATTTGTTCTAACGAAAGTGATGGAAGATGTATAAAAGACACTATTAAGCATGTGCATAAAAAATATTTATGGGGTTAGATTTTATGAAAACATTTGATAATATGCCATATCAATTTCAAATATTTAGAAAGTAGGAGGATTGCGGAAGATTCTATAAAAGGGTAGCAGTAAGCCTTTGCACTACAGCTACCTTCTTTGAGAGAGAGGACATCATTTTCCAAATGATTAGAGGCTGCCGATAAGGAGACCCTATCTCACCATCATTATATATAATGTGGCTCAATGCTCTGATTAAGAAAATGCATAGAAATCGAAAAAAGGGTATACAATATAATAAAAAGTAGACGCTTTTACAGATGATATTAAATAGTCTACTCTGGAAGTCAGGAGAAAATCAAAGAATCTTTTAACGACACTTTGAATTCAGGCCCGGCAGCAGGCCCAGGCTTTTGGAGGGGCCCTAGAGTTGTTATGGGGGGGGGGCACAGTTGGCGCATTCATAAAAACGGGCCCACGTCACTCAGTGGGTGGGCTGGCCTGGCCCCCATCAGGCCCACCCATACCGCCGGGCCTGTTTGAATTTATTCATTTTTTTAAAACTTAGTCATTGGGAAACTTTAAAGTAATAATGAACTTTAATTTAATACAGTAAAAAATATTTGAAAAGTTCTTGGAACTCATATAACTTTAGATCCGTGGTTCCCAACAGTGGTCCAGTGGACCCCTTAGGGGTCCACGAAGGCCTGGCCGGGGGTTCACGTGTAATGATCATTTTTTTCTCTATTTCTTTTCTAAAAAACGTCCTCACTACGCATTACTTTTTTGGAAATGTTTTTCTAAAAAAACGTCATCACTACGCACTATGTACTTTTTTGGAAATTCTTTTCTAAAAAAATGTTATCAGTAAGCATTACTTTTTTTGGAAATTCTTTTCTAAAAAAAAGTCACCACTACGCATTACTTTTTTTGGAAGTTCTTTTCTAAAAAAAACGTTATCACTTTTTTTGGAAATTCTTTTCTAAAAAAACGTCATCAGTACGCATTACTTTTTTGGAAGTTCTTTTCTAAAAAAAACGTTATCACTTTTTTTTGGAAATTCTTTTCTAAAAAAACGTCATCAGTACGCATTACTTTTTTTGGAAATTCTTTTCTAAAAAATGTCATCACTACGCATTACTTTTTTGGAAATTCTTTTCTAAAAAAACGTCATCACTACGGATTACTTTTTTGGAAATTATTTTCTAATTTTTTGACTAAATTGAGACGGGGTCCACGGAAAGTGCCCGAAGAAAGTTCGTGAGGGTAGAATGGAATAATAACTGACCCTCACAGTCAAATTTTTAAGTATTGAATAAAAATTAATTTGATGGTACCAAGATAAACTTTTAAAACACAAAAGTTATTGCTCATATGATCTATATGGAAACTGTCTCGTCAACAATTGGCGAACGACTCATGAAGGAAGAGGGATATTGTTGTGGATTGAACGAAAAAAAGAACGCCTTTTGCGAACACACGTTCAAAATCGAACGCCTGAACGGAATATAAATGAACGGACGAGCGGATTTTTAGTTGGCGGTGTCCGTTCAATTAATATTGTTTTTAAAAGTGTGGACATTTTTAATAGAAAAAGTTTAATCAATGTTTCTTATTTCACTTCAGAAAAAAAGTGAGGACGTTTCATTTTTACAAAAAGAAGTGTAATTGGAATAAAAGTGAAGACGATTTTTTTAGATAATAAATTTTTTCATAGTTTAAAAGAGGAAATAGGTAATATTTTTTCAACGAACTCATGAACGCCAAAACGAACGGAGAACGCTAAAAAATTGAAAGGACGAACGCCTGAACGGATTTTTTTAAATCGAACGAGCTAACGGAAAACGCTAAGGTTGTGAACGCTCACAAGCCTGCAAATAATGCAGTGTCTCAATTATCGGGAGATTGGGTTGCTCCACTGAGAATAGTGTGAAAAAGATCTCCAATATACAATAGTACAGTGCTTTGGATATCATTCACCAAAACAGCAGCAAAGAATCTTTATTTTTGTTGAAAAATCTACATCAGCTTGAAGAATTATCAGAAGTTTTTCTGATCGGCGATCAATAGCGATATAGCGATATTTGATCGCTGATCGGAGTATCGCAAAAGGTCCTGATCTTTATATCTTTTGATCGTAAGAAAATCACTAAAAAATAGCGATCCGATCAATTTGTATAAAATAACAAAAAAGAAAAAATGTTTATAATAAGGATTTTTGAGACAAACCCTACATTTATTAAAACTTAACTAGCTGTCACATTGACTAAAATCCATTCCAACAACTAATATTTGTTTAGAAAACACAAAATACAGACTAATACTAATGGAAAAAGCCAGTGTGTACTATCCTGATATTTTTTTGGCCTAAAATATACAGACAGGCGACTATGTAGAAGTCATTGTTTTGGAGCTCATAGTCTATGGGAAGCATTTATTCTGGCATCTCCTGTCTTAAAGTATGCAGATATATGTCAATTGTGGAGCCAGAGTGTTGGAGCTATGAGGCTATGAGAAACAATCATTCTGATATTTTTGTCCTAAAATATACAGACAGGCGCCTATGGAGAAGTCCTTATTTTGGAGCTCATAGGCTATGAGAAACAACCATTCCATTGCCATATAAAGATGAATGCTTATAAAGGTTTGACTGTATACATTTAAATTTTAACTTAGAATTAGTATTACATAGGCAATTTTTTGTTGATCGTAATTAAATTGATCGGATCGCTGATCGAAAAATCCCTGATCGTTATATCGCTATATTGCAAAGAATTTCTGATCGCTATTTTTGATCGGATCGCTATTTTTTCCTGATCGCTCACAAGCCTGAGAATTATAGAGTATAGCTCTTCGGGTGAACATTTAAACATTACATTATTTTAAAGACAACTCCAAAGAGACGCCAGAAGACAAATGGCTCTTTATATTAACATTTCAATTCAAACTCTGCAAATTTGACGGTGGAATAACATTTGAAGATTTTAAGTTCCCACAAAAATGGAAAATTAGAATTATGAGGTCCATGATGGCATCAACGACGGTAAAAAGTATACAGCACAGTTACAAATATCGCAATCTAATCACATTATCTCATCATATTGATGCATGTACAACAACATTGACAATGCATTTAGTGACCGTCCAGCCTGATTAATATAAAAAAACTTTTTAAAATGATTGTACATATATTTTTCATTTGAAACTCGAAGCCTAAGAGGATACATTCTCTTTGGGATTACAGTTCATAAATAAATGCAAAATGAGTGAACGTGCAATAAGTGCGGCATTGAGAAACTGCAAGGTCTAGGCCGCTCAAAACCTTAAGAACATAAGCTGAGAGCTATCATTATTTGAGCGGCTGTTAGATATTTGGCATTGTCTTTGAAAATCCTCAATTTAAATAGTCAAGAATGGACACATGCAGCTTCAGTAACAAAATATGCGATAAACTTTTCGCCTATCGGCGCCAAATATCTCCAGTTTATTATAAGCAATACCAAAAAATTAAAACTCCATCGACGATTTAGTTTTATTGGTTTTTTTTCTTCTTTTTTTACATTAATTTTTAAGGAAAGGATTCCGATTATTTTTATGTATATAAGAAAGACAATATTTGTTGTTTTTTGTAGTTATCTTTTTAATATGCATAATATGATCGGAAGTTTTAGATCTTAAACAGGAAATTAATTTGAAACTAAAATGTTTATTTAAGTTTTCATTAAAGTACAACATTTTCCTATAATAGAATACATATACTGTACTTTTTTATTTATTTGTTGAATAACTTGTTTGAATAAAGATTTTGTCGATGAGATTTTTGTTGAATAATATATTCTACAAAACACGGGAAAGTATGCAAATAAAAATTGAGAAAGGATATTTTCTCCACAATTTTAAATGGAATAAATTAATTGTACAAAGAAAAATATCTACTTTAATTAAATTCCAACTAAAGCACTGCTTGTGTCGCAAATGTGTGTCAAAAAAACTTTAATGCAACGAATGAGATTGTTTTAAAATAAATGTGAAAATAGTGTATTTAAGTACTCTTAGATTTTCTTTATAGTCTGATCTACATTATAGATAGCAAAGGTAATTTTATAAGTAAATATTTTTAAATGGCATCGAGCCGATATTAAGTTGTCTTCTATATTTTTTCACGAATAGTTTAAACTCCATAGTTATCGTGAAAAACATTATGCATTTTATATATTAAAATATATTAAAAGTCTAATCGAATTACAAAAGGCTTTGGTCAAATAAAAAAATAATGAAACTAACAATTGCTGTTCTTGATCGGAACAATGTCAAAAGTCATTTGGAAAGCAAAAAATGTCGTACTTTTCGTATTATAATTATTTTTTTTATATGTTTTGAATCATGTGTTGATGTAAACAGCTAATATTATTCGTTTCTATCATTTTTATTTTTAAGAAAGTAAAATATTATTTAGAATTGTTAAAGTACCGCAACCATATTGAAAATTGATTGTCACAAAATGGGTTTATTTTTAAAACACCCAGAAATCATTATTTGAGATTAACGAGTTACATTTGTAGATCTAAAAAATGTTTTGATGATTCGTTTTGTTTAACCAAGAAAAAGTTACAAATAAAACCCCCAGTTGTTAGGCTACGGATTAAAAAATACTGTATTATTTGTTTATGTGCACGCCATTTTCATCAATAATTGAAAATTGAAAATTGTCTCCCACAAATATTCCTAACTGTACTCAATCCCTCTTTATTAAATTGACCAAAAATATGCTTTTTAGTAACATAATAAAAAATTCTTAAAAAATCAGTTGAATAATGCTATAAATTCAATGTTTGTTATTTTTTAATATAATAAAAGAAGTTCAGGACACTTATTTATAAAAGTACATAATATAAACTAACTATTTTTTCTATACTAGTTTCCAGCTCTATTTAAAAATAACTAAGGTATACCCCCCCCCCCCCCCTATGATAATATTCGATAAAATATTATTTTCATTCAGCCCAAAGATAAAATTTTAAATTATAGTATTTATACATGTGATTCCTTTTATTTACAATAAAATGAACTGCGGAATAAAAAAGAATTATATTTACTTTACTTGTAAAAATGACAAAGTAATTGTTAAAATAATATTCCATTGAATTTTTTTATAGAAAAAAGAATTGAGAGTTTTCTTTGTGAATTATTATTTTATAATATCAAAACAGCGCACTTATTCAAATCTGCACGCAACTATGGAAGGAAGCTTTCTCATTCCTTTACATTTAAGGCACCAGAAAAGGACAGTGAAGGATCTTATACAAAAAAGAGAAGAGCATTTGGATCGAAGAAGTAGGGATTTTTTAAATGCATGCTTTAACTTTTTGCAAACACCTCATGCAAATCCAATGTATGCTGTAATTACTCTTGAGTTTTTAGTCCTACAATAAATAATTCTCAACACCTACATAATTAAAAGCTTATTTATATCAGCCGTTATTAATGGTCTCTTTGTTTCATGCACTTTTGCAAAGCTAGCTTTGAAACAAGCTGTGTATTTAAATATACAAATTTCTATGGGGATTTTAATATTCTCTAGGCTGTTCTTCAATATAAAGTATGGAGAGCGCTTTATTATAGTTATTTAAAAAAAATATAAAGCTGTAGTGTTGTTTACATCTGGGGGATTCCGAAGTAGAATGGAAATAAAATATGATCAAAGTGACTATGAGATATAAGGGCTGGGGTTCCGAGTCTGGACCAAGAGAGATAAAGACATAGAGGGCTTATTGGATTATTTAGAGAAATACGTCATATTACCCATTAGTAACAAATCTTTCTATCTCTATGATCAACTTACGATGACGTAGGTCAAATTACTTTGTTTATATTGGGCAGAGGCGACAACTGAACGATGTTTCTTTGCTATTGAAGGGAATAAGCTTTTTATATCTCTATGGCCCCATACTTGATAACGTAGTTCAAGTGTGGGGGCTAGTTGATTCAAAAGACGCCACATACACTTGCCTTCTAGTGATGTCATAACTCCCTCATCACTCAACCTTCTCTTAAAAGCAAACATGTTAAAAGAGAAGCCCTGGAAACCATGTTCATTCATCTCCAATGAAATATTGATGCTCTATGCACTGATATGTATCTATATATAGTTTCATTACGATGTTTATAGTATATTTGAATATTCATAGCATTTCTTTAGCCATTATTCTTCTGTGCCTCTGCATGCATATAAGCAGCCCTTTCTTTTTTTTTCGTGATCATTATGGTCATTTCAAAGGATAGAGGGGTATTTTCTTATTTTTTCTCCTTTCTACCAAATGGAGTGTTTCTTGTACAAAAATAGGCTAGGGAGAAAATGATGATGGGAACTGTCACGGAAGGAATCAAAGTAGCAGAAATATCACATGTTTGAGATAATTTGATAAAAGATAATGATATCAGTTTGATATCAGCCTCCTTGATTATCAATTGGTTTTGCAGAAAGTGGTAGTAGGGCTTTTTAGTTATTTATTACAAAGGAAATAATAAATTTATAGATTGCTGCTGAGTACTTATTGCAATACATAAGGGATTTTAATCGGTTCAAAATGAAGGAAGGATGATATCGAAACAAGGGTCCTTTGTTTTCACCTTTTATATGCTAAGACAAAAACGCCATTAGTTTGCCTTTGCTGATATAGAGGAAGCTAAGTGGACAAATTTCCACAGTGAGAGTGTTAACTGCATAAGCAGTGTTGTAGCCAAGGTGACAAAGGGTGTAACATAGTTCAGTCGGGCCAAGAATTTGACTGAAAAGTGCTTTGACGCACTATGGAAGGATATAAAATTTATAAATTAAAAAAAAAATATATATATATATTTATAAACATAAGCGTAGGGGAGATGTTTGGTTTGGGGACAACATTCAATTTGCCCGAATTTCACAAGAACTGTTATATCAGTGAAAAAAATCATCGAATGAAGAAAGCTATGTATATTAATGTTTTCTTTATAGTAATTAAATAATATTCATTACATTATATTTATTTGGTTATAAATCAAAATCCGGTTGCTTTCATAATTTCATATTTTTTTACAACTTAAATGCCCGAATACCTCAGCAAATTTGCCCGAATTTGAGAATTTACCTGATTTTTTTTTGGGGGGGGGGGGCAGTTGCCCCCTTGCTCCTCTGTCTCCTACGCCGATATATATCTATATACCTACATATATTGCTTAAATATATTTTAAAGTATAGAGTTGAAATAAATTTTCCAACAAAATTATATCTTTGCTGTTAGTCATGTTATATGTAAACATTTCCTATCTCAAAAACAAAAAATAGTAATTTAGATCAGCGATACCCAACCCGCGGCTCCCTTAAGACTAGTTGCGGCTCTTTTAGGTCCCACTAAAAATGTATAAATTATACTTAATGCGGTGTTATTACATAATGTGGCGCAACATGGGTCTTGCTAAAATATTTTCTGTCAATGTGGTTCCTGATTAGGAGAGGTGAGTACCGCTGATATGGTCATCAATGAATGATTATTAGTAAAATTTGATGTGAATCATATGATCGGGTTCGTTTAGCAAAGTTTGTGTGATAATAATATATGAAAAGCTGAAGCGTGAAAGCATGAATAAAAATGAAAAAATACCAATCCTTTAATTCATTCAAGTTGTTCAAAGGTTCAATTATGGGATCATATATTTATTTTTCCCTTTTGCAAATATTAAAGCATTATATTGAGCCTAGAGCATGATATGATTGACGTCAGAGGAGATGATGATTTGACAGTTATTTTGTAGGAGGGAAACACCTCATCGAGGCCTTTTTATAAAATTAATCAACAACACTATCAGTAACTGCATTACAAAAAAATCTTGAATAAATACCCGAGGCAGGCAGGCAGGCGTCATGCAGCTACAGACGACGACGTGAAGGAAGACGGTTAAGAATGCCGGCTAAACAGTGGTAGAGGGAAATAAACTATTATTAAGGTTGTTGAAAAGAAATGACTTTTAAAAAGTTTTTGCATTTTTTCCTTTTCAAATACTTTGATAATCTTATGAAATGCTTTTTTTCCTTGATTTTGAAGTACATGGAGGCTTCAAAGAGGAGCTTAGCGACTGATATTGTCCTTTTGGTAAAACAATTTTGTTTGCGTATAATAAGTCTGGACATATATGTTTATTGTCTAGTCTCAGGTAAACTAATTATTTTTCCTCCCAAGATGTCGACATTTTAGTATTATTACAACCTATTGGAGATACCTTGTCTATATTCCATTAATTTATCTATTTCTTATTATTGGAGTATAACAGATATTGATAATTAATCATAACATTTTAAAAAAACTTTAAAATACATTAATATCCAAATCTGAAAAATCATCAAATGTTGTTATTTTTTTGCATACTTTATCAAAAGAACATATAAGGATATCAATAAGAAACGATACTTGTAATATTTCGAAATGGTTTAATTTATTTTTAATGTTCACCTCATTTAAAAATAGATTGACATTTCTTCGGATTTCAGATCCTTTTAACCATGTGTAAACCATTTTCATTCAAGGATCTATATAAACCTTTTAGACCTTGAGCGATCTTTCAATATTGTTGTCTAGTAATTAGTACTATTAAAAGGAAATCGCAACTCTCAATACCAAGGGCCATTTTGATGATTTTAAGAAAATTAGGATTCATATTTTGATTCTATTTTTACTATTTTTTTAATATTTCTTATCTGTTTCAACCAAAACAAATTAACATTCGTCTTTCGTTCTTTATTCCGTTATGGTCAAAGTGGTCAAACAATATCTTTTATAATTTTATTTCTCATTCTTAGAATATGTAATATTTATATGAGATTCAGGCTATACGGAATGTAAAATAATTAAATATTAATGATTAGTAACCTTCTCAAACTAAAGGATAACCATATATAAATGTTTGTCGCACGGAAGTATTTTATGATCAATATTAAGATGTTCCTCGGAAGATGTTATTTAAATTTTATCACCTGAGCAACACCTTCCCTTACATCATTGTACAATTTATATTTAATGCTATCAATAGGATTGTAGCAGAACATGAAAGGATATAAATCTTTTTTGTTATCGCTATAGCTCTTAGTCAATATGTATATAATCTTTGAATTTACGACCAATTCTTTTAATGAAGGGGATTATGTAGGTATATTTAAAAATGCAAATAAAAACTTAAGTCGTGTGCAATATTCCAGCTTTTGAGATTAGTGATATATTAATTCCTTAATTTTGAGTTGACTTTGGCAAAAAATTTATAAAAGTAATAGCTAAAAACAAAAATATATCCACAGCATTACATTACAAAACATAGCGCTTGAGTCCATTGGACCTATAGGCCAATAAAAATGGATGCTTTGTTCCCTATTTACCTTCTATCTAGCTTCTTTCAGTCGGGAGTTGGTGATTTAGTGTAGATCAACATAAAATCCACTTGATTTGACATCACAAATTTACTTTAAAGGAGAGTTCGTAATTCATAACACTCTTATGCACAAACTAATTAATAAAGAAATCATCTTTAAGTATTAGATGCCATCTAGTAAAGATAATAAACGTAATGTTAAACTATAATGTTTATTCATGTATTTGCTCTTACGTAACTACTCCGGTTTATATATTTATGAATGCTTTCTGTTTTGATGAACTTAATTTTATACTTTCTGCGACCATTGTGGATTGTAAATAGTATAAAAATAGCTTTTTAAACACTGTAGCAATAAAATACTTTGATTATAATCAGTTAAGGAGCCCAAAAAACTGGTTAGCAAAAACATAAATGCAACTCAATTGTTATTGCAATAATCAGTTTTCTGTATGCAATTTTAGTCAAAAAGGCGGCTACCAATGTGATCAAAAGGTATATACGACCAATGGTGGGTAGTGATGATATAAAATATATGTATTATATCTTAGACTTTGACAATAATCTCATGTTTTCAAATTTAAGGCTTATATAAATAAATGACAATGAAACCTCAAAAGTACTTTATTAAGGTTTTTGATCGACCCATAAACTAATCGCTATAAGCTACTAGACTTTAATACAAAGAGTTCAATAAACCAATTGAAGCGTCTTTCTTTTTCTATCTTAATGAATCTTTAGAAAGCGGGCCCTTAAAGCCTATAATACGTATAGATATATAATAAGCAATATATAAGGCAATATCCTTTTTCCTAATTTGGCATCCTTGTTTCTCGCTTCTTTATTATGCGGTGTTTCTTTTGAAACAACTAAATGATTCTGCTTTGGCAATAAATAGCATGGTTTTATCCCCAAAAATATATGAATAAATAGCCTTTTCTTTCTATTCACAAGTGCGTAAGATACATATGGGAAAATAATAAATGGATAAATCCTATGTTTTTATATTTCTTCTCTTATAACTCTGATGAAGATTCCTGGTAGTGACAACATTCCTTGAAAGCTTATGGGAAATTTGATGCGTTTTTAACCCCCCCCCCCCCCCCCCCCCCCCCAAGTTCCAATGGGCATCCACGTTTTATGGATTTATAAAATATACCAGAAACAATGTTAACTAGAGGCATGTATACACTCAGAGAGTGAAAACCTCCCGCCGATCCCCACCAAATGAATCACTTAACAGAATTACAATCCAATCATATATGTCTACATAAGTAGTGTGTTTGGTGAATAAGAGTGAGGACAGCCATCCTAAAAAACATCCATTGACGTAATACTAGTTCTTCGTCAATTCAGAATACGTCACTGGATGTTAAACTTCTTTCTTTCTCCATCATGCTCTTAATATTAGCGTTATTACCTCCGCCGAAGGAGGTATTGTTTTCACTGGCGTTGTTGGTTTGTAGTTTGTTGGTTTGTCAGCAGGATAACTCAAAAAGTACTGAACGAATTTGGATGAAATTTTGTGGAGTTGTGGAAGTGCCAAAAGGAAGAAGTGATTAAATTTTGGCATCTCTGAGTGCAGAATTAAGCGCCAAATAAGCTAAATACTACTAAATTTTCCAAGTTAGCCTACTCTGCCAATAGATGTCGCTGTGCTGTGAAATTGGGTGCCGGGAGCGTGTTCCTCTCGGAATTTCCGTCTAGGGGAACCCTCCCCCGTCTCTCTACGCCTCCCCAGTCGTGAAAAATCCGCCTCGGAAGGCTCATGACGGCGGAGGTTTGCACTCTCTGAGTGTATATATGCCTCTAGTATTTTATTTAATATTGATATTAAGAGGAAGACGGAAGAGAAAGAAGTTTAAGCACCCAGTGGTGTAGTTCTTAGCTGATAAATGAATAATTTACGTCAATGAATATTTTTGAAGCGTTTGTTCTTCCTACTCCCTGAATAGAGACCCCATTTCATTATTATATTTTTAGTATTAGCTCATTTGCATCGCAAATAAGCACTCAGAGATGCCAAAATTTTATCACTTGTTTCTTTTGGCATTTTCAACAACTCCACAAAGTTTCATCCGAATCCGTTCCGTACTTTTTGAGTTATCCTGCTGACAAACAAACCAACAAACCAACGCCAGGGAAAACAATACCTCCTTCGGCGGAGGTAACTAGAGGACTCAGAGAGTGCAAACCTCCGCCGATCCCCACCAAATGAACCACTTGGTATTTTGTCATTTGCCAATAGATGTCGCTGTGCTGTGCTCTCCTCTTTGAGAGCACAGCACAGCGACATCTATTGGCAGAGTAGACTAACTTGAAATATTTATTAGTATTTAGCTCATTTTGCATCTTAAAGAAGCACTCAGAGATGCCAAAATGTCATCACTGGTTTCTTTTGGCATTTCAACTACTCCACAAAGTTTCATCCGAATCCGTTCTGCACTTTTGAGTTATCCTGCTGACAAACAAACAAACAAAACAAACCAATCAACCAACGCCAGTGAAAACAATACCTCCTTCGGCGGAGGTAATAAAAAGTATCCTCTTTAATTAAGTGTTTTCATTATCAATATTTTTATTAACATAAATATTAGAGTTTTTTAATATCATTCTGAAATAATATGTGTAACTTTAATTTAAGTTATTTTGCTTGTTAGTGTTAATATATCGACTTGCTATAAACTTTAATTGTTAAATCTTAGAAAGTTCATTATTTCAAAACAATTGATATAAAATACATATTTTAAAATATCATATGCCCCCCACTTATTTAAAATGAGTTCTCTCTTTATTTACATACAAAGATTCACAGTGCTCTTAGTATATGTATGGGGGGAAAATAGCCAAGCTTTTGCCTTAGGGCCACAATATAATTATAATCTACAAGATAATGACGATTATAAGTGTACATCTAAGCCTCCTTCTCTTCTTATGTAGTATGAGTATCCTTTAGCCTGCATACTAAAATATTTTCTTTTCTCTGTGTACAAATATATATATATATATATATATATATAATATATATATATGTATATATAATATAATATAGTACGCATATCATTGTCATCACCAAAGAGGATCAAAAGAACTTATTTAATCTATATAAGAAGATTATACTAAATAGTTTGGAAAACTTGTCAAAATCCGATTCTTATGCTTCAATAATAGAGAGGATGAGGACACTCTCTTTCTTTCTTTCGTCTTCTAAGAGATACAGGCAAGCAAAATGATTCTCGGATTAGCATAATCTCTCTTCAACTCCCGTATTTCAAAAATGGATTTACTACAATAATAATATAATCAATTACTATGTGTAGAAAATATATATATATATATCTCTTAGTGCACATAACAGTATCCTTATGGCGATTTGAGAATATAAAATAACTATATACTTTTAATGGATTTTAGAGCATTCATAGAAAAGGTATTAGTATTTTTTCCAGCTATCATCAATCCCTAAGTATTTGTGTCAATCTTAAAATATTTATATTGGAAGAAATGTTTGTAAAAGGAGATTAAAAAGGCATTTGTGGGGTAACTTTATTATATATTTATGTCTCCATTTTTGTATCAATAATGTCAACATTATATTATGTTACCTTAATATTCTCCTGAAATCAATTATTGCTTTCACTTAAATTAATTTAAAAAAATTAAATAGAAAAGTTAAAAAATATATAACGAAGGGCAACTGATTTTGATTCCAAAAAAGGGGATGACCCGCGATACGTGAAGAATTTCAGGCCATTGACCTTGTTGAGTTCTTCATATAAACAGATATAGGGGAATTATTGCAAAAAGAATGCAAAAAGAGTATTACCAATGATCATACAAGAATCTCAAAAGGGATTCATAAAGGAAGATACATGCATGAGGCTGTCAGAAGTATTATGGATTCTATAGATAAAAAAATCAAAGAGTATAGAGCAGAAATGAGCATAGGAATATACATCATAAAGCGTTTGATAGTATTTCTCACAGCTCTATTATGAAAATGTTTGGGCCAGTATGGCTTTAGTCAAAGTTTGTAAATATGATATCTATATATAAATATGTTTTTTGTTGCCTATATGGTCGTAAAATTGCATCCGATAGGATATAAAATAAGCATTATAGCATTATAATTAGTCTATCGAACCTAGGATCTTATTAAGAGATAGCCCAAAAATGACCATACCCTCTCGGGATTCGAACCTGCACCCCCAACATGAGAGTTGAACACGCCTAGCACGCACGGCATTGAGCTCCCGCACGGCTATCGAGCTCCCATATCATATATATTTTGCGAAATTTACACTACATCGTAAGAAGTCAAAGATATTTCAAATATGGTCGTGCGCAAGCGCAGACAAAAGAGAACGAAAATCCGGGCCCCGCCAAGGTGATCTTCTGGTTCCACTATGTTACATTTTAGCTCTTGATAAATTCATTAGAAAAATCGGATTCTTCCCAAGAAATATCACAAAATCAGTTTGGCCCAGTAAGTAACAAAATACAACCCTATGCTAGATGATACTTCCTACTTTTTATTTCAGGTACCACTAAAGAAATTGAAAAGTCTGTACATGAAAGTCTTAAAAATAAAAAACTCTGGGTGAAAGATTCTGGCTTGAATATTGATCTTTTCTAAAATAGTGATATTGTAAAATTTCAAATACGGGAAGCAATCTACATTCCTTAAATGTGAAAACCCTTGCAAGATCTTGAATGTTTGGGTCGTAAAATTTCTTTTGGACAATATCATGTCACAGAAAATTTTAAGAAAATTGAATATAAGATAAGAGACAGTCAATGCGGTTTTAGCTCTCTCATTAATTGGAATGTAACGTCCAGAATCCAGGTTTGGGAATTCATTATATTTCCTAAAGTTATACACTGCTGTTAAGGGTCACTCCTTATGATATGAAACTAATGAAAGAGTATAGAGAGCTGTGTATAATATTTCATTTTCGGAAAAGGGAATTCTTCCTATTTATCTTGGAAAATAATAGTGGTCCAAAAGGTACGGAGGGTTGGGACTTTTAGCCAATGGAAGATACTTGGAAGGCATTCTCTTTTCGTGGTTTAAGAGACTGAATTGTGAAGACTGTACAGGGGACGAATACAATAGTTTCTAAAATGATATCGAGGGAAAATGTCAAAAAAAAAAATGTCCTTTGAAAAGTGAAAAATATCGGGCCAGGAAAATATTATTGAATGTCTAAAGCGGGTTAATCTCTTTTTGGAATAGTGTTGCAGGGGTTAGCATATTTTTGATCGCAAAATCCTCCACTTCTGGGGTGGCAAGAACCGCTAAAGAATAATAACAGGATGGTCTTCTGAAGTAGCACGTTTTAAAGAAGAAGTTTCATTTTTGGGAGAAATATTTTATGGTAATCTTTGAAGAAGAAATTTTATCGAAGCACTTGACAAGCGAAGAATTTTATGTCAATTATATAATAAGCAGAACAAATTGGACCTCGGGATTTTTTTTTTAAATTTATTAGTTTTTTTGTGGGAATAAAGGCCTACGTCTCCTACAATTAACGAACGATAGTAAATGTAAAATTTGAGGCAAATTGTAGAGGCACCGTGATAAGGTAAATGAAAATTATCCCATGAACCAAATTATAAAACGTCTATCAAATAAAATGTTGATCACAGTTTTTATTGGTTTCGATATAGAATTGTCTCAAACATCTCAACTACAAACAAGATACCATGGGAAAACACATGGGAAAAAAGGTATTTGTATTTTTTTTTCAGTTATCATCAATCCTAAACATTGCGTCGTCAATCTCAAAATATTCTATCGGACGAAATGTTGTGAACAAGAGATTTAAAAAGCATTTATGAAGAAAATTTATTTACCTAAATGGTTCTCCGCATTGGTGTTATCAATATGTCAACATTATTATGTACTTAAATATTCCTCCTGAAATCAATTATTGCTTTAACGTAATTAACTTTAAAAAAACTTAATTCTGTGTTAATCGTTGCAATGATTATTTTAATCCGATTTGTTTTTTGATTCTAGGCTCCTAAATCCTTGTTGATAATAGAAAAGTCACAAACGATATCCAAATATCAGTTCTGTTATAAA
>CP045894.1:15511119-15532123 GCA_013387185.1 Caligus rogercresseyi
AACATATTTTTTTTTTCTTGGCCCCATGTGCATATACTTATCAACAGGTTCATTTTATACAATAAAGAGGTTCTTAAAATTAACTTTCACAAAGATAAAAAAAGTCAATCACAAAAATATTATCAAATAAGACATAGAATTATTTATCAAAGAAAAAAAAAGACAATTTATAAGTGTAATAGATATTTGAGTGTAAAATAGCTCCTGGGAGGATTCCTGACAGGTCGTCGTTGTCGTTGATGTACGCCATTTGTATATTATAAATTGGATTTTGGTGATGACGTCGTCGCATTTGGCATTCGAGGAAGTTGAGAGGAAGTCCTCTTCACTGATGGTGGAGTCCCGTTGAACATATTCATGAGCCGAGTCAGTGCTAGGAGCGACCACATTGATGAAGGAGCTCCCAAACGTCTCGTCTCCTCCTCCGATCATTGAGGAGGAGGATGAGACGAGACGGGGCAAATATAATGGCTGGAATCATGCCACCCGTCCACTCCCATTCGAGAAAAATTTGATCCCAAGCAATGATGAATCAATGTAACAATAACAATAATAAGAACAAGGCAGGAGCACTCTGGATGACGAATACTTTTTTTTCCTTCTTCTTCTATAATAAGTACAATAATAGAGAGGTTTGTGAGGAATGTTAGCACGATGGCCGTGTTGAAGTGTGGTTTCTCTTTGTTTCTAGCTCAGGTAGGAGATCAAAGTAACCGTACCCAAATTAATAATGGATGTTGGGGACATCCAAATTTAATGATAAAGCGTGAGTTGAATCAACTAAAAAAAAATATATATATATATATATATATATATATATATATATACGGGTGCGGGACAGAATTGCAACACTTACAAAAATCCATTTGAGATTACGAGAGGTTTCGAACAAAATGTTCTGCTAAATAACTTCAGTAGCAGTGTTTATGTTTATACTTTTATGTTATTATAATTTCCCTCTGAGAATAAGCAGAGAGATGGAACGAGACCGTAGAGTTCAAGTGTTGACGCTTCTTGGCGCGGGTAAGACTCCAACTGAGATCGCGAAGCAATTGAACGTGGCAAGATGGACCATTTACCGCCTCAAGAAGAAGCTGGACATGAACCAAGTGATCGAGAGGAAATATGGGAGTGGTAGCAAGTACAAATTGGAACCACAATTGATTTGTGATGTGATCCAAGGGCTCCAACCACCAGCATGAGAGCTCATGCCAAGGACCTTGGTGTTGATGAGAGTACGGTCAGGAGGCTGTCAAGGAGTGTGATGGCAAGTCCCTAGTGATGTTGGAGAGACCATGAATGACATCTAAATCAAAGTGACTCATCTCCAACGTTGCAAGGGTCTGATCAATGACCTGAAATCTGCACCAGCTGGAAGGATCATCATCTTCAGTGATGAAAAGACCTGGACTGTGGATCCGGTCAGAAATAAAAGAAATGGCCGGTTTTGTGGCCTTTGAAGATGTTAATGACGACCTTAGAACAAATACCAATACCATGCATCCAGCCTCAGCCATGTCTCTGGCTTTGTGGCATCATCCGGGGATACAATGCCATTGATTTGGTTTCCCTGAGGGTTTCGCTTGAATGCTGCCACGTACATTGAAAAGTTGCGCACATACGGTCTGTTTGTCAGGCCTTCAGGTCCCGTTTGGAGGCTGTTGTTGCTGTTAAGGGCGGATATATAAATTAAAAAATAAAATAGAGTTATATTAACGTTTTTTATTTTTATAATTTTCTGATCGAATCCTTTTAACTGACACAGAGGGGCGTAAACAATATACTAGGTAAGTGTTGCAATTTCTATCTCGCACCCTTGTATATATATATATATATATATATATATATATATATATATATCAAAAAGCTTTACTCCAGAAAAAAAATATTTTAAATTTCAAACATACATTGTAGCTACTATTGTACATAGAGACTCCTTTACTACTTTTGATAATGAAATATAGATTATATAAATTAACAACAGTAAATCATCCGTAAAATACTTTTGCTTTTTAGGGACAATATGGTTGAAGTATAGTAATGTATAAATACAAATAAACACTTAATACTTTATCTTCTTCTCAGCCATGATACCATTGTCATAGAATGAATTTTTGTGGTATCAAGATATACATTTGCAACGATTCACATTAATTTTTTATCAGGAAAATAAGGGAGACTCATAGAACACCCCCCTTAAAAACTTTTTTTTGCAAGAAAAAGTAATAGTTTTTATGGCAAAGTTTTTATTGTCTGCCTACCTTTATTTATCTTTTTTATTGTTCTATCTTTACAAGAAATGGGATTTCCAAAATGTAGTTTCAACACAGAATTTATCTAACTACTTTGGTTGGATTATTTCATTATAATGCTTACATACTTTGTAACTCCATCGATCCAAATGTGTAAAAAATCTTAATGTCATTTTTATAGAATATTTTGAAATTAGAATCCGATGAAAAGAATATAAAAATAATTGATAAATGGTTTATACTGTACATGTTTGCTCATCATATTTTTAGTTATGTTTTTCTGCCAAAGCCCTAATTAAAATGACAGTATCAATGTATGTGTTTAACACAATTACTTTGACATTTTTGAACATCTAAAAAAAACACCAATGTATAAGAACTCGGTAGCTCAGTGTATGAACTCTCTATGTCGATGCCGCAGGTTCGAATCCAGAGAGGGAAGGTTCTAAGATTCTAACTTTTATAGACTGTCATTTAAAGCTATAATGCCTATTTATGTCAACAAGTTACATTTTAGAGACAATAAACCATTTATTGACGTATTACAATTTTTAAAACACAGGTCTTTACAATACCATCAACTGTACGTAAACTAAAATTATTAGTCGCCAAATTTTTATTTAGTTCAATTCACTGCTCTATAAACAAGCTTATAGTTTAGTTATATTTACTTCCAAATGTTAATCTTGTAAAAAAAAGATAGCAAATGTTTATTTTCCCAAAATAACTTTTATTTATTTGAGTTATTCAAGTTCAAAAATATACATTGCTTTTTTGCACTGTTATAAATACAGCTCACAAGAACTCTTATGATTGCTTCAAATATTGTCAGCCTCATTGAATGGCTCATAGACCATTTATATGTGTTAATTAAATGTTTTAATACTTATTTCAATCAAAGCATTTATTTCTCATTCTAATAATAGGAAGGGAAAAGTAAATTGATTAACCTTACAAAAGCTACTTCTTATAAAACTAAATCTACTTTTTTAATTGCACATTTACAAAAAAAATGATGTGAATCATCAAGAATTCAAGTTTTAAATAGTTTTATATATAGAAAATGAGTTACCATCACATTTATATAGTTGGTAAAGTTTTTCTTTCGTTCGTATTTGTGATATATTATTAGTTGAATACATGTTCCGATAATTGCTAGTTTGTCATGCCAAAAAAATCCATTTATTTTGGTCAAAGACTTAAGGTACCTTTGCACATACGACGAAATTAAAGAAGAAAAGGAAAGAAATGATATAAAGAAATATAATCCAGAAGGGGGGGGGGGGGTATAACTCCATAAAAAGATCTTCGAAAACTCTTTGCAAGATTGAACCAACATAGAACTTCTAGCTGCTAAATAGGATTGCTCTCTTCCGAAGATCCCTCCGGATTTTAAAACTATGGACGACTTATCTCAAGCCGTTCTCATGGATCTCTATGAAACTACCGACTATGAACCTCTGACTTATGCCTTGAAAGGATTGAAACTCTAAGAATGCTTCGAATAACTCCTAATTGCAAGAGGACGAGACGCTACGCCACAAGGACTCCTCGTAGGTATATTGCTTCTCCCGAATAATAACAGACATTGCTCTCCAAGAGCTCTCCATTAGATCTTTCCCTCCTGAGGACGTATGACTTCTCCCGAGGATCAACCGAGGAACTTTATCATCTGGATACTCTTTAGAGGCCTTTAGGGTTTTTATTTCCAGATGCTACCGTTTGTACACTTATTTCTTCATAAGATCTCCAACTTCTATATAGTAATTAAAAATGTCGTTTAAAATTGCTGGAGGTAACATTTTTATAAAGTTGTTGGCTCGTTTTTCTTCTCTCATGAAAATACAACACAAACAACAATCCGTAAAAGGATGACTATTAACAAAATTTAAAGCATTGGATATGTTGACATTTTTGTACAATTGTTCAAACTATAGTGTCTGTATATGAACATATACATATTTTAAAAAAATAAAGAAGTTATTATTTGTTATGCCAAATACAAACTTTTTTCCAAAATAACTAAGGGTATATCTTATACCCTCAACTATGTTCAATATGTACTTGAAAGAATATTATTGTATTTGTAAATATATATTTTTTCGTGTGTCGCAGAAAGATACTTAAATTTATACACTTAAACTTATTATCACTCATTGTTTTACTTGTATCGTCGTTATTAAATAACCAAATAAATACGTTAAAATGCCACTTTTTATTTAATAAATGTTTGCAATAATTTGAAACAATTCTTTTTTAGACTTTTGTTTATTTACACAATGGCAATGTGAGAGCTAAGTCACACTGCTAGATGCCTTTACTATAAAAAATTAGAAAAGGTAAACCAACCTTTTTCTTTAATGTATGCTTAATAAATTAGCATACACTAACCTTCTGTGGACTCCTTTGCCTAATTTAAATTGTAATTTTGTTATATCGTACCTGGCTGCTTCATTAAAGGAGGCTTTCATTTCCCTAAAAACAATAGCTAAATGGCAAATTGCTTTAAAATACAATCTCTTATCATGTAATAATAAGAATATCCATTTCAAGCAAAAAGATTTCCAGGATACAATGAAAAGTTTCATGGAAAAATATTAGAGTCTAGGCTGTGCCTTGTTTTTCATGGTCAAAGTTAATTAATTTTTTAAGATTACAATTTCAACTCATACATATAGAATATGTGCCTATATTTAAAAGATTAAAAATAAGGGATAATATTGTTTCTTTAGTTGAAGGGAATTACTAATAAATATACAACATAAATGGTAGATCTCCAGGGTCTTTGAGGGTGGAATCTGATAAATTAACGTATTTGTCATGTATATGAACTTCATGCTGTATAAATACCATATCAAGGGATCTACTTTACAAAAAATAATAAATTTAGGTGTACAGGGTTAGGCAGAATTAGTGAAAAATGGAAATGACGCAATAGCTCCCAAAATATTAAATTAAGAAAAAATTACTTTAAATTTTTTGTTAACAACTAACTACTTCGAAATATTTATTTCAAGTTATTCCACGTATTCACCATTTGCACGAACCACAGCCCTAAGTCTCTTGACCACACCAGTGCATCTATTACTCACAATCTTCTCGGGAATCTTGTTCCAGGCAGCCTCAGCTGTGGCCATCAGCTGGTCCTTATTGACTCTTGGTTTAGCATTGACCTTCTTCTACACCATCCCCTACATGGCAAGGTCAAGGGGGTTGCAATCAGGAGATGAGAGAGGCCAAAGCTCCTTGCTCCAAAAGTGGTAAAAATGGCTGCACACCAGACCTGCACAATTTTTGCAGTATGGGTCGGAGCTCCGTCTTGCTGGAAGCAGACAGGGACTCCACCAAACTCTTCTTGGATCCACGGGAATACTTTGGTCTTCAGGAAGTTCAAGTACACGATCTTGTTGATTTTAACACCGTCTGAAATCCGGAGCAAGGGTGATTTCTTGCCATTGGAGGCCACGGCCCCCAGACAATCACAGTTGCCGGCTTCTACATCTGGTAGACGTTTCTGGTATTCTCTAGGATCTTGGAAGCATCCCTGCAAAATATACGATCATTTTGAGGATTGAACCTCTTTGTGGTCTCGAAAAGTTTCTCATCAGGGAAGATCACAACGACACTAGGGTTTTCTGCGTGCCATTTGAGAACCAACTTTAATCTAGGCTTCCTCTGGTCCCTGGTGGACTCGTTTGTAGATGTATCTTCCTGTACTTGAATGGCTTCATGCCCAGGTCAGCTTTGACCACCCTCCCGATGGTTCTCACAGATACGTTGTACTCCTGAGCCATCTTATTCATTGAGCGGGCGGGTTATGAAGTATCTTGCCGGCGACGGCCTTGGTCAGCCTTGGTGTACTCACTGATCGCTTTTTTCCTTGTTCAGGCTTCCTTGTGGTTTTACCTGTCTCTTTCATAACTTTTTTGGAACGCCAGATGAAGGTTCAGCTTACCCCAAGCATGATCATGATAGCCTTGTGGGACTGGCCAGAGTCCAACAACTTGACGATGGTCGTTCGCTTGCTTTCAAGGTCCATTTCGTCGTTGTTTTCTTAGCAAAAAGTTGTGAAAACAAAGCCGCAGATGTACAAATGTACGCAAAACATAATTTTACATCATAACAAAACCTCTCAAACTCATATTTAGAAAGATATTGCACTTACAATCCGATGTTTCACTAATTCTGCCTAACCCTGTATATAAAGGGACATGGGTTATGACAATAAGGATTGACTTCGTCAAAACGTCAATTAACTATTATCTTCACACACAGATTGGGTAAAAAAAAGAATTGGGGAATTAACCTTTCTTGTATGTGTGGTGTACTTACCCTTTCAACCTCCCGAAAGACACGTATAAAATTAAGACCCGCCAATTTCTTCAGGTCTTCCAAGGACCAAGCACCTGTTGCAAGAAGACTGGCGAAGAGACTTGGATACTTCGTCACGTCTTCAAGACCAGAAGGAGTTCTATGCGAATGAAAATAGGAAATGAATTATAATGTCCAGAGCAATCAAAAATCTTAGGCTATACTAATAAACAATTTGATTTTCTAGGATATAAAGACACATTGCTGTGTTTTTTATTTTGTACTCTTCAAATATACAAAAAAATAGGAACAAGTTTTCGAATAAACAAAAGGATATGATAAGAACAAATGCTATGTAAAGTGGCTGTACGACCTATCATATGGTTTCTAATATTGCTAGAATTGACTTATAGTCTCAAACGTTTTGGTATGCCAACATTATCCACAGACGAAAATAAGTAGTTGCATAACTACGTCATTTCACAATTTAATTATATATATTTTAAACACGTTTAAACAATATTTATACTATTACCATATTTATATTAATTTAACACGAGGGCAGTTCTTATATACAATTTCGAAGCATTGAAATAATATGATTTATACTATTACCATATTTATATTAATTTAACACAAGGCAGTTCTTATATACAATTTCAAAACATTGAAATAATATGATTTATACTATGACCATATTTATATTAATTTAACACGAGGCAGTTCTTATATACAATTTCGAAGCATTGAAATAATATGATTTATACTATTACCATATTTATATTAATTTAACACAAGATTGTTATTATATCAATTTCAAAACATTGAAATAATATGATATATACTATTACCATATTTATATTAATATAACACAATGTAGTTCTTATATAAAATTTCAAAACATTGAAATAATGTGAGTTTTTCTTTTATAAACCCCAAGGTCTGACTAGATATGTGTTTTTAAATTCAATATTAATATTTATGCAGTTTTATTTAATGCTAAATATTTAATCTTAGAACCATCTGAAATCACTTAACTCTTATGTCAAAGGTTTTCATGCTTAATTAAATGAATTTAAAAAATATTAAAGAAGGACATCCTTGTGTTAATTCAACTGTCATAATATTTATTTTTGTATTTAATTGGTTAATTAGTTTTAATTGACCAACATAATAAAATACAAAAACTGATTATTTTATTTTTGACAATTTTTTTCCGTATTTTTTTTGGACTCACTTTATTAACATAACTCAAGATTATCATGAAAGGATGTCTACAGACTTTTACAATGTTTCAGTATATATTAAGTTGTATACTGTTAATATACTTACGAATTGATTCCATCATAGCTTGCACCATTCCTACATGGTCTATACCAGCAACTTTTCGTATATGGCTTAAATGAGCTGAAAAAAGAAATATGAATTAAAAGCTAAGAATAAAAATATTGACAAATTAAGTATTTCGACTAATAATCCAAACAAGAAAGAGAACCTTTGGTTGATCTTCTATTTATGTTTTAAAAAATGCTAATGAAAGAGATCGGTTGTATTGTTGTTAAGTATTTTTTGAATATATCCAAGTCTCCCTTTTTGGCGAAAAAAGTCTTCTTGACTCTGCATATTTAATAATTCAGGGAAATCAATGTGATCAAAAGTATTGAAGATGTTAACTTCTAGGGAGGGGTAAAACCAAACATGGCGTCCATTTGTAAAGATGGCTCCCACACAAACTACGGTTTTTATTATTTTATTAAATAAATCAAAACTCTTATTTAAAATACTCTTTGTTACCATTTAAGTTATATTTTCTTATCAAACGACTTCGTTTTATTGAATAACAGTGTAAAAACTATTTTTGCCAGTTCCATGATAGTAGACTATAATAGCCTCTGCTACTCACCAATGACATCATTAACTGTTGAGTGATTGCTACACGTAAGAAAGTATGAGAAGAAATTGACCATGACCAAGCCCTTCTTTTCGGCCTGAAAGAGAGAAAGAGTCGTATACAGGCACAGACGTTCATTCGTGTTAAGGATAGACAAAAAAAAAAAAAAAAAAAAAAAAGACTTAATAAATTATAATTTGGTATATTGCGAGTAGAGTTACAGAGAGCCTGAGCTGAGGAATGAGAGAATATCACAGGGGCATCACTGACGGCTAGAGTATCTTGGGCAGTTTGAATAGAGCTATGCGACAAGTCGATTATCATCCCAAGACGGTTCATCTCTTCAACCACGGTCTATAAAACGAGAGGAAGGATAAATGAATCATATAATTGTCTATATACATAGGTTATATAAACCTGAACTATATCAATAGTTTATATACTTCGCATAATTAGTGACAGTTCCCCTCAAATCTAAGACTAAAATTAAAGCTTCAAAAATATGAATACAATTTTATAAATCTATAATGAAAGAAATGCATTTACTTAAATAGAGAATTTACAACAATAAAAAATATTAGTACGCTTCAGTAACTTTGTTTTATTTGGCCGAAGTCTTACCTTCGGTGAAGGTAAGACTTATGTGTGAAATTATTAATCTTACTGATATTAATGTATCGCTAGTATACTTCAGACGTATTTTACCTTTGGTTTTTATATTTTATTATAATTACCTTTAATGCATTAATTGATGTTGGATTTTATTTAATGTATAACCCCTGAAGCCTTTTCATTTGAGATACTTTTGATCCGAGCGATATATAGAAGTCCAAAAAATACGGTGCGTTTAAAATAATGATAAAACGTTTATTAAAGTCCTATTTTGAACAAAAAAATAAGTATTTTTTATATATAATATTATAATTATTGTAATATTATTATTGTATGATTTTGAAACTATTATTGGCATAGTGAATTTAGGAAATCTTTTAAGTCGTAAATTGAATTGAATCAACATGTTTGAGTTGTAAATTATTATGAATCATCAGTAATTATATTAAATCTAGTTCCCCCCCCCCCGTAGCAAGGCCTTTATTAGTCACATAAAAACATATAGAATTAAAGCAACTAAAGAGTTTCTAATCCAGTTTTTTAGTTAACAAATAAAGTCACAGTTAATTTGTTGTATTATAAATGTTATGCAACAATAAATCTTAACAAATATAATCCAAGTAAGGAGTTTTTTTGTTAAAATAATTTTTTAAACAAATTAAATAATGAATCATTAGTTTACTCCAACTCATACAAAGAGATCCAATTCAATGAAATGTGCTGCCATTTAAATTAAAGAAGGCCCTCAAAGGTGACTGACCCTCTTCTATTTTACTATCAAATTTCCATTATCATAAATATATATTATAAAAAATTATTATATATAACACTAGCCTGTCCCGTTTTTCAGGTCAATCGCTCCGATTTTTTGCTCCAAGCACTTTTCTGCTGCGTAGTGATGAAAAAATGAGATTGAGAAAGTTTCAGCCTTCAAAGGCCATTTTTGTGACTGCACAAGCCACTCAAAGTTTCAAAAAGGCCGTTTTTGGGGTCAAAAATGGCAATTTTCAAGTGACTTGTGCTGTCTGAGTTTTAGTGATATCGAGTTAATTTCTTTTCCTAAGGGTTGCTTGAAGTCTCATCTTTCAATAAAATTTTGGAGCAATCAAGCAAATAAATATTTCTATTGTTTTTGGCCCGTTCAGTAGGCCTCTTTTGGCCAAAAATAGGCATTTTTTGTTTTTTGCTAATATTTGCCCTAAAAGTTATCTTAGCAATTTTGTTATTTAATGGCAAAATAATTGCCTTGTCATAATGCACGTTTTGTGCAATTTTCATAATGATCAAGAGGATATAGACGTTTTGATAGAAAATATTGTGTTTATTGTTATGAAATATTGTTCATTTGCAGAAATAAAATCGCTATTTATACTTTACAATATTATTTATTTCCTCATGGAATAAGTTTTTTTATTATAATTTTACTAACTTTATATGGGTTTTAAGATGAGTAAAATAACTACGTAAAATGTTAATACGTTTTCCACACCACTCAGCGCACTACCCTTTTGTGTGGATGTCCCCCTAGAGATCTATTCATATACTGTGCTTATTTGAAAGTCATATTTGATATTTTAAAAAAAATTTTATTCCTTAATTAGTTTATTTTTAATTCCGTATTATGAGATATAAGATGCCAGTACTATGTAGGTAGTCTCATCCATTCCATATTTTCTTTGACCATTACAAGCAAGTTAAACATAAGAAAAGAGAAAAGGGGTGCGAAACTATACTAATTGTTTCTTTTTTTTATTTTTGTTGGTTATATCTGGTTAAAAAATATCTTATTTTTTTTCTTATAGTAATCGAATTGTAATGTCCAACCTTTCTTGATCCGGTAAGATTTCGTCTCCAAGACTTTAAAGAATCATGTACTTCCATAAATGCCAAGTTTGGTTAAACATACTCTTCAAACATTTTTCGTAAAGTGATGGATTGCTGTGTTAATAAAGCTTCATTTTCCAAATAGCTTCTATTCTCTTTTTGGTGTAGACGTATTTTGATGTGCTGTCAAAAAAACATCTGGAATTGTATAAAGAAATTATTGTTGAAATTATTTTACTTCCTTCTGTAAGGCCAAGACTCTCCAACTTAATGTAATAAACGACCTTCGACATAAACCGAGCATGGTGTATTGGTGTAGGGAGTTTTAGGGATGTTCAATCAGTATTTTTTTCAAAGCTTTTAATATTTCAAAATATTTTTGTTTGCTTGTTTCTGTATGTTCTTTTTCATCTATGTACAATAAAAATCTCTGTATTTTGTTATGCTACTTATAAAAACATTTGGAAGTGTATCTTCTGGAAAAATTTCTCGATTGATCTTTTTGCATTCAATATTTCAATATTTTGTGAGACTGAATTAAACTATTCACATTATATCTACATATAATGATCTTATTTATTAGTTGCATAACCAACTTTTTATTATTTTTGTAGTAAATAAAAATGAGTATAATATTTACGTGCTACATGCTAGGTTATTTTACTCATCTTAAAATCAATATAAAGTTAGTAAAATTATAATAAAAAAACTTATTCCATGAAGAAATAAATAATATTGTAAAGTATAAATAGCGATTTTATTTCTGCAAATGAACAATATTTCATAACAATAAACACAATATTTTCTATCAAAACGTCTATATCCTCTTGATCATTATGAAAATTGCACAAAACGTGCATTATGACAAGGCAATTATTTTGCCATAAAATAACAAAATTGCTAAGATAACTTTTAGGGCAAATATTAGCAAAAAACAAAAATGCCTATTTTTGGCCAAAAAGGCCTACTGAACGGACCAAAAACAATAGAAATATTTATTTGCTTGATTGCTCCAAAAATTTTATTGAAAGATGAGACTTCAAGCAACCCTTAGGAAAAGAAATTAACTCGATATCACTAAAACTCAGACAGCACAAACCACTTGAAAATTGCCATTTTTGACCCCAAAAACGGCCTTTTTGAAACTTTGAGTGCTTGTGCAGCCACAAAAATGGCCTTTGAAGGCTGAAACTTTCTCAATCTCATTTTTTCATCACTACGCAGCAGAAAAGTGCTTGGAGCAAAAAATCGGAGCGATTGACCTGAAAACGGGACAGGCTAATAAGCACACATACTTTATGTACATTTTAAACAACATCCTTTTTTCATTTATGCAAGACTTTTTTCAATTCGAAGATCTAACGACACCAGTACAAATGAGTGTTTTAATGGCACTCAAAAAGTGATACTGTTGGACTTGAGTTTAAAAAAATCATAACTAGTACTTATAGTCAGCTATATTATGGATGCTGGATGGTACTTTGACATATGCATACTGAAGAAAAATATTTTTGGAGAGTGTTGTTTATAATAAAGTAAATGTAATGAGCAAAGACCCCAGAAAAATATAATTATGGAATATTTCATCCATTTTTTTCCCTCTAAATTAAAAAATAAGATATTTGCATTAATTATTGTATTAATGGGATGATAGGATGGTAATATATCCATCCCTATCCCGATTAGGTCATAAAATAGTTGCTAGTTCTATATCAAAACAGTTTATTGAATAATATTTAGTAGTAATCGAAATAAAAGTAGAATACGTTTTTGTTAAGGGAATTAATTGGCGTGGTGTCAAGTTAATTTTTTTTCATGGAAAACGGTGCTAGGAAAATTGCCCACAGGAACATTGTTAACAGGTAAATTATCCGCTGAGAAAATTGCCTAAAGGAAAATTGTCTGCAATTTACTATATAAAATGCACCATGCTTCATATAACATTAAAAGACCTACCAGCATTTGGGTTCTCTTCCCGTCATTGATTGATAACTGAAGTATGCAATGATTTTTTTAAAGATTCCACCTATCCTATTTATAACAAATCGGGGTTACTAAGCCAATGGCCCTCGGGTTCCTTCTGTCAAAGCTATGATTTATCGGGGTTCCAAACCGAGCGCTCATGTGCCCTAGGGTACTTTCTCTCACAGCTATTCTATATCAGGGTTCCAAACCCACCACTCATAGGCCCTAGGGTTCCGTCAGTCATAACTATGATATATTGGGGTTCCAGACCCAGTGCCCATGGGCTTTCGGGTTCGGCCGGTCACAATTATGACATATTGGGGTTCCAGACCCACCGCCCATGGGCCTCCAGGTTGAGACAATCATAAATCTGACAGATTGGGGCTCAAAACCCACCGCCCATGGGCAGGGGTATTCGGAACCCCAACGCGAAAAAATGGGTTTCCCCAATGCTTTATTTAACTTGCAATGTTAATTCTGTCATGGTATATTTTATATCTAATAATTTTATAATTTTCTTTCGGGCAATTTTTCAGTGGGCAATTTTTTCGTTCACCATGGAAACCATATTGTTATATAGTACAAACATACCTTTACTCTCTTTTATAGGTTTAATTATCTATAAAAGTTTCATTTACTTAAAAAATTTAATTCTATGAAGAAATTTTAGTTAATATGAAAACATCCATACATATTTTTCCTTCCAAGCTAATAAGTCTAGGTAAATGAAGTAATAACAAGTTAACAACTTTATAAAGTATTTTGTATACATAATAGAAATAATAGTAATAATCCCTCTACTATACGCCGAAATATATAAAAATTTTTTACAATGTACTTTAAATAATAAAATGAAGAGTTTAGAATAAATATAAATATAGGCAGAGTTTTTCAAGCTTTCAAAACAAGATCAAAAATCCCTATGTTATTAAATATTCAAAAGTCTTTGCTACTTTCTTAAATACTTGGAGGAAAACATCGTGTTTGTTATATTTTCAATGAATATGAAGACTTTATATGCATAAAATTTAATGAAGTGTTTTATTTGTATTAGAGATTTCTTATATATATAAATTATTTCTTAGAAAACCAAGTTTTATAATAAAATAAATTAAGCCGGTGCAAATATTATATTAAAATAGGTTTTTATAAAAGAGTTTAGAAGGAATTAGTTTGTAAAGGTAGAAGGTGTTTTGAAAAGAATGAAGAGTTTATAAGCATGGATTCATACCATGGATTAACAGTTCATTTTCAATAAAAGTAATAATAAAATATTAAGAAAAGAAATGCCACAAAAGTTCATTTTTACGACAAAAAGCAGCGATAATTAATGCTTTGGAGGAAATGAAACAATTAAGAACTGGAAGGAATAGTTGTGATACATATTTTTAAAAATAGAAAAAATAAAAGTAAGACATCTTTATTGAAAGAGATTAAAAAAACCCTCATTTTTTAAAATCAAAATGGGGCCAAATTACTGAAGACTTCCTTTTTTATTCCATTTCAACCCAATGGATAGTCACTTTAAATAGATTGTACGTCATCAAATAACTTTTAAAGCCGAGCAAGTTTTTCTACCCTATTGAATAACTAGTTACAAAATAAGTCGGTGTTTTCAAAAAAAAAATTAATGAATAAATATATATAAAAAATCATTGAATCTATTAATGGAATGATTGGAACTCTTTTGAACGTCTGTAGTCTTATACAGAAATAAATATTTTTTTTGTATCACTTTTTCATTCATGATATTTATGGTTATATATATATATATATATATATATATGACTTGTTGACGTTCGCGAAAAATAGTCGTTCGTTTGTCGTTCACCTAATGTTATCGTTCGTCGTAATTTTTAAATTGAATCGTTCGTCGTTCATTGTCCGTTTGTCGTTCATCATTCTGAAAAAATTTGACAACATTTTTTTATAAAGGTTTTTCTTGCAATTCTGAAAAATGAATTAGAAATGAAATTTTTCCCAAGAAAATTTAAAGTCTTTGTCTTTTTTGGCGCCAAAAACGAATACGAACGATAACTTTGTCGTCCACAAACGACAACAGATGAACAGTAAATCAACAGTCTGATATATATACACAGTTTCAATTGACTAAAAATAATATCTTTTAAAATAAATAAGCATTTTGGTTACTTACTCGTCCAAATTGCGTTAAACCATTATGTTCCGGTGTAGTTCCCAGGGATATCTGCCTTTGAGCAATCCGCCCTAAAATAAAATAATTCAAATTAATTATGTTATTAACATAAGGCTTCGCATATTATTATTATTATAATAATAACAAAATAAAAGCCTGGTTTACGGATAATATCACAATAAAAAGGGATCTAAAGACAAAAATATTTTTATTCAGCTCTTCAAAGCTATGTAATGGGTGCCAGAGCCCTACAAGGAATTAAAACTTGATGGTCAGACGGCACGAGAAGATATCAGACGTGCTTCGATATTTTACTAGCACCTCTTACTAATAAAACACATTGTATTGGACTTAACCATATTCTTTTGTAATTGCTGAATTTGACGATACGGCACAATCCAAGGATTTACATAAAAAGATAGATCCTTAAAAAAAGAACAACATCTTTAGTCATCAAATAAATATATATTTCTTATATATATATATATATATATATATATATATATATATATATATATATATATATATATATATATATATATATATATATATATATATATATATACCGGGTGAAGGAGCAAAAAGGGCCGTATTTTACGAATAACTTAGTTCAACTATATCTCTGGATCTAATTAATGAATTAAGTTGATTTTTTCGGATGTTTGAGATCTACTATAGCCCTGATTAGACCCAAAATATCAAAAAAAATCCCCAAACACATACAAGCATAAGTACAAAGGCCCAATTTGAGCGACTCCCAGGCGACGCACATCTGGACCAAAATGATCATGGTACAGCAGGAAACAAAGAATTTTATTGCCATTTTTTACAAATCAAAACTTGAACCATAGTAAACATTTGCTCAATTCACTTGAGCCATTTTCACTTGATGATAGCACTGAACCAGGCCCTCATTTACAGCAACTCCCTCTCTATCTTTAAGAGGTCTGCCTCCATTTGCTAGAATCCTCTCTAATTTTGACCTGAATGCCTTGTAGCTGTTAATAATGTATTCCCTGGTGTCCCAGGCACGATTTATTGATGCCTGCAATGAGTCCAGGGTGTTGTGGGGCATCTCATTGGCGACCTTGGAGAGCTAATTCCACAAATCCAAAGGTTTGCATCAGGAGAGGAGGGATCAGTGAACATTATGATACCAGAATTGCTCCTCTTCACCAGATTAAGCAGCTTCTGACACCTCATCATCCTCGACTCTCTTTGACAAGCCTTTCTTTTAGGTCCAAACTCAGATGCAGCGCCATTGTTTTTCAAATGCGCATGATTTAATTTTGATTGTTTTAGATGAATGCTGCTAACAGCTCTTTAAAACAAATAGAGCAAAACTGGTTCAATCACATAATATAACAAAACTAGTATTTTCTAGGGGTGCTAAATACTTTTCCATGGGACAATATATATATATATATTAGGGGATATTATAGAAACCTTATATTAAGATATCAAAATTTAACCCCCCGCGAAAGTTGAGTCATAAGAAACTGAATGATCGTAGAAAAATGGATTTTGGTTTGACTCCCCCTTACCCCCCCCCCCTAATTGCGTTCAAAGGTGTCGTTATGAAGCAGAACTTTTTGTTATTACTTATTTTGAAAAAAAATTTGTGGTACAAAATTTAGCAATGATCAATTTTGAGTTTGTTATTTTTTGCAAATTTTCGTCAAATAATATTTAGTACCAATAAATGAACATAAGTGCTGACGCACCAACCATTTTTTAAATAACAGCCCCTACTAGGGTTCTTTTTAGTTTTAAGAAGGAAAAGAATAAGAAGGTATGCATGTTGATGTTTTTAAGTTATTTTTTAATACGTTTACTTTTCACATCTTAATTTTCATACAGAAAATTTCAACACACAAAATTAAATTGTATATTCTTTCTTTGTTTCAAATGTAAGGAGTTTTTTTTCTTGACTTTTGGAGATGCCTCCGTTACTAGTTTCACAGCTCTTTCCACTGATTGTGTGGCAATAATTATTAAAGGGTGATCTTTTGCTTTTAAAATTGCCAAAATTAGATAGGTATTAACTTAGAAAATGTGTTGTTATATTAATATACGAGTACATTCATAGATATGAGTATGTTTAATTCATTTTCTTATCGTTCGTAGGATAGTCCATATAAACTTTTCATTGCATGTTTAGTATTGCGTGATTTACAAACTCTTAGCATGGTGTAAGGATCATCAAACCTTCATAAAAAACATAAGAACTAAAAAGGCATCTTTTATTTTAAGGATACAACCTAAATTATGCACAATTGTTGAAATGCCAAAACACATGAATTATATATATATATATTGTTATATATACATATATATATATATATATATAGATAGATATTTTTTAAAAATATATATATATTTTTTTTTCCTAGAGTTCTTTTTCTTGATTTCGAAGGCTTTTAGCATTTATTCTTCATTTTAGGACAAATACTTACACAAGTAATAGAAAGTAGCATCAAGTTTAAGAAATAAATAACAAAAAATATCTTAATAACGACTATGTTTTAAGAATTTTCAACTTTTTAGATTTTTTTGGTAAATATTTGTCATAGAATAAATTATATTGTCTTTGTTTTGCTTTTTTTACATAAATAAACACTGTGTTTTTGTTATGAAGGCATTGATTTTGTCTGCATCTTCTCCTTCGTAGAAAGATATGAAGTCGTTCTGGGAGGTTACAATCGTTCAGTGGTTCTGAATTATTAATGTCGTTTCTTCATATATCTTGAGAAGTTTTCTGCAAGACATAGAAATGTGTCTCGAAGTTTGGGGTTCCTCTCCACAATAATCACATTGTTTTTGTTAATCCACTACCGAAGTATTTCCCAATTTGGAGTGTTCTACTGAGGACCCTGTACTTGATCCTTTTTCTTTAGAAGTCAAAAGATGAGGTTTAAAGGCTTTTATACATAGTGTTTTGTCTCGACTTATCCCTCTCCTTGCCTCCGTTTTAGCCTCCGTTTCGCATCTCTTCAAGACTTGTGGAGTAACATTAGAAAAATATATTCTAAAGGGGGTTACCGGTCTGTTTTGGAACTTTGATGGACATGCATATTTTCTATTCTTGGTAATAAAATCTTCCCTAAAAGACTGATTTCAAATTTCAAATCCCTCAACACGAACACTCAAGTGAGGCTTTTCTTAAAATTTGAAAATATCCCTTATGGAGGTCTTTATTAAAGTCTTATTCCTGGGATCTCAGCTATTGTTTTTTTATTTCTGTTCAATCCTCAGTACAGTCTTTTAACCTTGTAAACCTGGGGTCGGCAATTACGTTTGGACACGGGCCAATTTTTTTCAGACAATGACATCGCGGGCCATAGTTGTTGTCACGGAGGTCTGGTGGCTCGATTGAAGAGAAAGCACCACCAATGCCCGCACTACATTGCCTAATTCACCAGAGTTTCCTGTGCGCCAGACTCAGTGGGGCTCTGACAAGTATCATGGATAAAGTGATGAGAGTCATAGTCCGAGGTGCATCAAACACACAGCACTGTCTTTTTCACCAACTAGTTGTTGAGTAAGAGGCCTGCTACGAAGATCAGCTACTTCACAATGACGTGCGCCGGTTAAGTAAAGGAAAGGCACTGGAGTGTGTCTGTGCGCTACCAGGTCAAGGTAAAATCTTCCTGCGAATGAGCAAGATGCGTGCTTCAAACGATCACCTGGCCTTTCTAGTAGGTGAAAGGTCCATTTCAATTATGGCGTTTTTTGAACCGATGTTTTTGGCCATCTTAATCAGCTGAACCTGCAACTACAAGGGAGATGGAAAACCATTGTGGACATGATCAAGAAGATAGATTCGTTTACAAGGAAGCTGGAGTTGTTCCAGTCTGATCTAGCAAGTGGAAGCTTTTGCACTTTGCAACATTAAAATCACAGGGAGGGGGCCAAGTGATAGGATTATGACTGTATTCCTCAATAAATATTTCGAAATTGATAGGATTGCTGCATGCTTTATTTTCTTTTTAAAATATGGGGCTTAAGAAAACAAAATTTAACATCAAATTAATGTCGTTTCGTGGGCCAGACAAAATAAATGGCGGGACAAAATTGGCCCGCGGGCCACTATTTGCCGACCCCTGTTGTAAACTATCGTGAGTTCATGTTTCTCCTCATAGAAGAAAAATTGGGAACGCCAAAACCACCATATCCGTGAGGATTTGTAGTCTTCTATGAGAGAGGTTCTTGTACTGGGATAGAAGGACATCTTTTTTTGGAGAAAATTACACGTGCAGCAGGTTGTATGACCGTATGGAGTACCCTTAAGAAGATGAATTATTTTGATAGAATATAATTATTCCAGAATCCAAGATTGAGTGGTGTGAAAATGGTCAATGCATTCATTATCCTGTTAATAATTTCATTGCGGTTTTTTGAAACAGTATCGGGTACGCTTATTATTGATACACCTTCGGAGGCTTGCAATCACATCTCTTAGGTTATAAATCGCAGTGGAGGTTAATAATTACGATTAAGTGAGTAATTGGTTATTTTTTCGTTAATTAATGTATGTGTAAATAATGCTTGTGTTCCATTTCTTTATAGATAACAACTCTTTAAATAAAGTATTTTGTACATACAATTTGGAGTTCTTTAAACTTCCTGTCAGAGTTTTTGGCTCACAGGACGACACAATGCATGATCTAAGTGATTATGATTTCCACATTATTGGGATGCTTTTTAACATCATTCAAGCATGAAAATATCTAAAATAGGATCGAATCGTAATGGAACATAATAACAATATCCAATTCATTTGATCTGTTTAATGTATTATTGATCTTTGACTGACATAAATTAACTAAAATATAACAGTATATTTTGGTGTTTGGTTAATATATCATGGACGTTTCTATACTAAATTAACACCTATATTGTATTTACTCTGGAACTTACTCTGGGTTCACCCCGTTTAAATATGCCTTCTATGCAAATATATATATAATTCTATGACAATTCGCTCACTACGTTTACTGTTTACTTCAACCGCTTCTTCAGTCAATAGTTGGTCTATATTGTGCTTTCACAGTAACAGATAATATGATTTAAAATTTCTCACGACTACCTCATAGTCGACTAAGAGGACCTTTGACTATACCAAATCGGGAGTTAATAAACTCCAAAATTAAATTTGATCTTAGTTATATTCGTAGTGCAATGCTTTTATCTCTTTTGTTCTATAAATTGTGATCAGTCAAATTAAAAACTTTTTATTTTATTTTAGATGTCATATTCCACTATACTTAAATCCAACACCAATTGTTTGAGCAGTTCGATCGTAATATAAGATCAATTTATATGTTCTACAAGTATGAAGACAAGGCTTAAGAAATTTCTAACCGATTGTTCTAATTTTAATTTTAATTTATTTTATGTACGGTGTATAAAATACTAAAATCAATATGATTTAAAGTACATAAACAAACATAAGGATGCACAATTTTATCGTAAGAAAATAACTACTAAAGCATAAGATGTAATGAACATAGAAAAATAATGGAATTAAACAATTCATATGTATTTAAAAAATGAATTATCTCATTTTATCATTTTTATTTATTTTATTTTGTGCTCTTATTTTAACATTCCATTTATTTTAACGATAAAAGATGAACGACTATTTAGCAAAAAAAAAGATGATACTACCTTATCTAAAAAATCATAAATTGGTATATATGTAGGGGGTCTTCATGGAACTACGTTTTCGACTTGGTGAATTTAGTTGGATAAATTCATACACTATTTCAGCCATATAAGAAAATTGTGAAACAATATTTTTGCTTCTACAACCATAAGTTTTAGATTATTATATTTTGTTTAAAATGTTAAATTAAATTATTTTTAATAACTTGTCAACATTATTTAGTATTTATATTATGAAACTTGTTTAACACTTTGTGTTATGTCCTTATTGCAGCTAGGTATTTTACAGGTATCTAATTTTAAACTATAATGTATTTATAGATGTAT
>CP045894.1:15532223-15561154 GCA_013387185.1 Caligus rogercresseyi
GTTTTCCATGGATCTCTTTTCACTATTCTAATTATTAACTCGCTTTTTTTTCGAGTTTTGTTGATTCTATATTTGTATACGTAATTTATAAGTGTTTAGTATGAGGATATTATAATAAATGTTTATGTTTGGTAACGAAACCAATAATTTTGCTATTTTTGAAATTTTTTTGAACAATTATGAAAAAAATGAAAAAAAATTAAGCTTTGTTATTGGCAATTTTATGAAACACTATTTTTCATATGCCAAAAATCACACAGAAATCAATCTGATATAAAAGTCATCAAAACCTTTGCGAATTTAATGTATCATATAAAATATAACTAAAATTTTCATTTTTGTCTCTTACAATGTCACATCAGAAATTAAATAATGAATAAAGTTTTATGCGTAAATATAGTCATAAAAAAAGCTTTCTGCAAGACAAAAATATATTTTATCTATAACTTTTTTATATAGTCACTTGCAAACAGATGATATTGAAAAAAGAGATCGACCATTGTGGAAAAATATAAAAACATGATTGGTAGTTTGAAGAGAACAACCCTCTTAAACTCTTTGAGAGAGATAAGTCCAACAGTATATCGATTATGGGGTCGCAATAGATTCTCTAGAAACATATTAAAAACAGGACTGGGACTGTCATACTAACCAGTGACGTCCACCTTTGTTAATAACTAGAAAACATTTGTTAACTTCATAAGTGGACTTTAAGAGATAAGATATTAACTAACGGGGGTAAATGTCCGGGGGGTGATTGGCACGGGGGGTGCTAGTCCAGGGGGTGATGTCGGGGGGTGCTAGTCCGGGGGTGATTGCCCTAGACCGTTTATTTCCTACGGTTATTTTTTTTCTTTCTTTATATCGAGGATAAACGGATCGATTCTAAGGCAATCACCCCCCCCCGAATCTTTACCCCCCGTTAGTAATATTTCTTATCTCTTAAAGTCCACTTATAAGTTAACATGTTTTCTAGTTTATTAACAAATGACGTCACTGGTTTAGTATGCAGTCCCATCCTTTATAATTGGAATCTGTATAAATTAAACGTGCATAAATTGTAAATTTCGTGTCTTAGATCTTATGTCTGGGCTACTTATGTACAACAGACAATCATAACAGTTTGTAACCTATCAACACCAGATATCTTATTTATCTCATTAGGTCCTAATCTATTTTCTAAGATTTCATCAAGGAACCACTTGTCCTAAATCGAAGACTATGATCAAAAACCATCCACTCAAATAGTTGACGTATAATTTTATTCTCATTTATTATTTCATTTCTTCACACCCGAAACGTGTTCCTGTGGCTTTTTTTAAAGATAACTAAGTCCCCATTAGTCTTCGCAAGTAGCGGTAAAGGAGATCAAGAAGTGTTTACCAGTGACGTCACCTTTGTTAATTGCTTGCAAACATAGTTAACTTCATAGTGGACCTTTAAGAGATAAAAAATATTACTAACGGGGGATAAATGTCCGGGGGGTGCTAGTCCGGGGGTGATTGTCGGGGGGTGCTAGTCCGGGGTGGTGATTGCTGGGGAGTGCATATCCTGTTACGAACAGTCTTGGCTAAAAGTTAAAATACAGATTATTATTATTATTATTATTATTTCATGAGTCATTCAACTCATGTTCATTTTTTTAATATCAAAAAATCGTTTATTATTATCATTACGTACTACGAAGTTTTGAATATTTATATATAAAGTTTATCGAAAAGGATATTTAGATTAATGCAACTACTTTTTAGAGACGATCGAGCAACCATAAATCTATTGTATTATAATACATTTGTACATATGATTCGTTATTGATTAATGTTTTTTTCCCCATTTTTCGAATGCAAATTAAATGGATCTGTTGAAGGGAAAACAATGCGTCCACATAAAGAATACTTTTTTTTTAAACGGAAATGAATTAAGCTCATACTTTTAGATTAAAGTTATTGTCTTATATATTTTTGTGAGGTTTTAATATTGATGAATGATATTAATATATAAGGAACTAATTTAAAATACAATGTTTATTTTTATATTATGTTATGTTTTATTTTTCATAATCAATTATGTTGTTCATTTCATCATTAGGATGTTGGAGTAATCTTGACGGGCTCGAAAACAATTTTTAGCTACGGAACCGAAAGAACCTATTTTGAAACTAAAAAGGAGTGAAACAGGAGATCCCGTGTCTCCTATGATTTTAATATTTCAATAGACAATTTCTTAGTACTATCCAAAATGATAAACAAATCATTTGTCACTCTCCTAGTTTAAAAGTCAAAAAAGCTTTTGTTACGCAGATGATCTAACTCTACTACTTGCAGAGAGTCCTCTGACTACAATAAAATCATTAAAAGAATCACTATTCTACTTAAAAACTATATGTGGACTGTTGGAATTTGGCGCCCTACATATCCGAACATGCAGAAAATCATGAATAGATAGAAGCATGCTTTGTTTTTCCTCCCTCTCAAAATAAGCGGGAGTTTTTTTCTATCTCTTGTGCACAGCAACAAGAAGACATTCATTATGTTTTTTCCCTCCCTACGCAGGGAGGGTTTTTTATTCATTATTATTGTTATAGGATTCTGGTGTGTTTTTGGAGGCAATTCGTGAGCGCGCCTTTGTACCAATCCTAAGGATAACAACATTCATCTTATTTTGTGTATAAAAAGGAGGTTTCCCTTCATGATCATTCAGTCTCATTGAGTCTCATTTCTTTCTCATTTCTCTACACTGATCTAAATATACTCCTTTGTCACCCTACTTTATCTGTAGTATTTATTTCACTTTTGGGAATCAAAGAAGATTACTTTAAGCTTGGTATTTATAATATCCTTTTTATCGAAAGATATTTCATTAAACAGTCCACTTAAATTCATCATCCTGGGATAATTTTGGGTAATCACAGTTTTTACATGGACACTGGACAAAAATAAGCTCAGAAAACCGAAGTTATAATGTTTATGGAAACCTAATCAGTAAAGAATGGCTAAACTTTCAGATATCTGAAAACATTAACTGCTAGCTCTTGGTAGGAGTTCAAGGTAAGAAAAATACAGAACTATCGTCGCAAAATAAGTCAATCCATTTCCCACTTTATAAAACATAATTAAATATGGGGGATAAAAAAATAGCATGGATTACCTATGTTATCCACAAGTTATACATCTCCTTCGACTGACTCCCTACAATGAGATACATCCTTTCAAGGTGTTTCGATGGTAAATATATTTTTGGGTTTCAATATGAAGCGAAATATCTCAGACGATAGGAAATATGGGCCCATTAAAACAGGGGCCTAGTCCATAATCATTGTGCCATTAATGTGGAAGGTGCTAAATGTATTCTGGTTAGGAAAATCTGGGAGGTAATGAACCATAGTCCCATGAATTTGAAAAATTCTTAAAAACTAAAGTCAAAGCATATGGAAACCCTCATGCTAGTTTTTCTAAAACCTTAGCCGTTTTGAGTCTTTACTCCAATCGAATGCGAATGATATGCGAAAAAAGCAAAGACGTCGTCAAAGAATTCGAAAAATCACTCGGATGGGCAATCCCAATTAAGGATCGATTCTGCTTCCCGGAGATACGTTCTCTATCAGCAGACATTGCTGCCGACCTTTCACTTTCAAACTCACTAATGAATAGAATGGCTGACTAGCTTTCAAAGAAAAATTAAGCGAAATCAAATCATTCAATGACCATGATCCCTTTTAAAATGAAGATATGCGTAGCTTCAACAAAAAATATCAAGACACTACAAAGAAGCACCGAAGAACCTTTCATCGGATATCTTCAAAGAAGAAAAATAAAAAGGACGCCAAAGGAAGCATCAAACAAGCTAAAATAAATATTTGACACATCAGAAAAGTGGTTAAAATATAGGTTATTGTCGGCACTTTAGAAGTAAGCCCAATTTTTGAAGGCCAAAAAGCTCTGTGTTACTTTTGCTTGGAAGCAAATGAACAACAGAACATCCCTTTGGGACTACAATGTTTTGGAAGATGTGTATCGAGAAATAATTCAAAGCCTTTTCCTTACATAAGGAACGACCATCACCAAAGAAGAATTTCTAGCTTACTACGATGAAAAGGATGAAATGAAGATCAATGCAATAATAACTAAAGTCCAAAATACTATATATGGTCAAAGATCTTCCAGGAACCTAGACAAACAAGCTATCATTCCAATTTTCAGTCTGTATTGTAAAGTTGTTGAGGAACATTTTACCTAAAGTAATTTTACATTTTAATGATTATATCCTTTTAATAAAATTAAATACTTTTGACGCTTGGAATTTTACTGGTAATTTAGTTCGTTTTTATCCTTCTTGTGCCGTCGAACACATAAACTTTTTAAAACATATAATAAAATGTCATCAAAAATTTAAAAAGATTTATCCTATTTCTCTTTTTATATTTAGGATGGGTGCTGGGATTTATCCTGAATTATCTTTGGTCTGGGTGGTAAAATAACTCCCAATTATATTATTGTCATGTGTTTTATATATATCATGTTATATTGTCGATTAATAATGCTTTGACTAATTTGGTGTTTAATGTATTTTAATTTGATGTGTTTGTTGTATATGTCTGAAATATGTGCTTTTGTTTTAAGTTATTTTTATATTATTCAGTATTGTTTTTTTTTTTTGCCTTTTAACTTTTGTCTAGAGATCTAATTTTTAACTAGACCGTTTATTCATATATTTATATATGTAATTTCTCTAGATCAATAAAGTTTCGTTTAAAAATACTTTTTATCTATATCGTAAAATAATTTCTTGAAATATTAGTTCTGTAATCTTAAAACTGTTTTTAAAATAATTGGAATTTTAAGTTCAATTTTTTTTGTTCTGTTATTTAGTTATTGTTTTTTGTGTAAACCTCCCTGATATTTAGTTATTGTTTTTGTTTAAACTTCCCTCCCTCCCCCACCCCTCGAATGTTAAAGAATTGTATGAGGCCCTGCGAACTTTAAGTCTTATTCTACAAATTACGTGTGTATTGGAATGAAATAAAGAAACGCCAGTTGGCCAATAAAAAATTGTTATTCATTAAAAATATACTATTATCAAATTATAAAAAACAAGATCTTAATTTATTAATGTGTATATTTTTTGCCTCTATGGTTACACGGAATTGCACCCATGTGGATATGAATAAGCATCAATCTACTCAATCGAATCTAGGAGTTTTTCAAAAAGCTTGAACAAACGCTTCCCGCTCCGGAGAAGCATAATCTGTTCCCTTAAAATTGATAGTAAAACATTCTTACGCACACAGCTAAAACACTTACTTCAATGCATTAATGTTTTGTTATTATTTTCGTTTAAAAGTCGATCCTCCTCATTGTTGTTTCCTTGGTAGCAATTTATTTGCTGTTGATTTTCACCCCACTGTTTGCAGACAAGGAAAAGTTTTTATGATTGCTAATAAAAAACAACTTTGTTTATGTGAATGTGTAACAAAAGTGCAAAATTGAAATATATTACGGCTTTCTTCTATAAAAAGAGATGTGAGACTTTCTAATGAGAATTGAAGGAAATAAATTAATTGGTCTTTTACTATATCCCATTCTAAAAGATATATATATATTATATGTATATATATATATATAAGCCCTTGATTCTGAAAATGGGCAAAACAGAAGGAGTGAGTAAACTGAAGAAATAAAACAACATTCTTTGATCGATACCGTTAATGCTCTTCAAAGTGTAAAAATTATATCCTTACTTTCTGTTGAATAAAGGATCGCAAGGTTGGCCAAGCAGTCTATCTATATTCAGTAATTTGTCAATAGAGATACAATATATTGGGTCAATTAAATAGTAATTTAATAACTTTAGAAAAATAAAAAGAGAAAATTGATTTTTATGTTTTTTCATATTTTTTCAGCTGTTTTAAACTTTATCTCTATCTTAGGAAAGTACAAACAAATTCATTCTTTTCTCAACTAAATGCTGAAAATTGTTGCAAATATTTTAAAAAAATTCAAAGCCAGGTGCTGAAATAGGAGCTGTAAAATATATGTAAACCTTCTTAAAATACGTGAAATTATGATTGATAAAAAAACACATCCATTTATAAATTAGCAAGCAATATAAACTATACAAGTACCCTTGCCGTCCTGTGACCTTAAAAAATACATATATAAAAGGAAATTATTTAATTTCAAAGTATATTACGTTTTTATATTCAACAAAAATTAAGAATTGCATAATTACCTCCGCCGAAGGAGGTATTGTTTTCACTGGCGTTTGTTGTTTGTTGGTTTGTCAGCAGGATAACTCAAAAAGTACTGAACAGATTTGGAATGAAATTTGTGGAGTTGTTGGAAGTGCCAAACAGGAAGAAGTGATTAAATTTTGGCATCTCTGAGTGCAGAATTAAGGCGCCAAATAAGCTAAATACTAATAAATTTTTCAAGTTAGCCTACTCTGCCAATGTGCTCGCTGTGTGTGCCGGGCGCTTCTTCCTCTCAGCGCGTCTAGGGGAACCCTCCCCCGTCGTCTCTAGCCTCCCGAGTCGTGAAAATCCGCCTCGGAAGCTGTTGACGGCGGAGGTTTGCACTCTCTGAGTGTATATATGCCTCTAGTTATATATATTCTTAGCACAATGATTACTGGATATGTGAAAAATCTCCAACAAACAAATTAAAAGTGGCATACTCTATTATTTTAGCACCTCATAAATAAACCTTTCATTAATGTGCTGTCTTAAAATAAGAGGAGATCAGGTTGTTATAAATAGCTATAATAAATTAATGAACTTTTATGCAAAACTCTGTTCGGGTGCAGATGTAAATTGAAATGAAAATAAATTAAAATGAAGAAGCAAATGTAAGACATCCTCATGATAAAGATTGCATGATGTTTATTTATAGATGGTTTTTATGATTGCCGAATAAACAAATGTTTTGTTGTAGGTTATGGTTTGATAAAGAAATATGGGATGATTCAATTGACAAATTATATATACATACATATATCCTCAAATCGAATCCAAGTTCTCGTTTATTTGGACTGGCTTAGAGCAGCTATACTCAACTCGCGGCTTGCGAGCCGCATGCGGCTCCTTTAAGACTAGTTGCGGCTCTTTAAAGTCCCACTGAAAATTTATTACATTACTACCAGGAAACGACCGGTATAGAATGGGAATGTGGACAGCCTTCTATGTCAAATTTTCTGAGGCTCAATGCGCAAGCATTCAAGTGGGTTCAAGTATGGAGAGGCTTCAATTTACAAAAAACGAGTGGATTTATATAATTGCAAACTAATATCGCAAATGATATATGTTGTAAGTGTCCTGCCAACTGTTGGTGAGCGCCTCCTGGAAGAAGAAAGCCAATGGCAAAATGTGCTTTTGGCTCATAGATATTTGCTCACTTTACAAAGAAAAAGATCAGAACTAGGAGGAGGACTGGTGTTGCTTCGGAACGTATTACCAAAGATTTATACAACAGTTCTAAGAAATGCATATTCAAAGCCACCAAAAGAATGGCGGGAATATGTGACAGACTCTATTATATTCACTCGACTAATGTTTGGTAGCGAACTATCCAACAAGTATATTGCCAAACATTCAATGGATTGGGCAGCTGTTCAAAGGATAATATGAAAAAAAACCATTTCGATTCTAATTCAACTATCGATATAATCCGCCGAAATTTGGAGAAAATGTATTTCTTCAAAAACCTTCCTTATCAGCCTGAAAAGTTGGAGGAGATTGCCTTGGAAGAAAACTCGCTATATATTATGATATATCATAGCAGTCAGTTTTTGTATCCGGAAGATTTATTTTCCACTTCAGAGGGGCGCAAAAAGCCATATTCCCCTGGCTCCTTGGTGAGTAAAATTTCCTCAAAAAGACAAAGTCTCAAACGATGCTTTGAATGCCACCCAAAAATCAATGAAAATATTTGATCTCCCTAAAGTGTGGGAGAAGAAGATCTTACATTCCTTGAGAGGGATAAATGATGGCAAGAAGTTTACTTCTCAATTTCAAATATCTGCAAACTTAATCAGTTTCAGAAACCATTGCAAAGATTGTGGACGATTATACAACGATACTAAGCACGCGTTTTACGACTGTCCAGCTTTGAAAATCCTAAAAGAATGCATCGAACATTGTGAACTTCGAGGTGGAATTTTTGGGAGCATACATCCTATTCGGTTTTCCGATGAGATCGAACTTGACCAACGAAGAAAGAGCAATCAGGGCTGCAATAAGTAATTGCAAAGCTTATATATCCCTGAAGCTTACTGGAGAAGAGATAATCGAAAACAGCAAGCTCCGAGCAATCCTAATTTCAGCGGCAGCTTGGTACACAGCTTTTGCTATAAAGATTCCGACTCTCGGCGGAGGATAACGCATCCGTACTCGTCAAATACTTCCCGTCAACTTCTGGGCACTACGCCAAGGCCATCATTATAATTATAAAAAATTATAAGAAGTTTAGAAAAGAATCTTAGTTTTTACTAAAAGAAAATTAGGTATTGTGTTTTTCTTTACTACGTTTTTAGATTTAAATGTCAATAGAATTTTAAGATCTTACAGGGTAAATTAATTTAAACTATAATGTTATTTATGTTTTTACCAAACACAAATCTCCCCTTTTTTATATCTATTTTTATTTTATATTATTGTATTATATGAATAGAAAAAATACCTTTGCCATGAAAAAAAAAAAACGACCGGCTTTCTGAAAGTGACTACGTTTTTTTATTAAAAAAAATTAATATTTAAAAAAAATATTTTTCTTCCTTCTAAAAAATAATTTTCAAATTAAAAAAATTATAGCAAAAATTATCTTCTAAAAAACGTCGTCACTTTCAAAAAGCCGAAGGAACGAATATATTAAAGTCCCAGCCCGCTCCCGGCGAAAAAAAGTGTCCCGGTCGTTTCCTGATTATTACATAATGTGGTGGTACATGGCTCTAGCAAAATATTTTTTCGTCAAAGTGGCTCCTGATTAGGACAAGGTTGAGTACCGCTGGCTTAGAGTAATATATTTTATATTATGTAATAAAATCTTATAATTTTTAAAAATTTATGAGAGACACAAAAATATATTTTTTGCTTATACGGTTCGACAGGATATAAGTACAGAAGACCAAAAATGATCATCCCCTGCTATAATGCTTATTTATATCCGTTCGGATGCAATCCTATCGAACAAGTTAGACACAAAAAAATGCAGTCGAATGCAATTTTGTCGAGCCATATAGTCGAAAAATCGACTATTTGAATGCCAACCTAATATTTAAATTGAATATCTAATTTAAAAAATTCGGAATGATTTTCCATTTAGCTTGCAATATTTAAATATATCTTTACTCAAATCGACATTTAGAGACTACTTGAAATAAGAACTGTTATGCTGGGCGTAGCGGCCAGGTATAAAGCTATTAAAGATACCGCGTAAGGATAGTGCCCATTGTTCTTTCGCTATCAATCGCATAAAATATTCATTGTTTGTTTATTGTTCTGCATAGTTTAGTTTAGTATGAAAACAACAAATAATATTATGCATGTTAATGTTTTTAAAACTACTTTTATTGTTAATGTAAATATATGACAGAGGCTCCAAAAGAAATAATTCTTCCTCTAAAGGATCAGAGACAGAACACGTTGTACCTTAAAATCAGATAAATTTGCATTTTACACTCTAATTTGCTTTTCTCTCTGTTTTTTGTTTAATAATTAAAGGGTATTGCTTTTTGTAGAGTTTTGGTCTCGTTCTTTACACAAATCTACCCATTTTAATGAATGAATCTAACATCCTGATGTGAGCTTTTTACAAAGACCCTTTATAAAAAGGAAAAATAATTAACATTTTTATAATCAGAGTCGGAAATACGAATTTTACACATAGGAATATAAATCGTGACACTAGATTTCATTTTTCTTTTTTTATTTAGCAATGCCTTGAATAGTAGCTTCAATTATTAAACAAACAACTAACTTACCAGGGGGTGTTACAGTTGTGCGTCAACGTCAAGGACCTTGCGCCAAGGCGATGAAACATGCGTAGGACAGCGAGGCTAGTTCCTATGGAGTGACCAGATTCCACAGTTATAAGACTCGCAATCTTACCCTCCCCGTGGGCTTGAATGAGCTCTACAAAAAAGAAGTAAAATATTGTTAGAGAGCCCATTTAAAGATATAAAATAAAGTAAATTTTACCATCAGAGGTCCGAACCAGTTGAAGTTGGGAGTACTGATCCGATAAGCGTTTGATGAGGTCAATTTGTTCGAGTGTCACCTGGACGGCATCTTTGTGTTGTGCTCCACAGGGAGCATATGCAACCCAAAGCTATAGTTAAAGAAATAAAGTTCATAGTTAGATTCTGGCGAGCATTTTTGATATATATATATATATATATATATATATATATAGTAAATGCATGCTAAGATGTATACACACGATTACAATCTCTTTATGATGATCAAATAAATCCTTTCCTGTACAAAGCATCTTAAAGGATAATTAGGGTTAATATAGGATATCTTAAAAAATGATTAAATGTTACAAAAACCATTTATTTTTGGTTACTTAATTTTCGAATAATGTGTTATTTAAATATTTACCCTGTCCATAATAATTATGTAATAATCTTAAAGGAGAAGCTTACTCCTTTTTTCCAACACAACAAATGTGTAGTTTTTCCGGTTTCCTTTTCAGCCTATTATTATAGTAAAAAGTACCATTATATAAGCTGTTGTAAAACCATTTGTAGATGTTTTCATCTTCTTTATTCCAGAATTTTATTTGAAACCTCATAATAAAACTCACTATTGTATGAAGCTTATAAAGTAACTCTCCTTTTCTCTATATGAAAATTGTGAAAAAATTTAATGGCTTTTCAATGAAATACATTTACTTTATGTAAGGGAAAGCTTATTCTTTTTCCACATTTGCTTTTTTACAGTATTTACTGTCATGTTATTAAGGAAAAAGTTATAAAGAACATAATACAAATTGGCTCTCAGTTACACTTCTCGCATATGAAAAGCAGGCAGGCTTTAATCAAGTTCTAAAAATGTATGAGATACATTCTTGTTTTTCAGTAAAGTAATTTTTAAATTAAACGAGGCATCTTTATTATCCGAGTTCTTCATTTTCTTCATTCAAAATGACGGTACTCTATTCTAATGAAGATGGAGTAAATCGCCTAAACAAAAGAATATTCAAATATGTTTTGAACCATATTTTCATTTCATGTAAAAAAAGTCTGTTACTATTTATGAACAAATCTTAGTTGGATGATATTAATGACAGCTGTAAATACCACAAACTATCATTCGTATATCGTATTGAATGCGTTATACCAGTAGAAACACATATTGATTAACTTCTATAACGCTATAAAGCTTATTTATAACCGACTAAAAACAATTCTACAGAAAACTTATAGTCGAACCCACCTTTTTCTTGTTCAGTAGTTAAAGTTTGATATAATGCCATGATATCGAGGTAAATATATTTTACTATAACAAATTATAAAAAAAGTCCACCGGTGAGCAGTGGCTCACAGGGACTGAAAAAGCGAAAAAAAGGCAATTTATTTTCTTTCTCCGATCGGTGTGATCTTTACAGTATACTTTTGTTATGTCATGTACTAACAAGAAAAACATAATTCATGTAGAAATGAGTCTATTTATTACTATAAAGTTACCCATTTCTGTAACGGGTGCATGTTGCCAGAAATTAAGTACGCCTTTATTTAAAAATGTAATAAAAACATCTTATCGAAATGAGATCCATTTTTGACCCAAAACTGATAACAGTAAAAATAACTATACATATTACTTAAAAGACTGACCTGAAATATATTTTTGAAAATATTATATTATTAAATTGACAAATTTTACATTTTTGAAAGTGATCAAATTTCGCATTAATTTTTTTTTTTACAAAAAAGATTTATCTAAGAATTTCCACATAATCCATCAAAGTAAGGCTAGGAATGGAATAAAAATATAATCTATAAAAGATATTCAATCATTTCAGCTGCTCAAAGCTGCTCCAGCATTAAAAAAACCGGTTTTTGTGCATGAATAATCTCGTCTTTTCTGCACGCCTGTACCGATTAACTGCAGGAATATTCTTGAATGTTGCATGTCTCCTTTTCAAAACTGCATATGCATGTACTGTTTTCTCCCTGTTCAACAGAAAATTATGTAGAATTATTCATTTAATAACGTATGAATATATTTCAATTCTTACAACATAATTGAAGAACAAAGAAATGGCATTTTGCGTGTCTTTTTGGACACAAGATGCTTGAACATGGAGCAGATGTTGCTCTTCACTTGGAGCTCCCAATTGGAGTATATAGTGAAGAGAGCCAAGAAGCAATGAACAAAGATTTGCAAAGCAAGGCTTAACCACACAGCGAAAGTTTCAATAATGAATGTAATGAAAAACCAATATAATTGGTTGCTTGTCAAGTCTGATTCTCTGTTTCCTCAAAAGCCTTCAAGAAGTCTAAAACAAAAGATGTACAACATATGTCCAAGGAAGTTGAAGGTTTACTCATTATTGCTTAAAATATTAAAGTTCTTTTTAATGTGTTCCTTTGATATCTTGTTTATGATTGTTTAAAATATTAAAGTTCTTCTTTAATGCGTTCTTTTGATATATTGTTTGAAAATAATAAAGTTTGATGTGTACCTTTGATAGATATTGAAAAGATTAGATTATTGTCAGTGTGTGCCATTAATAAATTAATATTCTATACATGTACAAGTTGATATACACAAAACTATTGCCAGCTAGTGATAGGCCGGTCAGGGTGACTTTTTATCCCGGAAATCGATTTGCCAGTTAAAAAAACTATTTAGGTACCTCATACATCCTTATCTATAACTTAATAAATTTTTCGCTTTTTGGGTCCCTGTGAGCCACTTTGGTCCGGTAAGAGTGGTCTGAGGTCTTTTTTACCCCAGAAATCGATTTACCAGTCCAAAAAAACCTATTTAGACACCTTATACAGCCTTATCTGTAAATTATTATTTTTTCGCTTTTTGGTCCTGTGAGCCACTGTGCGGTGGTTATATTTTTAGTAAATAGTATCCTTGTTTCTGGCTTACTTTACAATAACTAACTATGTAACTAAATCCAATTATGTATCGTTTCTAAACAATACTGCAGAAAATGTTAGGCAACGGTAGATAAATACTATAACAAATCTTTTTAGACGAAAGATTTTTTGAAAGTTATACATCAATCCTTGAAAACGAGATTGCTAACCTAGGACTTATATTTAAAAATATGAAGAGCTCCGGTCACTTTGTGGGATTGGTATTTGAACATAATATATTTGAACAACTCAAAATATTTTTATGTTTTATGAATAATTAATAATTTTATGTCAAATCGAAGAAAAATCATTTTGTATTCTTTAAGTTTATTAAAAAAACAGATTTTGATGGAGCTTATAAAAATAAGACAATCCTTAAAACGTATCAAAATACATTTACTCCATCCCTTAAAATAAATAAAGCTTCCAAATATCGCTGATTCAATGAAGTTAATGTTATTTTTGTAAACTAAATTAGGTTAAACATGGTTTATTATTTACCTGACAACCGATTTTCCCTGCAATCATCCTTGAAATATCCGTATGAGACCATTTACTCTTTGACCATGGCTCGATGAACTTTAAATTATGCGTAAGTTGACAGTGTCTAATTTATTGTGGACGAATTTCCGAATGTTCCATGGAAGATCATTATGCCTGAAAGAAAAACAAAAATAGATGGCTGTTGTAATATAAACGAATTTTACAAAGGGCAGCTAATTGCATGTTATGCAGATTATTATGTACAAAAACTTGTGTGAAACTTACCCAACATTGGACTTTATAAAATAAACTACCCTTCCCTGATTAATATATGCATAAATATGCAATTTTTTATTACTTATTTATAAAGTTTGAGGGAAATAAAACAAATTTTTGAGGTCATGTTAAAAATACCTCTTTTCCTCCTTATAATTAAACACGTACATTAGATGTCTTCTTGCAATGTTCAATAAATTTAAAAATAAAATAGATACTAATTATTTCTTCTAAGTTTTATAAGCGAAGAGGGAAATATTTTCATAAATAGGACCCCCGTAATGCCTGTTGTATGAATTAGTCTTGACTCCACCTATGCAAAATGAGTTTAAAAAAATATAACGATAATAATTATAATTTAGAATACAAATTTATTGAAATAGAATAAATATTTATACTTTTTTAACTTATATATATATATATATAATAATTATTATTTTACATTTTTCTCTAAACGTAAAAGATCTTTTACCAATGTGTCTCAATATACATATAATAACTATCTTCAAGATTTATTCAATGGTATATATTTTAAACAATGTCATAATGCAAATTTCCATGAACGAAATTATTTATGAAAGCATATACATCTTGAAAAGTATCCGTTCTATTACTAGTTTATGCATTAAAATGCATTTGTAAAATGTAAATAAATACTTCAAACAAACTTATTTTTGTTTTATAATGTATTCTTGTTGTTATGTCTATAAACATAGACAAATAATTAAACAGTTTATTAGCATCGATCAAGTAGAAAAATTCCTACAAATATTTGGCAAAGATGAAATAATTCAATATATGATATTGAATACTTATAGATCGGTGTTTGTCTAAGATATACATATTTTCAAATAATTGATTTTATCCAATAATAAATTGATTTATTGTCACAATTTTATTAAATGACTTTTATTTGTATGATATTTAAATTTGAGCCGTGTTTATGTTTAATAACAGAAAAAATCTAAAGTGTCCGGGTGTTCCTGTATGAATTCGATATCTCAGCCATTTATCCGAAGATGTACACAAACTATTCTTTATTGCCTAGATGCTCTTCTTCACTGGGAGATTTAGTTGTCGTCTCTTTAATAATCCAATAAAAGGATCCCGGATAAATGCAAAGTTTACTAATATTACGAGCACCAATTAAAATAAATTGCAATAACTATTGTACACTATTATAAACTCTATCTATTATTTTTACATCATCAAATATCTATTTCAATATATTTTTTTTGATGACGTATGCGTAAAAAATAACATTTGTATGTATTTCTTCCTGCTTCCTGGTGCAACATCATTAAAGAACAACGGCAGGCGAAAAGTCAGATCTCTTGGCAATATGGATATATCGTGGTTTTGGGATGTTGAGAATGGCAGAACATCTATATAACTGGTGTTATTGTAAGGAATGCAATTCCTAAAAGCTTTCTTAAAACGAAGAAATGCCATCTTATTATATAAATAAGTGGAGTTTTCTGTTTCCCCGGAAAATTCAGGTCCATAAGTTTCAATGTAAAGACCACTGATGGAAAGTTCGAACCTCTGAGATTTCTTTATAAAACTTATAACGCCTTGGAGCCCAATAGATAAGACATATATTTCAATACATGATTATGCCGTATATGTGCAATTGGAGTAGTCTATTCAAAGGATTCACCAATGACGTCATGGATGTAGGTCACTGAAGTAGAGATAATTGGTAATTTCAGGGTTTAATTTCTTCTATTCCAATTGCTGATGTTCCTCCTCAACAGCTGCAAGTATGGAAGTGATACTTTGTAGCATCATACAAAGTGTTTTTTTTATTATCCTTCTCAATTTTGACAACTTTAAGACTATCAATCTGCTTCTATCCGTATTCTTATCATTTGAGAGATATGTTTGGGAATAAGAAGACAAGTGTTCACTCCAATAATGTCCTTTGTCCACAGTTGCATTATCCAATAGGGGTTAAGAGATTTTCAAAGTATGTAGCTGAGAGGACGCCATGATTAAGATGATATTGCCGTTTTGTAGATAGGTTTTTTCTTCTTCAGGAGCGTCAGTAAGGATCTCATTAACTCTTGTAAATTAAATATTTTCCCTCAAGCGAATGCAAGGTTTTTCAACGCTCTATTTTAAGAATGCTATAAAGCTTGTCTTTAAATATGCAACATATTGGTTTAATATGTTTTTTTAATGCTAAAAAGTCTTGTTCTTATAAGTATTTATGTATTGATTCCTTAATATTTTAAAAGTTTAAGTTGTACATTTATTTGATTAATTTGCTTATTTAACTTTCGTTTATATTTATTTATAAAAATGGTATGTTTAAAATATCAATTTTAATATTATATTTATATTTTATATACAAATATTCTAAATAATTTTAGTCGTCAAAAAATGATCACTAATGCTTTGGCCTTTGGCTAAGTCCCCTGCACAAAATGTAACTAATTTCATTTAAGAAAGAATAAGAAAGAGAAAAAAAGAGTTTGTTTATACATATCTCATTATTGAAATCCAATAGTTTTCCTTTTCATACATTTGCTTCACCTTTCATAATAATAGTTATTATTATTATTAGTCTAAAAAAGAAAAAAAATATGAGCTCGACATGAAAGCAAGTATCCTCTCTCACTCTAGAAACAATATATTTGCCAGGAAAGGCCTCAATTACTTTGAAAATTGCATTGTTGGTCATCGATGGTTATATGAAAAGAGAAAATGCAGACTCACTTGGTTAAAAATTAAAGTATATATATATATATATTAATAGGGGATATATAAAAATAATATTAAGATTTCAAAGTTTTACCCCCCCCCCCCCCCGCGAAAGTTGAGTCATAAGAAACTAAATTTTTTAATTAATTCCTTATTGTGTCACTTTATGCTCATTTCAAAATCATTTCTTCCACAACCAAAAAAACCTTTAATAAACAGTTACTTTTCCTACAGACTATCCATTTATCCTTCACTTCATTCAAAGGACGAACATCCTTTACTACAGTTATTTTGATAAATGTTGTCGCGGCAAATCTATCAAATTAATATGGGTTTGAATAATGTAACCCACGTTAGAATTATTATTATTATTATATCAAGCAATGACTTGTTCTCTTTACTTATTCTTTCTCTAATGGCGGCATTTCCCGGCATTAGTGGAGTACTTAAAGTACTCCATTGCATCTAAGCGATCTGATTGGTTGATAGAAGCATGATGCTAGGAGAGCATCATCGTGGATCCTTTTATTAATATTACTGGAGTACTCAGTTGTTACCTTCTCTCTAAACTATGTCTCTTTATTTATTGAGGTAATCATTTAATTAAGTTTTGCAGCTGCATCAGAGATACAAACATCACAGTTCTTTGGGGTTGGTACATCGTCGTCTTCTACAGTCATCTTCGCTGTACAAATTTTCCAAGTGTCAGACATCAAGTTTCTATTCGATATGACGTCAAAAGTATTATAAATAGTCATACAAGTATTACAATCATAATTATTATAAAATAAGGACCATATATCACATCTATCAAAAGAGAAGAAAACTTTACTTTTCCTGTATTATTGAAAAGTTTTTTTTCTCACAACTATCGACAAAAATACTTATTGTCTTTTCTCTCTCTCTTTCCCATTATTGTATGCGGCATTTGATATAAACTATGTACAAGGCTTAATAGAATATTGTGTGTGTATGTGTACTTTTTGAATTATTAGAGTTATTCTCGGAATCCAAGTGCCTCCTCATGCATCAAAGCCCTACTATATTCTTCCCCAGATTATGCCTCAAGGCCTTGTAGACCTTGGATAGTCACATATTCTCACATGATGAAAGGATAATTAAGTGAATGGAGCTTCAAAGTTTTAACTGCCTCGAGTCAATTCCTTAATGGATAGAAATGTATCACCACTAAACGAAATATTCCCAAGGATAACAAACGGAGGACTTTGAGAAAATAAGTGTTTATAATAAAGAAAATATGTTAGTATTTAGCCATAAAGCATCAATTCACAGAGAGTTGAATGCCATCCTTAAAACTACAAATTGGACCTCGATTCATGTCATTTGAAAAGCTTTTAAATGAACTATTTCTATATGATCTATTAATTGAACCAAGCAATTGTTTATACTCGGAGAAATATAAAATGTTTATTTTGTTTGTTCATATCTCGTAAAAAGCGGAAAAATAGTCGGTTATTGAGTATTTTGTATAACATAAAATTGGTCACAATATAGTAGAAAATGTGATGGATTCTTTACTTTACATGGATCAACCCTTCTGAAAGAGAAGGGAGAGAAGTGAGGCAAAATACTCTCTCCCTTCTCTTTCTATCTAGGTAACACTAACAGCAGTTACCAAATGGTAATTGTATATTCTCATATCAGAAGATCAATTTTTTGGGGAGAGTAGTATGTATTTGCTTATATCTCTTAAAGTATAGCGATTTTTAGAACACCAAACATATCAAATGAAAGCTTGGTTAACCAGCTTTAATATTTTGGTATACTAAATCATGTCAATTTAATAAGTAGAGAGTTATATGTACATTAAAAAAGCCTATCTCGCGTACAAAATGACGCATATAATGGATTATAAATGCGTCAGAGACAAAGTAAAATTTTGAGAGGATACCTTGACGCAAATCTAAGAAACAAATTATTATTTATTTTTTTCATAATCGATTTCTTATAGGTCAATACAGGCTCTGAATCATATGATGTAAACTCAGATTGTACTGAATTCTGAATTGATAGAATGCAACCAAGGTCATTTTTGGATTTATCATCTAAAGTTTTACTAAACTTAAAAGTACTATTTTACTCTGAAGCGAACAAGTCATCTTCTACAGGCGAGTGAAGTTAATTGATACAAAAAAGCTATGAAATAAGCTAACAATACACACTCCATTTTTTCTTTGTTTTTACTGAAAACTTTGTTTTATTAAAAAACATCAAACATACGTCTGGTAGTAAATTAGATTTCCTTTAAATTAATAATAATTATTGAAGTCTGTAACGTCCACCATTTTGAAGAAATTTGCGGAAAACTATATTTTTACTAAATTTTTAAAACTTTGACCTCGTTGCGCGACCTCGTAATGTTGACCGATTTTGTTCAAACTTTGTATGTCGTCTTCTTTATCACCAAGAAACAGAAAATCCACAATGTTGCTAACATTTCAAACATTTGAAAAATAAGAACAACCCTATATATATATATATATATATACAAATCATTGCTTCAATTTAGTTTGGGCTTTTGTCTCTCCGTTTTCGTTACCAGACATTAAATTATTTATTGAAAATAAATCAAAGGGATACTTCTTATTTTCAAAACGAAAGCTCATATCTAAAATGATTAAGGCAGCTCGTTATTCCGCTTTGTCACTAAAAAATATCATATCACGTCACCTTCGTGGACCTGGGATGAATACTTGATTAGGTGTTTTCTATCCACTTATTTTAATACCTAAGGCTCATCCAATTAACTATAAAATTTCCATTAATGAAAAACAAGAAAATATCTGTACTATACATATAGTCCAGCATGCCTATAGTGCCCACTCAAGGAAATAAAAAGGTGGTCATACTTTACTGTTGGCTGCTATACAGAAATGTTATTATACTATATTTTTCTTCAGGGGGAAAGTTTAGGTGTCTGCTTATACAAGTTTAAGTGTATTTAACTAAGTATTACTTATATTATAATGACAATATTTAGAATGAAGAAGAATAGTTATTAAAAATGTTTATGATATTATACATGATAGCTGTGAAGCTCTTTAGGTTGGAAAATAAGGTGGACCATTTTGAATATAAGAATAAGCCTTAAAACAGTAACTTTGTATTATGTGCTATATATCGTTTGAAAATGATATTTACAACACACAATGCTTTACACAATCAATGCTTACAGAATTCCCTTAGTCTTGAAATAACACGTTCGAATCCAAATCAAACGTTAAGGGGTAGCATGATCAACTGTCATAGCGGAAGAAGCGGATTCTACTCCTCTAGAGTGAAAAATATTATTTTAAATTAAAATGCACAAATTAGGCAAAAAGTCAAAAATGTTTTTCAAACTATTTTCCTTTCCAAAATTAATACATGAATTATTATACAAATAAATGCAATAAATTACCACCTTAGTTTGTGTGGAAAAAGAGTAATATTTGCAAAGAATAGTAAAAAAAATTACGGAATGAAAAAAACAGTCTCTAGACTGTTCGTCTTTACAAACATCCCAAGAAATATGTTCTTGAGAAATGTAAATTTGCTTGCAAAAAAAAGAATGCAATTAACTATCTCATATCATCATCTTAAACTGTCTTACTAATGATATACTTTTTTTTCTTTTTATGGATGAATGATTAAAATAAGATTAATGAGAGTTGTTTTATCAATAAAAGTATTTATGTTTTTTCCTTTATTTATTTTCTAATAAGACATGATGGATGCTTATGTTGACATAAGAAATATTTGTGTGAAAAGATAGGAATTCATTTATATTTATTGGATTTAAGGTAATTTATTCGTCGTATATTATTAATAGTCTCCATAATACTTGTCATTTAAAAACTGTTGTTAAAAAAGTTATTTATACTACTTCAAAGCTTTTTTCTCCTTTTATCAAATAAAAAGAAATAATATATACTCGTATATTTGGGCGCCTACGGTGGCCATATGTTCGCCCTTCGGTTATGGGTAGGTTTTGGAGCTAGTTTGTGAGTGGAACAGACCTTAAAGAATATAAGAGAGAAGAGATAAAATAATTTTCTGTTTTGTACAAACATTCCTCATAAAAGGGCTTTGTACAAAGAATATGTTTTAAGTCACATGAGATGCTTTTTTCTATTCTATTCTCTAACTCCTCCTCTCCTTTCTTTTCTTTTTTCCTCTCTTTACCTTGAAAAGTAGGTAGTTCAAATCTGACTTAAATGTGGCACGCTATGTGCGGACATACAAACGGACAGAGATTGGTGAATTAATAATATATATAGTATTACTTTTTAACTTTTGAATTGGTTTTAGTAATAAAGACTTTTGCGAAAGATCAAATAACTTCTTAGAGGATCCTAATTAATACAATTTTTTATATGTCCAACAACAAAAAAAGCCCTTAAACGACCAAACAATAAATAAACTTCTAGTATCAATTTGTCAATTAAAATCAGCTATATTTATTAATGAAATTCTTCATTTTCTATCTACAATATTATTATACCCCACTGTTTTATATACTTTCAAATAAGATGGAACATAATATTTGTACAAAAGAAGATATTAAATCCCCCTGAAAAGTTCTTTATTTCAATTTATTTGTTGTTTTTCACACTTTCTGAAATGCCTTTAATACAAAAAGGATAAATTTATACTCCACAAATAGACTGGGGGTTATTTATTTATTTGTAAGGGGTTCATATACATTTTTGGTCGTACATGCCAAGACAATTTCCTTTTCGATAATTTTTTCTGCAATTCAATGTGACTTGATTTATGGCTTTATTTTATTTGGTTAAACAAAAATTGTTTATTTCACACATTTAAAGGCACACATGAAGAATCTTATTTATAGCAGTTTGCAAAGAAATCAAACCATCGCCTTTTTAAGTTAACTACACCTTAACAAAATATTCAAGATATTTGAATATGTTTACAAACGCAGAGGAAAACTGTTAGTTGAATCAAAATGAGTTCATCCACAAAAATCCCGTGATGCATCTTGATGTGTAAAGGCCGCAGTAAATCGAACTCATGCGCTCTTATGCCAGGATATTTTGCCTTACTTAAATGAGCTTATATTTCAACAACCTATAGCCACCTAATGAGAGGGTGTGAAGAGCACCAAAAAATCCTCTGACCATCCTTGAGAGAGTAAAATGTGAGGACACATGGTGACTTCGTAAGACCTGCAACACAGAGCTGTTCTTAGCCAGCACAAAACGGCTTCTTCTCTATACAGCTAAGGAAGGAAAGCCACTGTCAAAAAGCCAACCTGCAGTTTCTCCCATTAACCCTGGTAGGGTGGTGCAGATCGGTTTTGTTGAGTAATATTTGCACTTGGCTATTGTTTGGCTCTGAGCTAAGACATATTCAAACCAGTTTTCTTTCACAGGCTAGGGGTCGTGCCCAATGGAAACATGTTCCCGAGTATGAAGGAAGCTGCTGATATAATCAGGTGTAATTGATGCAAATCAGGAAACTGAGGTGTCCGGAAATGGCAATAAAAATGATATACTATCACTACATGTGAGTTCTGTGAGCCCTTTTCATTATGACAGGTTTTATTTCCTTTATCCAGAGCTGCTCTCAGTTATTAGGTGCTCAAACCTTGGTATTTTAACATGACTTCCCCATTTGTTCCGGTAGTGATGAAAGCTTGAACATTTCTTAAAAATATGTTGAACACCTCAAACTTCCAGTGTGATGGAGAACGATAATTCAAAAGCTCCTTATAGGAATTGCTGAGGACAATTTTTTTTAGACACAGTGGCAGAAATATTCCAAACGCTTTATACATCCATTCTAAGATGTGGAAAACTTTAAACTCTACCTTATATGCTTTTGTAGACTGTCATACATTAGCCATCCTTAAACAATCATTAGTTTGAATTGGCCGATCTCCTTTTTCAAAATGTGAAGCAATTAATAGTACTCTTTTAAATGTCAAAGCTCTTATAGCTAAGCCGTTAGCATCTTACTCTCCTACCAGTCCATGGAGGTATGGGCAATCATCCTAGCGGTTTGCAGAAGCTAGATACGCGGAGTTGGATCTCAGATCCCTTGTGTTATCGATAAAAAGTGAAGTGGGGCAGCCAACTAAATTCATTACTTCCCCTCGTGTTCCCTTCCACATGGAAATTTATTTGAAAATATTACGTAAATTCAAGGATAAAGAAATATATTTTTTTAGTAAAATATTTGTTTTTTAATTCTTATTCGTTACAATATGTGATGTTAATATTTTTTAATGTAAATGCAAGATTGTATGGGTTATTGCACTTATTATTAACAACCTTGTTATTTTTATTATAGTGGTTTATTTGTGCGGTGTTGATATCAGCATACCTACTTTTGTATGTAAATACGCATAAAAACATAAGACTTCAACGTTCATTGAGCTTTGTCAGCTAGAAATGAAGTTAATGAGATATTTATGTATATTTGCACTTAGTATTAACGGCCTTGTTATTCTTATTTTAATGGTTCATAAGGGCGGTCATAATACCAAAGGAGTTTACGTTTGTATGTAAAGACACAAAAAACAAATTAGGCTTCATGTTCTATGTGCTCTGCCACATAGAAATCTTGTTTTTGCTGTGGGTTTTTTAAAACTTTTTTTCAAATCATAATGAATCCTTTCATGCTCTTATATGTATATTAAATATTTTAACATTATCTCGAAATAATTAAATTCAGAATATAAAAATGCTAACAACCAAAATACATTTCTAATTCCTTGGTTAAGTATCAGTCAAATATTCATCTTCAAGTTTTTACTTATAATAAAATATTTCAGCTGAGATTTTAAAAATGAAGAATTTTATTTTCGGTTGTTATAAATTAACGTATTGTGCCTTTTATTATAAGTGGTATTTTGTAAATTTGCCTTTGTTGCATCTTAAAATGTTTGTTTCTCTCCAGAAGTTATTATTCGGCCAAAACCTTGTTATTTTTTTACAATATTAGTTTTTTCAGTTCTAAACACTACGTATAAATATAAATTTTATGCGGATAGTAATACAAATATTGTCTTATATGTTCTTTTGAAAAACAGTTTGTAACCTGCTAAGTAGACATTCATATATAGAGAGTTTGCACATAGAGAAACATAAATTAAATGACCAAACTAGAGAGAGGATCAAATATACCTATAAGAACATCTTTGTACTCTAATATTAAGTCAAATTTTATATTGTAGATTGATTTGGATACAAAAAATATTAGTAATTTTAATATATCATTAAAAAAAATTCTGGTCACGAAGTTTATTCAGTATTTGTAACAAACAATACAGTGTAATACAAACTACACTAAAATACAAATAAATATATATAATCCGCCTGACAAACCACCTGATAAAGGGGGTTCTAACTCTTCTGACTCCACCTCTATAAATGAAAAAAGTAGCTCAAAAGAACCTGGGAACACGGTTTTCTCGAGGTCAATAAGAGCACTCCTATCAACATTAACTTGAATACGGTTGCCCTTGATTCTGTTATTTCGAATACAGATGATAATGTAAACTTAAGTTCTTCGTCAAGTCAACCCATGTCCTATAGTGGAGCTGTGGGATCCAACATAAAGAAAGATTCTTTCAAATTCATATCAGATGGAACAGTAAACGATCAAAAAGGCTGGAAGAACTTTTGCTTATACGCTCAAAGAACGGATAAGAGAAGTCCTTTAAGCAAAAACGAGATGCATCCTGGGAATCTTGCTCTGATAGCAACGGATATTTGAAACTAGATCCAAATGAAGTACACAGTATCAACTGGGACAGGCCACATCGTCCTCTTATCATCACTCGTCAAAAAATATCAATGGACAGAATTGCAAGGGAAATTTCCTCCCGGTAGAAGTTGATCTGAAGGACGAGGACAATAATTCGTTCAAAATTTGATCGACTGCAGGAAACTAATACTTGCTAGAGAGGGAGAGCATAACTTTGACCTGACCCTGAAGTATGGATATGGTAAAATATGCGAGCAAGCTATGCGTACTATGTTAGAGCTTTTTTGCAAAGTGAACTCCTTCAGAGTTGGTAATGCTTCGACGGCTGACAGGAACACTCTAAAGAAGTACTCCATATTTAATGATCCCAAGTTTCAACACTGGAACACTAAAAGCTGTGACCTTTTGATTAATATAACCGGAAATCCCAAGAATATTCCATCATTGATTCCCTTAGGAGATGAAATAGAATCGTTGGAATTTCCAAGGCAAACGAAACAATGTGCTAACTGTTTTATGTTTGGGTACTTTAGATCTACTTGTCTGGAAAAAAAAAGATCTGTCAAATTTTATAAGTTATGGATACTTGGAAGAATAAAAAGAATTGAAAGAAAAGAGCTTTCATTCTTCACAAAGGTCGAGGAATCCATTAATACACTAAATCACAGAAATCAGCAGAGTGAGAACGAAGATGTGACATCAGTCAATGAAACTAATATCGTTCATAATGATAAATCAGAAAATGTCATTCCTATTTCATCGAAGTCTACTCGGCAAAAATTAATTACATCGAAAAATATTTCTGTTCAAGGACCTGTTTCTCAAGATGAGGGAGCCCTCGAACTGATTTCCCCAGCCTTCAAGTATCTGCGGATTTATCCAAAAAGCTTCCGTCAACTAAGAAAATCGATAAAATTGTGTGCTCAAATGAGGGAGCAGCTGATAATGGATCCCCCAATCCCGAAAAAAGTATTGAAACCCCCAAAAAACATCCTTTGTCTAAAAAAATACAGCATTGGGTCGGACAAGATCTCAATCACTTCCTAAAAGAAATAGGAAGGACTCCTGTAATGTTCAAGACAGCGAAATATCTAATCTGAAGAAAAAAACAAAAAAGGATGCCGAACCTTCAGAATCAATATAAAATAACTGATTTTTTTCCGACAATAATTTCCAACGAATTGGAATCAAACTTGGGCTTATCAAAAGTGTTATCACTAAATGTTAGAGGTGGTAAGGATAGACTTGTCAGACACGCCCTTATGAAACATTTCTATCTTTTAAACCGGATATCTTATGTCTCCAAGATATCAGCACTGAAGTTTCCTCTACTTGTAGTAATAATTGTAAAATTGTCTTCGAATTTATTATTTCACTTCTTCACAGGTTCTGGGAAGAGAGGTGTAATAACGTTTGTTACTAAAAGCTTAGCCAAACCATTGTTTGCTAAGGAATATAGTAAAGACGGCGATTGGCATAAGATCATTATGAATACTTGGTTCCACACTGTCAGTTTTAATGCATATAGTCCTAATATTAAATCTGCTGAGTTTTTTCAAACCCTCATAGAGGCACAACAATGCCAACATCTCCCAATGCTACTGATCGGAGATTTAAATGTCGACATTGACAAACCTCCAAAAACTATCCTAATTATTCTAGCCTTAGGGAAGTAATCCATAAGTTCAGCCTTGTCGATATTACCAAAAATTTAATCCGGACGATAATGTATCTTGGAGTAGTGGGAAAAAATCTTCGAGGTTAGACCTGGCATATTATCTCCTGGTCTAGTTCACCAAATAAAAAGTGCTAGATACAGATCCGATCCCTCAACTGACCATAAATAATTGACATCACCCTACGTTATGTTCCAAAGAAAAATTCCAAAAAATGGGTTCTTGAAGATGATAAATTTCTATAAAGTTAAGGTCTAACCTGGTAAGAGGACAAAATTGATCTCTCCTAAAGGAGCATATTCTCTCCTGGTACATTTGGTTATGAAAACAGTTAAGGGTTATTTAAAGTCTGAGGAAAAGGAAAGCAGCTCGTCTGCAAAGCAGTATTGAGAATGCTTTGAGCGGCACTTCGATATTCATCAAAACAATTACTACAGATTTAATAAAGAATACAGAGTCACTGACATCGCAGAAAGAGAAATGGCAAGAAAAAGAGACATCGAAACGAAAGTTTCCCTTAAATATAAATATCTCCCACGTAATGAGCATTGTTCTGCATCGACTATAAAAAACATTATTGCCGAAAATAGGGTTTAAGTATACCTTCGGATATATTGCAGTTTTTTCATAATCGGTTCTCTGATATATTAGGTGGAGACAGATCCAACTTCGCCAAAAAAGAAAAATCCTCCTACGTCCAAGTGTATACGATGGAAAACATTATAGATTATATCAAAAAAACTATAAAGACTACAAAGTGTCTGGTCGTGATGGTATCTGTGGACGTGTTTTTACCTTGCTCAAAAAGAGGTAACACTGTATCTCTTAACCATAGGAAATTTTATGGAACAATCAGGAAGAATGCCCCGTACTCTTTCCAGGGTCGTATAGTTTTGCTTCCGAAGAAGGGAGACGGGACAAAATTTTAATCACTGGAGACCCATAACCATTTTAAATGACGCGTACAGAATTTTAGCAGGTGTTTAGCTAAACAGATCGAAACATTTTAACTAAAAATAGGAGGTGAACAGAAAGGTTTTCTTAAGCGTAGAAAATTTACGATATTTCTAGAAATATTTCCACAGCAATAGAATCCATTAATCGTCGTAAAAGGTATGGTGCCTTGGTTGCAATCGATTTAGGAAAGCGTTTGACTCCATTCGCATTGTCATATTTTAAAGTCAATAAGTGTGCTTATTCCAAAACGTTTTTTTAACCCCATCAGGGCTCTATTGTTCGATGGTCATCTATCCTTTCACTCGAGGGTATCAACAGTCCTCCCATTTCATCTTAAGAAGAGTTGTAGACAGGGATGCCCTGTAGCTCCTCTTCTATTTGTGGCAGCGATTAATTAACTCTCGAAAACATTAATTAGAAGTACTCGGGATTTGGAGTGTCTTTTAATGGTGTGAGACATCTGCTCGACCTTTACGCGGCGACGTAACTCTCATGGTAGAAGCCAGCTCAGAAAAACAATTAGTAAAGAATTGAAATACTGCTCTCGTCCTTTACCAAATTCGAACATAATTCGCGTCTGAAAATTAATTACAACAAGACGGCCATACTCCCGTTGGGTTCCTGGACTCCAGATAGTTCTTCTTTAATTCATAGTTGTCGGGTTGTGTCTTCTGTATGCATTCTTGGTATTGAATGGAGGAAAAATGGTGTCTCAGAGGGTAATTGGTCTCAAATGAGTCGGATGGTTTATAATAAAGTGAGGCAATGGCGCAATCTTTCTCTGCAGAAAAGGATCGACCTATATAATACCCGAGTGATTCCACTGGTGATGTATAGAGCCACATCCATCCCGTTTATTGCTGAATTAGCAATAGTAGAAGAAGACTCTTGGCTGCGCACTCTTTTTCATAAGTCATATCTACCCTCCTTAAAACGTCCTAAAAATTTTGCTGGAGGTGGGCTTTGTCAGTTAGGCTCTATCTTACCCAAATGTTATCTACGAATCGTAGAAGAAATGGGCGTTTTACACGACAAAGACTGGAGAATATTTTATACATCCTCCGAATTTTACAATTGGTTCCATATGGGTACTCCTTTAACGAATTCAGATTGGAAGCATTTTCTCCCTTTTAGCTTCAATACAAAGAATCATATGGACGGTTCTGCCTAATTTCTTTTCTGATACTGTTGTGGATGTAAATTATGAAAATAGGGAAAAAGAACCTTTTCTCAAAAAATTTGGATCTCCTTGCATTAGAGAGAATCGCTTTATCTCAAAATATTCTAACACTCCATGACCTGAGATCGGCTCCTGTCTTCAATGTAGGTAGGTTTCGATTTCCTTTAGAACGTTCATGCAATGATTTTAGTCCGTCCAAGCCTTGGTTTTTAAAATTTTATTCCCATAGTGAAGATTCCTTTGGATCTATATCAGAGAGCTTCATACAATTGCTTGATTCAAATGGAAACAGAGATTTTTCGGTCGACGTGTGGTATAATTGATAGTGCCAAATTTACAGCTCAGTTTCAGATTTCTGCTCGTTTACTTAGATTTTATTACCCTTGCAATAACTGTGGGGCTTTATTCAACTCAATCATTCATGCCTTTGCTGAATGTCCTGTTCTTATGGTAGTCAAGCGTTTTATTCAAATAAATGTGTGCGAAAATGAAATATTACCTCAAATCTTATAAAAGCCTTTATTTTGTTTGGTGTTTATAAACGTAAATATAATGCCCCCCCCCTATCCAAAAAGCTATTGACACAGCACTTTTAAATATAAAATCGTTAGTTGCAAAAAAAATTACGACAAACTCTTACATCGAGGTCGAGGACCTAAGGGCAATAATCATTGGAGCCGCCGCCCGCTACTCAGCTCTGCAAATTAAGATTCCGAACGCAACATCAGATGATTGGAAATGGGCTGGAAATGTCGTCCGATTCGTACCATCGAGATCAATTCATTTTTTAAATCATCCAAGAGGATCTTAAGAAAATATCGGCGCCTTTT
>CP045894.1:15561254-15590161 GCA_013387185.1 Caligus rogercresseyi
AAAGAAGTACTCCATATTTAATGATCCCAAGTTTCAACACTGGAACACTAAAGCTGTGACCTTTTGATTAATATAACGGAAATCCCAAGAATATTCCATCATTGATTCCCTTAGGAGATGAAATAGAATCGTTGGAATTTCTAAGCAAACGAAACAATGTGCTAACTGTTTTATGTTTGGGCACTTTAGATCTACTTGTCTGGAAAAAAAGATCTGTCAAATTTTATAAGTCATGGATACTTGGAAGAATAAAAAGAATTGAAAGAAAAGAGCTTTCATTCTTCACAAAGGTCGAGGAATCCATTATATACACTAAATCACAGAAATCAGCAGAGTGAGAACGAAGATGTGACATCAGTCAATGAAACTAATATCGTTCATAATGATAAATCAGAAAATGTCATTCCTATTTCATCGAAGTCTACTCGGCAAAAATTAATTACATCAAAAATATTTCTGTTCAAGGACCTGTTTCTCAAGATGAGGGAGCCCTCGAAACTGATTCCCCCAGCCTTCAAGTATCTGCGGATTTATCCAAAAAGCTTCCGTCAACTAAGAAATCGATAAAATTGTGTGCTCAAATGAGGGAGCAGCTGATAATGGATCCCCAATCCCGAAAAAAGTATTGAAACCCCCAAAAAACATCCTTTGTCTGAAAAAATTACAGCATTGGGTCGGACAAGATCTCAATCACTTCCTAAAAGAAATAGGAAGGACTCCTGTAATGTTCAAGACAGCGAAATATCTAATCTGAAGAAAAAAACAAAAAAGGATGCCGAACCTTCAGAATCAATATAAAATAACTGATTTTTTCCGACAATAATTTCCAACGAATTGGAATCAAACTTGGGCTTATCAAAAGTGTTATCACTAAATGTTAGAGGTGGTAAGGATAGACTTGTCAGACACGCCCTTATGAAACATCTCCTATCTTTTAAACCGGATATCTTATGTCTCCAAGATATCAGCACTGAAGTTTCCTCTACTTGTAGTAATAATTGTAAAATTTGTCTTCCGAATTTATTCTTTCACTTCTTCACAGGTTCTGGGAAGAGAGGTGTTATAACGTTTGTTACTAAAAGCTTAGCCAAACCATTGTTTGCTAAGGAATATAGTAAAGACGGCGATTGGCATAAGATCATTATGAATACTTCCGGTTCCACACTGTCAGTTAATGCATATGGTCCTAATATTAAATCTGCTGAGTTTTTTCAAACCCTCATAGAGGCACAACAATGCCAAATCTCCCAATGCTACTGATCGGAGATTTAAATGTCGACATTGACAAACCTCCAAAAAACTATCCTAATTATTCTAGCCTTAGGGAAGTAATCCATAAGTTCAGCCTTGTCGATATTACAAAAAATTAATCCGGACGATAATGTATCTTGGAGTAGTGGGAAAAAATCTTCGAGGTTAGATCTGGCATTATTATCTCCTGGTCTAGTTCACCAAATAAAAAGTGCTAGATACAGATCCGATCCCTCAACTGACCATAAAATAATTGACATCACCCTACGTTATGTTCCAAAGAAAAATACCTTCAAAATTCCGAAATGGGTTCTTGAAGATGATAAATTTTCTATAAAGTTAAGGTCTAACCTGGTAAGAGGACAAAATTTGATCTCTCCTAAAGGAGCATATTCTCTCCTGGTACATTTGGTTATGAAAACAGTTAAGGGTTATTTAAAGTCTGAGAAAAGGAAAGCAGCTCGTCTGCAAAGCAGTATTGAGAATGCTTTGAGCGGCACTTCGATATTCATCAAAACAATTACTACAGATTTAATAAATGAATACAGAGTCACTGACATCGCGGAAACAGAAATGGCAAGAAAAAGAGACATCGAAACGAAAGTTTCCCTTAAATATAAATATCTCCCTCGTAATGAGCATTGTTCTGCATCGACTATAAAAAACATTATTGCCGAAAATAGGGTTTAAGTATACCTTCGGATATATTGCAATTTTTTCATAATCGGTTCTCTGATATATTAGGTGGAGACAGATCCAACTTCCCCAAAAAGAAAAATCCTGCTACGTCCAAGGTGTATACGATGGAAAACATTATAGATTATATCAAAAAAGACTATAAAGACTACAAAGCGTCTGGTCGTGATGGTATCTGTGGACGTGTTTTTACCCTTGCTCCAAAAGAGATAACGCCGGTATCTCTTAACCATAGGAAATTTTATGGAACAATCAGGAAGAATGCCCCGTACTCTTTCCAGGGGTCGTATAGTTTTGCTTCCGAAGAAGGGAGACGGGACAAATTTTAATCACTGGAGACCCATAACCATTTTAAATGACGCGTACAGAATTTTAGCAGGTGTTTTAGCTAAACAGATCGAACCCATTTTAAACTAAAAAATAGGAGGAGAACAGAAAGGTTTTCTTAAGCGTAGAAAATTACTGATATTTCTAGAAATATTTCCACAGCAATAGAATCCATTAATCGTCGTAAAAGGTATGGTGCCTTGGTTGCAATCGATTTTAGGAAGGCGTTTGACTCCATTCGCCATTGTCATATTTTAAAGTCAATTAAGTGTCTTCTTCCAAAACGTTTTTTTAACCCCATCAGGGCTCTATTGTTCGATGGCTCATCTATCCTTTCACTCGAGGGTATCAACAGTCCTCCCATTCATCTTAAGAAGAGTTGTAGACAGGGATGCCCTGTAGCTCCTCTTCTATTTGTGGCAGCGATTAATGAACTCTCGAAAACATTAATTAGAAAGTACTCGGGATTTGGAGTGTCTTTTAATGGTGTGAGACATCTGCTCGACCTTTACGCGGACGACGTAACTCTCATGGTAGAAGCCAGCTCAGAAAAACAATTAGTAAAGAGAATTGAAATACTGCTCTCGTCCTTTACCAAATTCGAACATAATTCCGGTCTGAAAATTAATTACAACAAGACGGCCATACTCCCGTTGGGTTCCTGGACTCCAGATAGTTCTTCTTTAATTCATAGTTGTCGGGTTGTGTCTTCTGTATGCATTCTTGGTATTGAATGGAGGAAAAATGGTGTCTCAGAGGGTAATTGGTCTCAAATGAGTCGGATGGTTTATAATAAAGTGAGGCAATGGCGCAATCTTTCTCTGCAGAAAAGGATCGACCTATATGATACCCGAGTGATTCCACTGGTGATGTATAGAGCCACATCCATCCCGTTTATTGCTGAATTAGCAATAGTAGAAGAAGACTCTTGGCTGCGCACTCTTTTTCATAAGTCATATCTACCCTCCTTAAAACGTCCTAAAATTTTGCTGGAGGTGGGCTTTGTCAGTTAGGCTCTATCTTACCCAAATGTTATCTACGAATCGTAGAAGAAATGGGCGTTTTACACGACAAAGACTGGAGAATATTTTATACATCCTCCGAATTTTACAATTGGTTCCATATGGGTACTCCTTTAACGAATTCAGATTTGGAAGCATTTTCTCCCTTTTTAGCTTCAATACAAAGAATCTTATGGACGGTTCTGCCTAATTTCTTTTCTGATACTGTTGTGGATGTAATTTATGAAAATAGGGAAAAAGAACCTTTTCTCAAATTTTTTGGATCTCCTGTTGCATTAGAGAGAATCGCTTTATCTCAAAATATTCTAACACTCCATGACCTGAGATCGGCTCCTGTCTTCAATGTAGGTAGGTTTCGATTTCCTTTAGAACGTTCATGCAATGATTTTAGTCCGTCCAAGCCTTGGTTTTTAAAATTTTATTCCCATAGTGAAGATTCCTTTGGATCTATATCAGAGAGCTTCATACAATTGCTTGATCTCCCTCAATCATGGAAACAGAGGATTTTTCGGTCGACGTGTGGTATAATTGATAGTGCCAAATTTACAGCTCAGTTTCAGATTTCTGCTCGTTTACTTAGATTTTATTACCCTTGCAATAACTGTGGGGCTTTATTCAACTCAATCATTCATGCCTTTGCTGAATGTCCTGTTCTTATGGTAGTCAAGCGTTTTATTCAAATAAATGTGTGCGAAAATGAAATAATTACATCAAATCTTATAAAAGCCTTTATTTTGTTTGGTGTTTATAAACGTAAATATAATGCCCCCCCTATCCAAAAAGCTATTGACACAGCACTTTTAAATATAAAATCGTTAGTTGCAAAAAAAATTACGACAAACTCTTACATCGAGGTCGAGGACCTAAGGGCAATAATCATTGGAGCCGCCGCCCGCTACTCAGCTCTGCAAATTAAGATTCCGAACGCAACATCAATGATTGGAAATGGGCTGGAAATGTCGTCCGATTCGTACCATCGAGATCAATTCATTTTTTAAAATCAGCCAAGAGGATCTTAAGAAAATATCGGCGTTTTTTAAGGAACAAATAAATTGTCATTTTATATTTAGATCATCACTTTTTAACAGTAAATTTGAACTATAACGTTCATATATGTTTTTACGCAACTGTTGAAAAGAGTTTAATTTTTATATATTTTATTTTTATATATATTTAATTAAGAATTAAAAACCCTTATGGTAAAATTTTCTGTGGTAAAAAAGTATATCCTAATCCGATTTTTATTTTTATTATAAGCTAGTGCTATATAAACTTATCTTCCAATCGAAATATATATATATATAACATGTTTTATGTCTACTAATTTTACTTATATCATTACGCAATCATTTTTATTTTGGTAGTGTATTGATACAGACTTTTTTATTAGCTGAAACCTCCTTTATGATCTGCAACAGCAAATATGTACTCGTAAGTAAATGATACCATAAAACCAATGTGATGTAAGAATCATGGGCGTTGTCCCTTAGAGGGAAAGCAAACTGCGAGTCAAAATTAAAAGGAGATAGACAGATGCCAAGACTATTTATTGCAAAAAAATCCCATATACATGAGACTCGTAATAAAGAGAACCCATTGAAGTATTGAATATTGGTCTTATTCAGAACCTTCTAGAATAATCATTATTTAAAAGAAGTTTTCTAACTTCTTAATTTATCATGTAAATATAAAACATTATTAACACATAAACCCAAAGAAATGCTTACAAACATATATTATTTGCTCTGGAGTAAAACACATCCAATTAAATATCACAATAAAAAATATTTTTTTAGAGTATTTATTTCATATCATTTTTTTGGATATCCTAGAAGAACAAACTTCATTTGCCTTAGGCCTAGCAGCTTATCGTTTTAATCAAGCTTATTGTATATAAAACAATATACAAAAACTACCAATTCTCTGTCTATACTCGAGGGAGCCCAAAAACGACCCTTAAAGACAGGTGGTCTTTATATTAAAATGTTTAGTACTATTTTTCTTCTTTGGGTGTCCGCTATGGACGAGGGACCCTTATAGACAGTTGACTTCTAACATAGGTTTAACATTTAAACAACAGTCCTAGTGAGAAAGAATACATTTGAGTCAACAATCAAGGACATTTAATTTTGTGTGAAAGCAATTATATATAACAAACATTTTATGAACAAAAATATGCCTTTAAATTGATAATTAATGTATCTATAATCATTCATAAAGGGTTACATATTATCATTGATTTTATTCATTATAAACTTTAAAAACATGAACTAAGGAAAGCATATTTTTTATTGCAAGCATTATTTAGAATAAAATAACATATTATAGGGTAATATAACCCATAGTACCTCTACTTTTTTTAAATGAACCATAGTATTTAAGTTTAGCACCAGATACACTCACCGTGTTGTTAATCCTTCGATAAAGTTCATTGTTTTTAAAGTCCTAGTGTCAAAAAGGGACTTAGAGTACATGAAAGTGCGACTCAAAGCGATTTATTTGGAATAGTGTTAATCGTATCCGATAACATGACATAAAAACAAACTATGTAGCCTGTTGAATATATGTACTTTTTGTTTTTGTCCATGCTTACATATATACTAAACCAACTGTTATGCATGTTTGATCAAATAAATTTAGAGTGATGCCGTTTCTTCTTCATTTTTAAATTATCACCAATATTTTGTTTACTTTTATTTACTTTTGTGGGGGTCAATGATGAATTAATCTTGAGGAGTAACAAGTTTAATCTTAAGGATGCTAATAGTTCAAAATAAATACATTTATGGAGAGAAAATGTTATTATATTCATATATTTAAATCAACTTGAAATGAAACGTGACCTATCGTTTAGGGTTTTTGCTTATGGCAACGCCGACTTGATTTCAGATGTAAGGGAGGATCAAAAGAAGTTGTGCCTCTGATATTTCTTCGATGGATTTGGAGTACATTTCACCATCATTGCTGAAGTGACTGAGGATCCTTGGGCTTTAACGGGTTGTTGGGGCAGAAACAGAGATGAAGGCGGAAGGCCTACTGTGTTTTTGCACACCATTGAGTACCACATGGAGTCGGTTATCTTTTTCTATATGATCCCTTCCTGTATTTCTACTTAACATATGGTTGCAAGTGATGATTTTATACTGTTACTTTTGGAAGATAGAGGCCTTTTATTCAGCTTAAAACTAACGTGGTGGACTTATAAAATAGGGGGGCAATGATACACGCCCGAGCCCCTATATAGATTTTTTAAATACTTATTGGTTGAAAAATGAAGAGGATCAAGGAATCCATCACTGAATCCCCTCATAACCAGATGAATACTCGTTAAGGGTGAGCGAACGAGGAGTCACAGTCATTAAATATGTATCCCTACACTCGACTTTATACAAATAAACATTTACCTAAGGGAAACGATAACAATAACTTTCACCTCGTGTGACGTCACATAGGTTAAATTCATACAATTGGATTGGTTACCCTTTTTCTTCACTCAAAATCCAAGAGAAAAGAACCATTTTAAACTAGAATTATGGTTCAGTTTCAACCTTGTTTGCTTCGACGCATAGTTGATGAACAGACATCCACCTCAAGTATGACCATTGTCAAATAAGATTAACCTATCTGTGTCATTATTTAAGGTACACAACCCCTCTTTTTTACTCCTTGCTTCCTGCCAAAATTCAATTTTGTCTCTATGAGCCTAATCCAAAAGCCTAATAAAGTTAATGTTTTGAATTAATCCGACTGAAATGACTGGCAATAGAAATGGATCAAATTCAATGGTAATACAGGAAAGTTTTCTACGCTTTGTGTGGCACATTTATTATATGAGCTGTGCTTAAACTTATTGAGTGAAAACAATGGAAAGAGTTCTTTTGTAGGAGCAAAATATAAATGTGTTGTGTCAGCAAAAACATACTTTTTTTGTACAAGCTTAAAATTATTAACATCAATGAAAATGGAGAAATAACATTTTTAGGGGGGTTTGGAAAATATTAACATGCATTAGAAATACTTGTTTCTATTTTATCCAAGAGAATTAGAGTTTATTCCCCTTCAACTGTCGATGGAGGCCCATAACTAACAAATCAAAACTACTTCATTCATTTTCACTTGTCTCAGGATAATTATAAACTATTTTTACGTTTTGGTACGTATGTATTTAATTAAATTTTCTATATTTTTATTTCTGTGGCTTTATCTATAAAAAAAAACTTTCAGAAGCTTATTTTTGGGTCTACATATGATCTTTCTTGATTCTCTCAAATGATTTACTCGAATAATAACTGCAATAATAAAAATAAAAGTTAATATTTCTTACATTAAAAAACATTTTATTTTAATAATGATAGTTTTACGAATTTTTTTCAAAATTCGATAATAATTGAAGTGCTAATATTAAGTAATTACATTATGTTGTGTTCTATATGGTGCCCTGGTGTGTGTTGTTCTGAGATGATTGGAAAAGGCTTCAAGCTCGGTTTTGAAGCATGACGTATGTTTAAAACAATGCCTATTTAACCTATAACCTTCTCTACTATGCAAAAGTATTTGCAATTTTGGGTGATAATGTCATATATACATATATATATATATATATATTCATACACACACAGAAAATACGACCGGGACTTATATTTTTCAAGCCGGACCAAAACCAGGCCGGGACTTCAGTATATTTTCGTTCCTTCGTCATATTGAAATTGACGACTTTTTTAAAGAAAATAAATCCCCCCCCCCAAAAAAAGTGACGACGAAAAAATTCTAAATACTTTAAAAATTCTTAGTCAGTCCGTTTTAAAACAGCTCGGACCAGGCCCGGGTACCCGGTCATATATATATATACATATAACAATAACAAAAACACGGCATAAAAAAGAAGTATTTCTTTCCAGCATACATTAATTGTTAAAAATGTATATGCTAGGCTTATGAATCAAATAATTTCCTTGATAAAACATTAACTTCATATATAATCTTTCAAAAATCGATATTTTTTATCAAATTATATATTTTTTTCTTTAAAATAGGAATGATAACTGCAATTATACGGATGAAAACTAATTTTATGTAATATAACCCCTGGTTTTATTGATTACTATAGGGCAGATGTAAATAAATGGATTATGGGGAAGGAAATTATATCACAAATTTAATTCATTGGGCTAATTTTTGGCAAAGAAATAGTTACCCTTTGCGTTATAAAAACGACAAATATGCCAGCAAAATAATATTTTATCAATAAATACCTTATTATGACATAGAGCTTTGTTTTGTTATAGTTGTTGTAATTGTAGGTATATGTTCCGGAACCAATGGGAACATAAACTTTTGATGAAAACCTTATCATGAGCCAATTAAGTTCCTTATTAAGATAAATGATAATGCTTCATTGATGTAAATGGAAGTAAAGAATAAAGTGATACATTTTTTATGCAAATAAAATACTTGTATATTTTATTGAAATTATACATACCGATAAATATAAAAACATCATAGAAGGAGTCATTTAAAAAAGCCTTTAGTAATCCAGGAAACTCTAAATACCTTTTTTATATAAAGAAGTACAACTTTATTCAATCATATAATATTCATTAAAATGCATCAAAACTCATAAGAAGTAATTTTTTAGAAAGAGGTACTCGTGTAGATTTCATTTTTATAAATAAATTACTGAGTTTTTTTAAAGTAAGACGTTAAATTTTTTCCAGTTACGGTCTAGTATAAAAGTAATTAAAATCTTCCCAATTGCATATTTAAAAAAATCATCAAATAACAATTTAAGAGTTTCTGTAAATTCTGCAAAGACTTGATTAGTTTAAAAGCCTATATTAAAGAGTCAAGATTTTCCAAATTAATTTCAAAACTTGTATCAATTCAAGTTTGATCTGTAGGTATTAAATCTTATTGTGAAAAAATATATATTCATTGTTTGAGGATTGTTATTTAGTTCAGAATTACAGTTGTTTAAATTAAAGAATCATTGAGGAGCAATGACTGTATTTGTGACAAGTGTCATACTTTTAATAGGTTCATTACAATATGTATATTTATATTAACATGTAACATCAATATCTCATTAAAAATATGAAATAATGATAATATAATTATACAGCTTTGCATATTTGATTAGTTCGAGTTGCATCTATTTGATTATAATTAAACATTTTTGTTTTAAAGTTAATAATTAAAACTAGACTCTCTTCATCAAGATTAATCATCTTTAAAGACATTTCCCTCTCAGGAGTCGAACCTGCGCCTTTGACTTTGATAGTTGAACACGCTTATTCACTAAGCCTACGGCTTTCTTAATTGTTTCCTTATGAGGAACTATTTTCATCCAGAAGCCCTTTTAGGATATTGCATAATGTTGATATTTCCATATATAAATGAATCTTTCTATGATCCTGATTTGAAAGAAATAAAGAACTCGCATGATAATATAAACAAATATAATTATGAACCTTTCATAATATGACTTTCACATAAACTCATAAGAAAATCCAAGTTTTTATATGTAGGGACAATTTTATCTTATTCATAAAAGTTTTGTCCAAAGGCATAACATAATATGTATTCAAAACATAACATTATATAGCTTTATGGTGATGTGATGTAAAGTTATGAAGAAATAAATGAAATGATTTGTAGCAAAAATTGGCATTATTCAAACATAATTTTTACAAAATTACTTGCTTTCAATCTGTTGTCGTCTTATTTGTTTCATAACTTTTGAAAAAAAAATCCTTCTTCTTTTTGATGACTTTAAATAAAAATAATAATAAAAATATAAGGTCTTTATAACTAATTAGAGAGCCAAAGAAAGGAAGAAATGCATTAAAGAAAAAAAATCCTTTTTTCAATTAAAAAAAAACTTTTCTTTGTTTAACAAAAAGTTGACTCATCAAATAAAGATGGCTGCACAATATCACCCACCTAAACAGTCATACTTATCGTAGAGTTGAAATGGGTAGGCAGATCAGGCATCAATAAAGACTTTTTTCTTACTTAATGTAAAACTAAAAGAAAGTCATGAGTGAGATAAGTGTATTTTGGTGTTGTTAGTTGCACACTTTTATTCAAAGTCAAGTTAGTCGTATTTTGAAATAACTGATGCAACTTATTTAATTATTTGATAACCTTAACTATTTATTAGGAAAAACAAAAGCCTTAAAATTGTTTAGAATTACAAAGAATAAAAATACATTGCATAATTAAAATATTAGATCCATTTGAATATAATAATTAGAATATTAGATCCATTTGAATATAATTAAACATTTTGGCTTTACAAAGAATAAAAATACATTGCATAATTAGAATATGATTGAATTTTTATTTAAGGGTAGTTATTTTAAAACATATATATATATATATACAGATAGATAGATAGGTACATAGATAGATACAGAGAGAGATATAAATACCATAAGCTTTTCCAATATAAAAACTGGAAATAGTTGGCGTTGATGTTTTATCGCTTTTTATATATTCTTATATAAATTAATTGTTAAATGAAACTCATGAATAATTTATATATTTGTGTAATATCATAGCATAAATAAAAGATACATTGAGAAATATGATTTTAATGAATTATGGATTATTTGAATATTGTAGATATGGGTGTGAAAATAACACATTTTGAAAGGATTGTATGATGTGAATGAGCCCACATGGGTTAGATGGAATTAGTAATGGATATATTTAGAAAAATAACTATCATGCAAAAAAAGTAGAAAAACATGGTTTCAAAGCAATTCAGGGGTTCCCTTGTGAAAATGTGAGGTTTTGAAATTATTAAGATTAAATACTTTATGTATTCATAAACTTCACTTTTCATGAGAGTTTGTTTAACTAATCTAAATGAATGAACTAGTTTAGATTGTTTGGTAACATATAAAAAAAATAAGATTCGTTTAATTTCATTTAGTAGTTATGGGCTTGAGTTGTGGCATTCTCAAGAGCATATGAGATTATGTTAGTTTTGCACAGATTCATATACATTATTTTATCGTAATTATATGGTGTTACTTTGTCAATTTCTGTTTAGATAATTGTATTAGCCTATTTGTAAAACCGCTTTATAGAATTCAATGTTTTTATCACCCTCGCCTAACAATATATATTTTTATCAAAGAAACGGAAAAGTTACTTTTTCATTTAAATAATTGACAATCGTTTAATGAAACGGTTGACAATAGAAAAGTATTTTAATAACATTTTAAGACTAATAGTGCTTTTATTAGTTTCTGATAATAATAATTATTTTGTCAGCATTTTATTCTATATATCCATATTGAACACCAAAATATTAATGGAAACCAAAAATTGACCTGTGATTCCTATTGGACCTTCCAACTTCCTTTATTGTTTGGAGCCATAACTCATATTTAATCCCTTGACACTTAAAGATTAGTCCGTAATTGGCTCCAAATGATGATGGTACCTGTCAAACTCTCGTAGCGACTCCAACGCAAATTCCATTTCTTATATATGTATTTCCATTGCGACGACATAAAACTTTTTAGTTATACGAGTAGCTTTGAAACATAGTTACACCTGTATATGTTTGAAAGCACCCTTAATAAAGTTATTTTTGGGGACGTGTCGCATCGATACTATTCCAGGACACTCCAGGATTATTTTTTGCAACATTTGCTTACTTTATTATTGAATATAATATATTTATATAGTAGATTATTACTTTCAAATAAGGATTTTTTTAAGAGCAAATGTGACAGAGAGTATTTGAGCCCTCAATGCACAAAGCATTGCAACATACATATATATATATATATATATATATATATATATATATATATATATATATATATATATATATATATATATATATATGTTGACAGGTTCTTTTTTATATTTACTCATACCTCTGTGTGTGTTTGTGCCCTTAAGGAAATATATTTTGGTGGATTCAATTAGGTAGCTCTGAGATGACCATTATGGGTTATGGCATAATGAAAAAATGCAAATATGTATTACAGAAAGGAATTTTTATATTTATATGGAGTTTATGCAAACAAGGAATTCCATTTTTTGGCTTTGATATAATAAACAGTAATGTAGGGACTTTGATGTTTTGAATACGTAACGTTCAGTTTTATACAGGATTGAGTTCCGGTGTGGTGGGGCTGATCTAGAAGCTAAACGAAAAAACAAACAAGTGACGTTGGGAATGCATAATAAGGATTGAATTCTAATTTATATTTTGAAAAGTATGAATGATATGTTTACTAGTTTGAATAAAAACTTCCGAGTCTTAATACAAAGAGGCTTCTTTTAATAATGAAAATATATTAATAAGAATGGATCACATAAATAATTTTTCAATATTATGATAATTCAATGTATTTCATAATATCCAATTTATAACCAATATTTAAATAGACCTATAAATTCCCTGTTCTGGAACTACGAGCATCGTTTTTTTAGATACTTGTTCATTTAATATGTAAATCTAAAAATAAAATAAAGCCCCAAACATATATTTAATAAAACATATTTAAGCATTGAAGTAATATTGTATAATAGTTTAAATAAAATACAAAATTATTTTACCGCTCATAAAGTAATTAGAATTGTTTGTTCCAAAAATGGAACATATAATTAATAATCTTTTTGTTACAACTGTGATTACACGGTCAGATTTAAAAAATAACAAATATCTATAGTTGCTATTGGATGCTAGACTATTGTTTGGGTTTAATTATATATATTTCCTAGATTTGACACAATTCACCGGAACTGAATCTGTGCATAGTTAAATATGTAAAAAAATCATTTCAATAATTGAGACTCATCAAAAATGAACTGTAAACTATAATGGTAATTTATTGATGTTTTAAAGGCAAACGCTTTTTTTAAATTGATATATCGACCCTGAAAAAAATTAAGCAAGATCAAAGTACCTCTAAAACCATATATCATACTGACTTTTCTTTATATCTTTACAAAGTTAAGAGAATAAATCAAAAATAGTAATTTTTGGATATTAAAAAGGAAAGGCTTTTCATAATGTCACTGCTCAACTCCAATGGAATGTCTCAATTTTTAATATAATTTTTTTCAAAAAATTGTATAATAGTCATCATTCTTATGGCTCCAAATGATTTACATGAGAGATTATATTTGTATGTAATTTAAAAATATGTCTACATTATCATATTTTTCATTTGTGAACTATCACTTTTTATTTTTTGTTCCTTAATGCTGTTCAACAAAGATATTTGGCAATCAATTAAATATCCCATTTAACTCTGACATAATTTACTTCAGCAAAAGTACTTAAAATATATAATAGAATTTAAAAGTTATGACGAAACAAAAAATTAATAATTAAGGTCGTTAAAGTTCTTTCGGCAAAATTTCGATTGAGAAATCGTTTTTTTAGTCGTTGGTTTTTCTATAATGTTTTATGTATCAATTTAAATTAGTACTTAAAAGGACTTTAAGAACTTTGTACTCATTACATGTATTTATCATTATATTTTGGTTATTGTATATATGTATTAGTATGGCTGAATCAATGTTCTCAAGATAAATGATGACTGATATTTTTGCGCGGACCCTATTAGTTAATAAATTTAGAAATATTTGTTTATAAAAACAATAAAGGGAAATGAAAGCTTCTATAGACATTAAAAGAGTGCTCATATCAATTATGATAATATATAATTAAATGTTGGGAACCCCTGAAGCTTTGGAAAAGGCAAAATATTTCTTCGATCAAAAAATAATGGCACATGCAATGATCAAAGATGCATTTATTAGAAAAACATAGAAGCTAAATAGGACATTTTTGGCTGTTGCAGGGATGATAAATGGAATGTAGAAATAAACATACAAACATTCAGCAGGGAGTCATTCAATGCTAAGAAATATATGATAAAATATGCAAAAAATATATATGATTTATGAACCTAAATAATGAGGTTTTCACTTAGGAATTTCTTATTAAAATATGACAAATCTCTTGGGTAATTTCTTTTTTATTTAAAAAATGAAGGCAATATTTGAAATTATTCGAAGCTCTATATTTTATGAATAATAGAATATTTGCAGAGTATTCAACAAATGCTAATGTTTATTTATTATTATGATTTTAATGGTAGACATTCGTTTTAGCTAGCTAAGTTATACACGCCACGGCAAATATAAATGATCTGAAGAATATTTGTTTATAATGATTTTCACAACTTTATTAAAATCTAATTGGATGTATTATATGAGACAACTCAAAAGTGGCTTAATTGCTTGTATTGTGGAAATATGATAATGAAAATAAGTTATAATTGTTAGTAGCAAGTATAAGCAATCCGTGATTCTTTTTCGATACTTTTATTAGGCATCACATGACAATAAAAAGAAGGAAATTACGATTGTTTATTAATTTTTTTGGTATTTATTAATTATGATATTGTTGTTGTCTCTAAATAGTCGTTGGTCTATACTCTTTGTGGATAATCACACTGTTTTCGAATATAATGTAAGTGTTTACATATACTCATAATAAAAAAATTATATCATAGACCAATGTAAATTCTTAAAGCAGAATAAATAATGCCTTCTTAAATCATACAAAATGGATATCAACTCAAATATAAAATTCTTTTAATGGTACTATTTTTATTAAATGTATTCATAAATATTGCTATTTTTTTGAAAAATTGTATTGAATAATTATTATTACGTCATCACCATGATTTCTATTGATAATCCTTGAAGACACATTTTATGCTTTTTCCTTTTTGAAGAAAGACACAATTTTAAACTCAATATACGTTGTGAGCAACTGAATATACCATCTTTTGATAATTATCTTTAGTCAATAATTGTAACTATTAGACATCTATATAGAGACTTTTATAATATAAATTCGCATTCTACGATGGGTTTAAACGAAGCATATTTAATACTATTAGTATTCTTCAATTTATTTTGGAATATTAATACATTAAAAATTGAGGATGAGGAAGAAATCTTTTCTTTTTCTCTCTCTTTTTGTTAGGTTCAAAAACAAAACTTTATTTTGCACAATATGAATTCAATTAGGAACACTCATTATACAATTTAGGAAAATAATCACAAACACAAATCTTTTCAATATCAGATTTTGCACCAACAATTGCAAACAATATTTATTCCGTTATCGTGTTATGTCCTCAATATTTTTGGGGGCATGGGACTTCTTTTCCGATACTTTAGTAAAATAAAAAAGGGTATATTGCAAAACAGTAAATAGAAATTGGAATTGGAAATTGAAAATAGGAATTCATAGTGACTTTACAACTTGCTAGAATTGTTGTATCTATACTTCTTGAAGAAAAATAAATAATTTTAAGATGGGATTTTTGTGTGTCATATTTATTTGAGGCTATAAACTGAGTTTATACTTTTATAAATTCTGTAAACATTTATGGCAACGATTTTTCATTAAAAGTCTTAATGCATTTTTTGTGACCCAAATTGAAATGTTAAAAACATTATTTCTATTATTTCGAAGGGTCAGAACAAAATTCATTCCGCATATCCAAACGAACAATTAGGAATGTCTAAGCAGCTATTAATGTCATTGTACATTAATTGATGACCTGTAAGTAAAAAGACAACATGCAAGATAAACATTTGGACGTATTTTAGGACGTGTTTCCATACACGTTTTCTTAGGGATTCACAGCTTATAAAATAGAGAAATAATAACATGGAGAGTATATATTTTCAATTATTCAGGGTGTTATTTTAAGAATCAATCAGCTGTCTGTGGAGGATCATAATAAACTTTTCAATAACATTTCAACATTAGGAAGGTTTGGTGATATACGTGTCTGTGTTTGATTCCGATTTTTTACTGAAGAGTCTTTGGGCTTCCTTCCTTGACAGTTGAAAAACTCAGCATTTCTCTGTATAGACTCTCCATATTTGTCATCTCTACGTTTCATACATGAACAATACAAACACGAACTTTTCCGATCAAATAATAATGAATCAATTAAAAACAATAAATACACATAAATAAAGCTGTACGACTTCATGAGAGATGTCCATCGCCCGAAGAAATTCCATCTCCAAACTTCCGGGAATCAGTCACTGAGAGTTGGATTTAGTTGTTTGTTTTATATGTTTTTAATAGTTTTTTGAAAGAGTTATATATATATATTATATTAAAAGTTAGAACGTTTGATGATGAAAAGGATTTAAGTGAATTGAATTAAAATATTTTTTAATGGAAAGGAGAATGTCTGAAAATAGAAGAAAGAAAGAAGAACAAAGTAATTCAAAGATAATTTTAGGGGAGGTAAAAGCTCAGCAAAACGAAAAAGCAATTGTTCCTTAAAGGCCTAATTTCCAACTTTACTTTTTATTTTTATAACTTTGTTACAAGTTCACTACAAAACGAGACTGATTCCCAGATTTATATTGCAGGCAATTATTTTGAAGGTGTCAAATACAAAAAAGTTAGCAGTTGCAGAGTATTTTTATTTTAACATAATTTGCTAAGTATCGAGATCCATTTATTGAATAAGGACTATATCTAATATATTTTTAAATTTACTTTATACATTCAAAATAATATAATCGCTTTAAAAAAAATAATTTTCCATTACATTTGGTCCCGAAACGATGTTATTGTGTATTTGTTTGATAGTTTACAAGTATTTACAAAATTGTAATTTGAGTAAAAGTTCTATTGATTATGACTATTAGTAATCTGGTATATCGTTTTAATCGAAACAAACGACATTTAAATGCATGTATTAGATATTTCGTCATTTCATCAATTAAAAAAAACTTTTGTGAAAGTTGTTTAGCTTGCAAAAATATATTTCGTTTATTTTCAACCAATTGCAAGATCAATAGCATCTTCAAAGAAAAGTAACTTTTGGCATATCTGCAGACCTGCCTGAATGAGAAGAAATGCATTTTTTGTGCAAGTAAGAAAATGTACCACAAGAGTCTATATATAATAATTACATATTTAGTTGTTTTAGTCAGTACAAATGTTAAATTTGTCTGTGTACTTCTTATAAAACTAAGACCTTTTTACTGTGGTTTTGACAGCCCTACTTATAAATATTATAAGATGAAAAGTATAGCAAAATATTCAAAATACTGCAGCTCATAACTCAAAAAAAAATTCTATGGATTTCATGCAAGCGATTATAATGTCCGACGGTTTGTCCGGTTATTTATGTCAGGGAAGCCTATAACCTGGAATAGGAACTCCCTCCTTTTATGTTCATGTTTGAGTACCTTCGTAAAAAAAGAAAACAGAAAAGGAGGGAATAGAAACTCCTTTCTCTTTTCTTTTTTACGAAGGTAGTTAAGCTTTGACATAAAAAGGAGGGAATTTCTAATTCCAGGCTATAGTTTTCCCTAGTTATGTATATACTTTATTATTCTTATACATAAGCTTCCCTTTTAACTACTCAAAAATAAATAGTAATACTGACTGTATACTTCTTATAAAAGTAAGACTTATTCCTAATAGGAGCTCCCTCCTTTCTCTTTTCCTTTACGAAGGTAGTCAAACTTTGACATAAAAGATGGGAGTTCCTTAACAGGCTAAAGTATTCCTTGGTACACTATATACTTTATTATTCTTGTGCACAGGTTTTACCTGTTAACTACTCAGTAAATAGTAATACCAAAGAGTATATATAACTAGAGACCAGCTACAAGATTTTGTGGCGAATGGTGATGGTGGCGCCGTCATGCGGTCGAGGATTACTATTACAATAGAGCTTTTGTTTAATTCTTGATACTTATTATTTACCATTTCATCATATATATATATATATATATATTTAAAAAAAAGATTCATTCTACGCTTAGTATTACTGATATCCAATTTATTCAAGGATTTTTTTATTTTTTTAATCACGAATTTTTTTTATAAGATGTATATTAATTAATACGGAATAAAATTAGCATTTACATCTCCAACCTCCAGAGATCATGAACTAAATCTTAGTTGTTTTTATATATGTATCTTTCTGTAAATAGGGGCGCCCTCAAGTGGTCGTTGTTTAACTTAATTAACCAATAGCGTTTGCCTCTATATATATTTGCTCTATGGTAATACTACGAATAAGCATCTGTGTCTCTCTCTCTCTTGCTCTCCGGGTGTTATCACAGCGATTATACTTCAAAATTAATTATCTAATAGGAGCTGTTATGTGAATAGAGTGCCTTATTTCCTAATTGGTATCTTAAATTGGAGCAGTAAATATTCACCAAACATTTTTTTTGTACATAAAAGATAATCACATAATGGAATAAGTAAAGTGCATAATTTCATATCATAAGTTATACTCCTTGCGCTCATCTCCTTTAGTATTCTTTTAAAGAAGAACTCGTGAGTTTTATATACGATTCTTCAAACTTATGTACATAAATACAATCATTATTTAAAAAAATTCTCCACGTAAGGTCTTTATTTAGTTTGAATGTATATATAAAAACGATAAACATGAAACTGAATATTAAACAGGAAAATTGTGTTAAAAATTACATAAATAAACATTTTAGTTCAATTTTTTTCTATTGAAAGACCTAAATATCTATAAACAAAAAGTGATCAATTCAAAAGAGACATAAAAAACAATAATCATTTATAAATCGTAATTATTTAAACTGAAAAATTGACTATAAAACAGTCCTAAGCTTCGACGGTGAGTTGGTTGTGAAGACATTTACAAGATTTTAGGCCAGATTTCCATGAGTATTCACTATCGGATCCTAACTTTCTCAACACATCTACAAAATTGAGTTGGCGAATTAACTTCGTAAGAAGCGCTCTATTAGGATAGGAATCCAAATTACTGTTGAAATCTACATTGAGATCCCTGATCAAAATAGTGGAAAGCAAATCACTCTTGATACAGTTTATTTTGATTGAAAAAATGTAGAGTTTTTCCTGTTGGGACCATAATTATTAATGACATTTATTTGAGAGTCACCCGAAGTCACTCTGACCAAATGCCACTCACTCTTTGAAGAGTGTTCCTTAATTAGTTGCGCTTCACCAAGGGCTTTAGAAACAAATGTAATCACACTCCTTTGTTGACCGGTTCTTGTAAAGAAGTAGGAAAAATTTGGTGGTTTACAATAAGTACATGATTCGAGACAAGAAGAAGACGTCGATGAGCGGATATCCTGCAATCAGACAATGTCCGGCTTTAATCTAAACAAACTTTTCAACACAGCATGTCTCACTCTACGCTCTCTACCTCCTCTAGAATTGAGATAAAATATTTTGCAAAGTAATAACCAACTCATTACCAGTGATATCACTGTGACCTCTACGCCATTCAATGCATATATATTATATTTATATTATATATTTTTTTCAAATTAATTATTTTTTGCCCTTTCTGACGTCATCACTAGTTGTAAGTGGGTTGATTAGAGTGGCAATTGCTGACTTAGAGTCAGAGCGAATTAAAACCTTTCTTGATGTTTTTATGCCTTTCATGATATCTTATAGAAATTTTGTTATTTCCAGAACTTCAGCTTAAAGACGGATGCCTCATTATTCAAGGATATCATTGATTGATGAATTACCATATCCCCCTAGTGATGCCCATCCAGCTCCAGTATTACCTTGTTCATCTTTAGAACCATCAGTATAAATTATTTTGTCACGATTATCAAGTTTATAATTTCCAATCCAAATCCGCGTTCCTTTTATATAATCGCTTCCTTCGCTTAAGTATGCTTCGTTAATAATTTTATCACAAGAGAAACGATGCCCAAGATGTTTTGGTAGATTGCCAACTCCATCCCCTGTGTTCCGTAATAAGTGTCGTATTCTCCATCTTGCTTTTGTTGTCTGTGCTTGTATGTGAAGGTCGAGGGGGATTATTCCCAAAATCACTTCCATTCCCGCTGCTCCTGATATAGCATCATACAAAATTAATTATTTTGAAAAAATAGAGAACCACATATTTGGCTACCAATTTAGCAAATTTTCCAAATAGGATTAAAGAGTCATTCAATTCTTTTGAACCATTTAAAAGCTCAGGACCAGATCGGTTGAAACCAGTTGTACAAGAGCGACTCGGGGAAAACTTAATACCTTATATTACAAACATTTATGAAGTAATTCTCTGCACTGGCCATACCTACTTCAAGGATCTGGAGATAAATAAAGCTACATTTTTGCCGAAACTGGGTAAAGATGACTACTGCTCAGCAAGGCATTCATAAATAACCACATATTTTGCTTCCAATTTAGCAGGGTATATATATATATATATATATACCGTGGTGTATAGAATCAAATGCCTTATTAAAATCAATGGCAATGATAGCTCCAAACTTTCTACAATTTCTTGTTGAATCTATCGCTGTCTGTACATTTCTTGAAATATCAGAGATATGTCTATTAAGTAGAAAACCTTCTTGCTCGGATCTTATTTTTTAATATTCAAAAGGGCTGTATTTCCTTCGCCAAAACACCTGCTAAAATCCGATAAGCCACATTTAATATAGGAAGGGTCTCCAATGTTTTTATGGTACCATCTCCCTTTTTGGTATTAGGGCTATTCTACCCCGTGAAAGGGCCACTGGGAGTCTTTCTTTTGTTTCCATTTCTTGAGCTATCTTAAGAAGATAGGGTACAATGTCACCTGAGCATAGCGAAAATATCTTGCCTTTGATATTATCTGGCCCAGAAGACTTGTTTCCTTTAAAGAATTTGTTAATAAATTCTGTGATTTTGTCACTTGAAAATATGGAGCCTATCTTCCCTCTATTTGGCCTAGGGAAATTATCTCTGGAATACTCCACATTTTTCTGAAGTTATCAGTGAAAGCTTCGAGAATCAAACGGGGGTCTGTTATTACCTTGCCATTAATGCTGAGCTGTTTTATGCTATTAGCAGAAAGAGACTTTCTAGAAGAAGAGAGTCATAGTCCTGGATGGCATTTTTGTTCCGTTTAAACTTTTTTCTGCAATTTCTGAGATTGAAATCTAATTGCAGAGGCGGAAGTTAGATGACGTATAAATAAAAACCTCGTTTTCATAACAGTTTCAATATCTTTTTGAATTTGATCTAAATTACTCTCTTTTAAAAAAAATATATATGGTTGTGTCTCGAATGATTTTGCATAAATTTTGTATTTTTTTTTGGAAGTAAAACAAAAATCAAAAAATTGATGGAGCCTATCACTTAGTTTTTGTATAGAATCAGCTAACTCAGTAACCCATGAGGGAGTCCTAAATTTATTTTAAATGAGGAACAAAATAAATCAACACAGAGCAATCTGTGATCGGAGGATGGGACATATTGATATACTACTCTCTTAGCAAAATAGGATAGCCAAGGAGTCATGAGAGCATAGTCAATTCTTGAAGATTTTCGGCCGGATTTCCATGAGTATTCAATATCGGATCCTAACTTTCTCAACACATCCACAAAATTAAGCTGGCGAATTAACTTCGTAAGAAGCGCTCTATTAGGATAAGAATTCAAATCACCGTTGAAATCTACATGGAGGTCCCCTATCAAAATAGTCGGACGCGAATCACTCTTGATACAGTTTATTATTGATTGAAAAAATGCAGAGTTTTTTCCTGTTGGGACCATAATTATTAATGACATTTATTTGAGAGTCACCCGAAGTCACTCTGACCAAATTACTAATTTAAATTTCTATGCACTTTCAAAAGGGTCCTTTTATCAGGAGATAGTCCAGAATCCACTGCGGTTCTCTTGCTGATGGAGCCCGATCTAGTCCTGTGTGGTAGAATAATCATTTCTTGCGTTTTTGAAATTTTAGAGGATTTTTAATCTTGTTATTGCCTTCTTCGGGCTCATCTTCAATGCCATGAACAGTTTCAGGAATATTTGTAATTTCTTGAAATCAATTTTAAGGTTCATTTGCCATAACTTTGGAGAATCATCTTCTTGTAAGAAACTCTCGGAAGGTCTAATTTCTTTTTCTGAAGCCAGATCTCCCGTAAAATCATCGGCTTCAGAAACAATGGTTGCTGGAACAATGGTTGCAGGAATAATGGTTGCAGGAGCAATGGATGCAGGAACAATGGTTCCAAGAACAATGTCTTGCTGAAGGATTCCCTTCTATGAATAAAAGCAATGTTTTTGTGGCCATCTTTCTTTATTTCAACAAGATAATCACGCCACTTTATCATTTTGTTTAGGCACTCTTTAGCGAAATTACCATTTTGGTAACATCTAGTACAGAATTTGCTTTGCCCAAAATATGAATTTTTATATACTATTCTTCAAACATATGTACATAAATACAATCATTAATTTGTTTTATCTCATATATTTTCACAACATCACATTCAACATCTTCCCCGAGAAATAAATTATCCAAGCCTGCGGCTAGTTAAAGGAGTTCCTTATAGGTGGGATCAGTTATGTATTGGCGTAGTTGACACAATAATATTTACCCCAGCCGTCTTTCAAGATGTTAATATATATTATTTGGTTTAATCAGTATCGGCATAAAAAACAGGTGTCCATAACCACAATTCTTGTCTAGTATGAACAAAAAACAAAAATCATTTATCATATGTTGAAATTGCCTATGAATCCGTCTTCGTAAACATAAATAAATTGAAAGTTGGCGTCTAGAAACCCTTATTTTTTGTTGCCAATATATATTATTATTTTAAAAAGAAGTGATAGTAGGACTCAAACGCAGCTTCTTTGGAATTGAGGTTTGATACTGGTATATTTATTCAAATAGACTATTCGATTTTTTCCCGGTTAAAAACACATTTATTCTATAATCTGCTTAAATTTTATGCAGTGTAAATATAAAATACATTTATATTTGAAATGTCCTTTTACTCTACCTCATACGTACTTCATACAGACATACATTCTTAAAAAAATATATAAAATAGTTACAATTCATCCCTATGTCCTGGAAGAAATTGTTTATATCGAATATAGTCCAAGCATAAACAATAAGTTATCATATCATATCAAAAAGACGTATGTCATAAGTGTGCACAAAATCGGCTAAATAGATAAACAACGTATAAGAAATTTTAAATGATTCATCATTAACTTATTTAATTGAAAATACGCAAGTAATTTCATAAGAAAACTTTCAGCAAACTAAAAAAAATATTTTGTGCCTACATGTAAACATAACATATAAATGGTAAGATTTTTAAAACTACTCATCATTTACAAATTCAGCCAAATGACTGATAGTTATTTGATAGTTAGTTCAATATGAATCAGGTACGGTATTTATTAATTGCAGATTGATATGTTCCTTTTCCAGTTGTATAAATTGTTTATTAGTTTAAGTCAAAGAACACACATCCCTCAAACCAATATCAACTAGTGAAATTAGAAATGAGAAACTACCATCTTGGTCCTTTAAAATATATGTTGTTGGGTAAATAATTATTTGTTAAATCATGACAAACATTATCATCTAATAAAGAAATATTCTTTGACCTTTCCCTCAGGATCCGTAAATGTATTGCTTATTGATATAAGTAAGTTATTTGGGGGAAAATCCTATTTTTCTATTCGACACAAAATTGTCTTCTAAACAAGGTTTGTAATGAAGAAAATGGTTGATATGCATTGCCAACTGTAGACAAACTGTACAACTCTCTATCTAATATTTTGTTTACATAACAATGTAAGAATTATCTCAAAAAAAGAAAAATGTTTGACGTTATGTTCTTTGTAAGATTTTTGAACGTTCAAAAGCTCAAAATACAGAACAGTTAAAGGGTATTTTTGAGTAACCTTACATCAAGGTTCATATTTCAAAAATAATGTAATTAATATGTTAACAAATTCTGTTTCTATATTAAAATATATAATAAACAGATTTCAAATATTATAACTTTTTCATTATCAATATTGAATCAATTGGTAGAAAACAATCATATTTAAAGCTATAGTTTGTATAAATTCTTATAGCAGGCCAAAAAAATATCTAGCAATTTTAAAATAATAAAAAGACTTTAACATTTCATTTTTCAAATAATAATTTAGTTGTATGTTAAAATAGAATACAAACGGTTCATAATATATTACAAAGTGTAATCAAAATATCTAATATATACTTTATTTCTAACGGAGGTAAAGATGACTAACAATATTCTTTTTTATTGTCTAAAAATACTTTTTGTCAAAAAAACTTTCCTTATAATGCTTGTATATTTTAAGTTATAGTAATTTTATAATATTATATATTTAAATCGTATTTATGCATAATCCAATAAATATATATCAATATTTTGTATCAATATTAGTTATGATATCAAACAATGTAATTTTAATTGCTTAAAAATACTTCATAATAGAATTGTCAATTTAAAATACAGAATAAATATATATTTGACTAAAAAGTTAAAATATTATCAAATATATATTTATATTTTTTGCTTAATGTCGTAACGATTATATATTTATGCATCTAATGAGCTAAGTCCTTCGCATTGAAAGCTAACTATCTTTGCTTAGCTCTAGATAGTCCCAGCCTCACAGGAACTTGATCTGATATCAGCTGGCATACGTCTAATTATGAGGCTATATCTGTGATTAAAATCAAATGAATACAACTGAAAAGTATTTGTATGGAAAAAAGTAAAAATATTTTCTTTGGAACACCAGTCCAGCTTCATTTTACAGGTAGATTACTGTTGAAAGTTGGCTATTAGACCAAGGGGTTCACGTTTCAGGCTTGCATTAGGCACTAAGTTCCTTTTCTGGTATTTAACGATTTGAAAGGAATAAATGAGGGATATATTAACTAATGTAGAACGTAGAATAATTACCCGTCAATTAAAGGAACTTCTTGAGTAGGGATGCGACCATTTCACGATGCATCTCGGGAGAGGATGTGTCAGTTGGTGAGCTTGAAACTAGTCCATTTAATGAAAGGATGATTATCACAGATACCAATAGTATACAACCCAGAAAACACCAATGCTGACGACGGAGCTTTAACCCTGAAAAAAAAAAAAATGAATTGAAGTATGATAAAAACACCTATAAATGGGAGGGTCTGGAATAAATGTTATATGAAAAAAATATGTATATTGGAAAATTTGATAAATAAAATAAAAATGAATTGAAGTATGATAAGAATACCTATAAATGGTAGGGTCTGGAATAAATGTTATAAGAAAAATATAGTTTATATTGGAAACTTTGATAAATAAACAAGAAATGACGTGTTTGAAATTTAACTATTTTCAAATACTTCCATGATCTTGAATGAGTCGATCTTTAACTATCATATAATACAAGGTAAGTGTCCTCTAATGCTTTTATGTAGTTTTCTACATTACCTTAATCCAAAAATTATTTTCTTCTATTACAGTACGCCCAAGAGTGTTTTTGTTTCTAACAACATAATTCAACTGTACGTAATCCATCAATAGATATATTGTTTTTAATAATTAAACAGGAATTTTTCAATTAGCAAATCCACAAGTATTTTTTTCATTTTTAAATATTTTTCATTTAAAGGTTGGTGTCCGGTAATATAGTCGTGTGTATTATTTTCGCGTACGCCTTAATCGCCGCTTTAACGTACGACGTAAAAACGTGCATTAAGGCATGCGCGAAAATAATACACGCGACTATTTTACAGTGCATCTTAAAGGTTCTATTATACCTAATCAAGAGTTGTATCGTTATTTTTTTTTCATCAACATATTTGATGTGTTACATATGCAGAATATAGTGCGTTAATGCAAGATTTATTATCAAATAAGTTAAATGTATATTTGCAATCATAAATATAGAAAAGGAAATTAATGAACAAAAAAAAGTTTTCTAATCTTCACAATATTTTTATTTGTAAGTTTATATTGGTGATGATAATCTTTAGAACAGTTTCTATTATTAACACCACATAGCCAAGCGTATATTTGAAAAATACAGTTATTGTGTTGTTCTTTTGTCATAGTCTTTTTTTTTCACTTTTCCTTGCCAGTGGGGCACCTCACATCAGAACTTGGGTGCCCATTTTCCAGTTGCTACAAAAATAATGTGGTAAATACTTTTGCTTAAAAACGCCATTGAATGAGCATTTTCTTTTTGGGTAAATTTTATATTTCATATTGCATAAAAGCAAAACCCATGCCTCAGAAATAGTTGCCAATAGATATAAATTTCACTTCAAAATGATATTTGACAAAAAAGTAGTCATCACCTATATATTGATTTTATTTGTATAGGATAGTCGGCATTGATATTTCACCATGTTTTTTTTTCCTTTTTATCCCCTATTTTCATTTTCAGAGCGGTTCAATGATCGTTCGAGTGAACAATAGTCTAATATTCCCATTGTCACACCATCTAACCCTTAAAAGTTTTCTTGATCGTTTACTCGATAATAAAGAAGGAGCTTTTCAACATCTGATCATTAGGAAGTGGCTGAGCTCTAGGAGCTCAGTAAGTTGAAGATTTGAGGGGTTTAAAATATTTTTTTCTTTTAGCGATTCGTGGCTTTCTTTTATGAGACGGAAAGAGATTCACTTCCATCGTTGGGTCCTTTTCTTTAGTTTCACTACCATTCAGACATGCATATTATAATATTCTAAATCATTAAATAATTAAATAAAATATCGTAAATAAATTGAATGAATTTTTCCTCTTGACGTGTCCCAAATATATATTCGATTTTCTAGTAGCCCTAACATACCTACTCAATCAGTTCAGTAGATACGTATTTTTTCTTTTGGGTTCTGCTGTTTTCAACTTCACCTTTGTTTTCTTGTATCTCTCTGGCATCTCTTTATTATAGTATCAAATCAATCACACTTTCTCTCTTTTTTCTATTATTAAAAGCTGTAGGTGTTATTCATATTCCCTTATAATAACGCTTAAGTTCTTCCATTCTGGAGGAGGAACTTTGATACAGAGTTCATCCTGTTTCCGAAGTTACTTATTCCACAGGACTCGTGGACGAAAAAGAACAAACTTGCCCCTTTAAAAACATTATAACTTTAAAGAAAAAGAAAAAAATGTGGTTTTTTTGTATTAGTATATAATACACAGCTTGAGTTCTTTTTCTTCTACATATCAGGGTTCCTCCTCAAGAAAATAAATATTCAAGCTGTTTATGATAATAATTGAATAATGCAAAGTATAACACCGACAGCTTTTCATAATAGAAAAAGGGGAGAGGTTTGTGATTGATTTGAACTATAATAAAAATGATGCCAGGGATATACAACAAAGATGTCTCTATTTTGTAATAGGACAGCTGCTTTTCCCTTTCTATGTCAGGTCGGGTATAAAGTATAATCCTATCTATCGATTGAAGGCGGGATTCGGCAGTTTCCTCCAACAATCGTTTATGGCGGAGGTAGGCGCAATTCATTTTCAAGAAATTAAGATTCTGAAGAAAAAAATTAACAAAGTGCAAATCGTCTTCAACCAAAAAAATATATTTTGATTATCATAGATTTCAAATAATGCTGCCGACCCACAAATCATTCCAGCAGAAAAGGGAGTGCGATAGCCATGTGCGTTAAGGCAACTTTCAATGTTGTGGGCACAGTTCGAATCCCGAGAGGGGATAGTATTTTTGATCTACCTCATTGATAAGATCCTGGGTTCGATTAGACTAATTTTAATGAAATAATGCTTATTTATATCCAATTGGATGCAATTCTTGAGAACCATATAGGCAAAAAAATCAGGAGCGATATTCAGAAATTAAACATTCAAAATGATCCATATCGATAGCAGAAATAATATTCTGTTAGTGGCAATCAACTAATAATGTTGTAAAATACATAAAAAATATACGTATTTAAATCATAAGGATATAAATAATTTTTATCGATAAAATACTATTTATACCAAAGAAGGACGATGAAGTTGAAACCAATGTTTTTGGTACTGAGCAACTTAAAAAACCTTAAATGTTTTTTATATGTCTATTATTTTAAATAATCAAATATCTCATATTAAAAAATATGAATTATGAAAATATATGAAAATAAGCTTTGATTGTATTTTCCCTCCTTTAAAAGAGATGGAGACTATGTAAAGATTAAGATAAAGTATTACAAATAAGTCTCCCTCATCAACTCAAATGTAAAATATACACTTATATAATTTCAAATCGTAAAACTTAGATACATCTTTCAGATACATATACTGGTAGAATTTTCGAATGTTTTAATCCATATATATAATAAGCTTATTTATATCCATTATAACATCAATATTAAATAAAACTTATAAAAAATATTGAAGTAAATTTTAAGTAATAAAATAACTTTTTATAGTGGTGTAATCGATTTTGAATTACATTGTTCGTTATATTTTTAATTTGATATATTAGTACACTTAATTGTATAGATTGAGAAAATAAATAGTTTCAGTCTTTGGAATATTAAATGACAATAAAAACGTTTTTTCATGAGAATGGTGACTGTGAAATAGTGCAAAGATGCAAAAAAAAACATCTTAAATCAAGGGTGAAATAGAGCCGAAACTGCCCTGGAACGACCGAACTGCCATAATATTAAGGATCAGTGCGGCGTTCCGTTAAAAGAGAGAACGTAGGTCAAACGGAACTCTTCAAAAACATGTTACTGTACAACGATGAATTA
>CP045894.1:15590261-15615478 GCA_013387185.1 Caligus rogercresseyi
CTTATATAACTTCAAATCGTAAAACTTAGATACATATTTAGATTCATGTTTCAGATACATATACTGGTAGAATTTTTGAATGTTTTATCCAATAATATAATAGCTTATTTATACCCTTATAACATCAATATTAAATTAAAACTTATAAAAAATATGAAGTAAATTCTAAGTAATAAAATAACTTTTTAAATTTTGATTTGAATATATATTACACTTAATGATAGATTTTGAAGAGAAAAAAAATAGTTTCGTCTTTGGAATATTAATGACAATAAAAACGTTTTTTCATGAGAATGGTGACTGTGAATAGTGCAAATATGAAAAAAAACCATCTTAATCAAGGTGAAATGCGCCGAAACTGTCTGGAACGCCAAACTACCAGAATATTAAGGATCAGTGTGGCGTTCCGTTAAAAGAGAGACGTAGGTCAAACGGAACTCTTCAAATCATGTTACTGTACAACGATGATTTATATTCCGCTCAATTGATAATAACATATGTCTATCAGAAGAAGATTATTCTCCTTGAAGTACAGTAAAGGATACAAAGCCCTGTAAGAAATTGAAAATACTGTTATGCAATTTATTAAGAGTTATATATAGTTAACATACAGGATTGAATTATTTACAGACTTGACAATTTCCAAACTTGAGAAAGTAACTCACAAAACGTATTTTACTGATAATCATTGGTTCCGCCTCACTTCTGGCGGCAAAAAATGAGGTCCGAGACTCTTTCAACAGCTCTTGTTTAAATGTTCCCTTCTAGCTAACCTATCAATATACAACTATCTTTTTTTTTTGCAGACTTTGCAATCATTGTATGATGCCTTTGCTTACTAAATATAGCTTGAAAATAATGCGACAAATTTAGAAAAAATGAAAAATAGTTATGTAGGTCTTCTTTCAGGCTCAGAAATATTATTTTGACAGTGTGCAAAATACACAGATGTTTCGTCTCATGATTGATTGAAACAAATTATGATTCTATGTTGAGAAATGAAATGTATGTATTCCGAGTGTGCCACTATGGATTAAATGTAAAGGGTGGATATGGAGAAAAATCATGTTTTTATGGGAAAAAGAGCATGCACCGATGTATTTAAATATCCTCAAAGAATTGCATTATTCTAAGTCTATTTGGGGATAATAAACTACTCAAAATTATACAGACGGATGATATATAGTATATAACGTAATATTATAATGACTGTACTCTCCAATGTAGTATCAATCTAGGGATATGAATCCTGGCTTCAATACACTGGGGAACTGTGCAAAAGGTTAGTGGGATATATCAACTGATTGAATACCTAATGGGCCCCTGATAACTAAATAAAAAACATTTTTGCTCGATAGGACATAATTTTTTGAAATTAGGAGTTTTTTGTTTTCAATTTCGACTTTTAGACAAAATCACAACTTTGTTTATTGAGCTACAAAAATGGTATGGGTGTTTTTGGAAAATGGCATGGTCATATTAGGGTGGAGACTAGTTTTAAGTTGAAAAAATTATCAGAGAGGCCCAAAAAAGCCAAAAACATTTTGACCGATTTTGGGCGATTTTTATAACTTTGGATTATAGAGCTAAAAATTAGTATAGATGTTGTTGGAAATGGTACTCATGTTAGTGGGGCGGAGATAGGTTTTTAGAGAATACATTAAAGATAAATCAATATAAATTTCTTAAAACAGTTTTTGCAAAATTGCTTTCTAATATTTAAAACTGTGTCTCCTAAAGAATGTTAAAAGTGGGCCCCTCCAAACTTGGATTCTGCTAACAGACCAGTGCCCAACAGTGACGATGTTTCTGTTCCAGTGTTTGAGTCACTTTCAGATGTTAAGATGATGAGAGTGCGACTGAGTAGTTGCAATGTGATTGTTCACACAATCATGATGACATACACTTTGAAGGTACAAACATCACAGCCAAAGCACTTCAACCAGTGTGAATTAAATGACCTTACGAGAGACTTCAACTTATACAAAAAATATGCAGAACTTTTGGCCTCTAAATTAAGTTAGAATAATCTGCTTCAAAGTGGTACAACAATATCCTTCTACAAAACAAGAGATTCAGAGTTTGTTCCTTTCTTCTCTGAGAAAGATGGACTTTTTTACTGTAATGACATTCCTGATCTCCTGGATAAGTTAGGTATAAGTAACTAAAATCCTCAGAGTGAGACGTTTCATTGACAGTTCTAAATACAGTCTCAAAGTTGTTCTGCCCCATAATGGAAATAAATATGGATCCAATCCAGTTGCCCATGCCACCAAACTAAAAGAAACCGAATTCCCTTACTTTCTCTGTCACTGGGATAGTAGGGCAAGGGAAGAACACTGGGTGAGGAAGGAGTGGCCAGAGAGGACTCATATGACTGTTGGGAGAGAAAAATATTATTGCTGAGCCTCTGATGGACAGATCAAAGATCCTTTTCCCTCCTCTTCACATTAAGGATTAATGAAACAATTTGTCAAAACCCTAGACAAAGATGGAGACTGTTTCAAATACATTTGTGATGCTTTCCCTCGACTTGAATAAAAAAAGAAGGCTGGAATTTGTGATGATCCTCAGATCAGAAAGCCTAATGAATGATCATCTGATTATGAACCAGATTGTGTATAATGCTTGGAGTTCCTTTGTCTTGGTTGTGGATAATTTTCTTGGAAACAATAAGTCAAGCAATTATGTGAAGCTTGTAAACAGTATGCTTGTGAACTAAAGCAGCTGAATGCATATATTAGAATCAAACTTAATTTCCTTTTCTGTCACCTAGATAATTTCCTGAAAATCTTGGAAATGTTTAGTGATTATGAAGGGTGAGAGGTTCACCAGGACATGGGACATGTAGAAGAGTTACCAAGAATATGGGATATCCACATGATGGCTGACTATTGCTAGAGCATAGCTCTTGACTATCCTAATTTGCAGCACAAGGGAGATCTTTAGAGAGAAGTTTTATACGGCTAGTAATTAGCATTCCATGTATTTTCAATTTGAAATGTTTTTTTTGTATAAAGAAATAAAAAGTTTCAAAATCATTTTTGTTTTACTAAAGTATGTAGTTGTAATATACATAATATATGCAAATATGCAAATTTGGTCATTTTACAAAAAACAAATGTAATTTTTTGGGGCTCTCTGATTTTTTTCAACTTAAACTAGTCTCCGTCCTCACTAATATGACCATCCATTTCCAAAAACACCAATACATTTTGTAGCTCAAAAAACAAAAAAGTTGTGATATTGTCTAAAAGTCAAAATCGAAAACAAAAAACTCAAAATTTAAAAAATTATGACCTGATTGAGCAAACTGGTTTTTAATTTAGTTATCAGGGACCCATTAGGTATTCAAATCAGTTGATATATCCCAAGAAACTTTTATTTTTTTTATTTGTTGCCCTGTGTAATCATGAGATCCTTGACAGCGTTTCTATCTCTTTCAACCTCATATCTTCTTCTCTATTTGTTTCATCATTTTACTTTTTTAGATATATTTAATATTCTTTTTTTTTTGTGCCTATATGGATCGATAGAATTGCATCCAACAGGATATCAATAAGCATTACAGCATTAAACTTAGTCACTCGAACCTAGGATCTTATTAATGAGGTAGACCAAACATGACCATCCCCTCTCGGGTGTATTCGAACCTGCGCCCCCAACATTTAGAGTTGAACACGCCTTAATGCACACGGCTATCGCAACTCCTTTTTATATTCTTTATATTATATTTCTTATTTATCTCTTTCATCACTAACCCCTACGACTCTGTAACTTTTATTGTATGTATATTTATGAATGCTAATGTGAATGTTCTATTATATTGTTATAAAATACAACCGTTTGAAAATTAAAAACATATAAAATGAAGGATATATTGTGGCTAAGAGTTCAAGGTCTTATTACACTATAGTTGAAGGCTTTTTGTTATATTGATATTGAAAAGGAAAAGGTAGGTGATGTAGTTGAATTAAAATGCTAATATTTACATCCAAATAACGGATGTGCCAATTGATGTCCGCGAAGGGAAAAAAATAACTAATTTAATCGGGAAAAACCTAGAGGATCTACAGGCCAAAACCATTTTGGTCCATCTCTTCGAAACTATGGAATGGTGTGTTGAACTCAATAAAACTAATACTTGGAAAGCACGAGAAAAAAGTAAGTCTTATTGTGGTTGATATGTTTTGATTCATGTACAGGGTGCGGGGATCAAATTGTCGCCAAACTATTTTTCTACAAAAAAAAACACAAAATATACATTTTTTCACTTTATTTATTGAAATCAAAAACTGAGAAAAACATATAGGTATAGAGGAGCCATTCATTTGATGTAATCACCGTGGGCATCAATAACGGCCTCGATGCAGCCTCTGAACCGGTCACAGGCTCTTCTGACCATCTCCTTGTCCATGTTGCCGAATAACTCCTTGATGGAGTCCATCAGGCTGGCCTTGGTGCTATGGGGATGTCTGTTGGTGTGCCTCTCAACATAGCCCCAGACCAAATAGTCCGAATGATTAAGGTCGGGAGAGTTAGGAGGCTTTTTGAGCAATTTTGTTGACTTCATCAGCCTTTTGTCTTTTGCCTTCTGGGTCAAAATATGGCCCACATGAATCTTGAGGCTCCTGCACCTTAAATCCTCAGATACACAGTCCCTTATTGTTTTCTCATGGCAGCCCAGATCCCTCGACATGGTCCTTATGGACATGATAGGGTCATCTTCAACCCTCTTCATAACCTTGTCGACGAAGTCGGTATCCCTGACCTTCCTGACGGCGCCCTCCTCCTTTTCCTCTTTATGGTGACGTCAACGTCTCAGGTGTCCTCTAGCTTCTTACGGATACGCTGAACAGTCCGTAAAGTCACTCCTAAGGTTGAAGCAATCGTTTAATCGGAGATTTCACCTCCATTATTAACCATGTCATGACTACGGCGGACCTCAAAAGCTCCTCGTTCCACTTATAGCCCTTTATCTCCTCGTAAGATGACGCCTTGATGCTAACTAAACTACGTATTGAAAGCAGACAAGCCTAGCTTTCATATTTGGCGTGCAATTTTTTATTTGATAATGTCGTCATCAAGTTATTAGTTTTAACTTAGGCGACAATTTGATCCCCATACCCTGTAGCTTCGTATAATTGTAAGTTTTCTCATGGGACTTCTTTGTCCAGGTCGGCCAATAACTATGAAGTGAGCGAGTAGCTAGTCTCTAAGGCTATGAAGTAGACCTTTGGTATATACTGACACTTCAATTCATCTGACCTACATCCGTGTGATTACAACTGGTAGAGAAAGTTGAAGAGGGAGTTTTTTTAGGTGAAAAAAAAATATTCGGTTAAAAAAATAGTTTTTTGGCTTCAATATTAATTAATGTTTTGATTTTATACAGTGTAAAAAATACAGTAAAATTATATACAGAAACAGAGTAAAATTATTCAGGGCAGTTGCGAAAAAACATAATGAACATTGTACAAGTTCTGTTCTCATGTTTCTATTAACATTTTTTGTTACTTAAAAAAAACTCATAGTTTTTAGGCTTCAATATTAAATAATGCTTTCTTTTTTAATGCTAAAATACTTTTTAAATCCAGTCGGATGCAATTCTATCGAACCATAAAGACACAAACAAAAAAAATTACATTTCGCTATTTAGATTTTTTTGATTAGTTATAATCCTGTATAGTTTAATAAAAATTAATTGGTTCACAGTCTGCTATTCTCCTTTTCACGAATCTTTAGTTGTTTATATATAAAAAAACGTTTGAGAACCTTTTAAATATCATGTCTTGACGCTATTAAAGAGCATTAAGGCATACAAAAAACTTTGCTAATTTATTACTGACTAAAAATTTGCGAATATACACAAGAGTATGTATGCTATTATTACCTCCGCCGAAGGAGGTATTGTTTTCACTGGCGTTGGTTTGTTGGTTGTTTGTCAGCAGGATAACTCAAAAAGTACCGAACGGATTCGGATGAAACTTGGTGGAGTTGTTGGAAATGTCAAAAGTAACAAGTTATTAAATTTTGGCATCTCTGAGTGCAGAATTAAGATGCAAAATGAGCTAAATACTAATAAATATTTCAAGTTAGCCTACTCTGCCAATAGATGTCGCTGTGCTGTGAAATCGGGTGCCGGGAGCGTCTTCCTCTCGGAATTTCCGTCGAGGGGAACCTCCCCCGTCCCTCTACGCCGCCCCAGTCGTGAAAAATCCGCCTCGGAAGGCTCATAAGGACCCCGTGACGGCGGAGGTTTGCACTCTCTGAGTGTATATATGCCTCTAGTTATTATTAATATAGCATATTTTATGTCGTATTTCCATGATTTACCACTCTCTGTATTGTTTAATATAAATATATGTACATTATTAATTTAATGGTTGACCTTTGCGAAGAGGGAGCAATCATGATAATAGTTTCCTTCGTCTTTATTTCTTTTATATTAGAAGCCTTGTTATTATTATTATTAACAATATTTGTGCTTCCCCCCTCTCTTATCAAAAGACGTCTTATTATTTGAAAAAGTGGTTGTATATGAATATTTATATATATATATATATATATATATATATATATATATATATGTATATTACTACCTCTTATAAGAGGGTGAGGATTTCCTTAACATAATTATGTCAAGGGCTCTGGTGGAAACCAAATTAATATAATCCATTATAGCAACAGCATTCTCGTCATTCCATAGAAGATGAGTTAAAGGAGGGCACTAGAAATCTCTATGGTTTCTTTACTAATTGGACCATTATTTTAAATAAGAAGAAATATTTTTTTTTTAAATGAGGACGGATATACTTTTTGATATACTATATTTAACCATTAAGGCGTGCGGTTCACGCATAATAAGTGATTTAAAAAGGATAAATAAGAAAACATTATATTCATAAATGGTTATTTATGATTTATATGTTTCCCTTAAATATTTCTCTGTGTTTCATTGTTTTACTTTTTTTACCTTTATATTTGTTTTTCCTTTATCCTTAATGTTATCAAATATTACAAAATATAGATACAATTCATATTCATAGCTAATATTTTCATTAACTAATTCTTTATTAATAGGGAACATAATAAAAACAGTTAATTTAAAGTATTATTTGACTTAATTAACTAACTTAATATGATGCATTATTGAAACATAAAGTTCTTTTCTATTAGTATAGAAAAGCAATGGCCTTTCTTTTTACATAGTATATGCTGTAGCGGATCATCAAGTAGCCTTCTTCTCCCTGCCTGTTAAAGGGATAAAATCCCGTTGTTCTGCATTCCTTATCAATAATATTTAATACAAAGGAGGAATTTTTTCATGCATTTAATATTACAATTTTTTTAGATTGAAATAAACATTTGATTCAACGCCAACTTCGCTAACACCTCTTCCCTCACTTACTTAATCCTCCTTAAAACCCTTGACCAATCGCTACAAAGATATAAATGTATCCAATCCCATAGTATTAAACGTAACGCTATTTATGAAGAAAGCTATGTTTTTCAATGTTAATATTATATACTTATGATTGTCAACATTAATTCATGAATGAGTGACTTATTGTTATTTCAAGGAATGACTGTGCTGGTACTTGTTTTATATAGAATAATCAAAGGATCGGTAAGGAATCACTCTGTGAATGATGAAGAAGTCAATCAGTTCCTTTATTTGATAGATAGTTATAAATATTTAATCTGATTTAAATAAACATATAACTAACCGAAATGTAAAAAATATTGTAAACCTCATTTGACCCTACATTCCATATGGACTTACTATAAGATTATAGATATAAAATAAAAACGAGTGACAACATAATAAATCTAGAAAGTAGCCATATTATATCAAAAAAATACAGAAAATATGAAGCTATTTACCTCATTCAAATGATTCTAAATTGGCAATCTATATTCATGAAAGATTTCTATACAAGCTATTGATATTCAAAAATATTTAAAACGGCAAACATTATAATATGTAGAACATAGAACAGTGATCTCTTATAATATTTGAACTTAAATAATCAACAATAACTCAAATGAATCTAGTTTAATGTATATATATATATATATATAATTTGATTATCTGAGGTGATCTAAAGAATGTGGGATAAACATTCATAAAGATTATGCTTGAATCAAGATAGAAATGTAGATATCATAAAGGAACAGTAGAGGGGATATCGTTGAAAAAAGGAAATATGCATTACATTTTGTCCAAATTTTACTTCAATAAAAAATAACGGTATAAAATTATGATTAAACAATTTACAAATTTACAAATGATTTGAACAAACTTTCAAAGAACAATTCATCTAAACAACACTTAACTACATGCTTACTCCTTCTATACACTTCAATTTTATAATAACAACAACTTATTCAAACATTTGGCTTAATAGAATTGTTTGACATTTGACATTAAACAACAAAAAATACTTAATACTGTTAAGCATTGTTCTTTGGTCTTTGAAAACTGGATCTCTCCACAGGAGCGAAAGCCATAAATTGTTCCCTCCTCGGGGCGAAGGGTTTAACTGCCTAAAGATTGACTACAGATAAATCCATCTGAATTAAGGCCAATTATGATATCTCCCGCTGCTGTGATCGCAGCTTTAGACCTAAAAATTCCCTCTGATTATGACACTTCATGGACCTTAGCGGCATGTGTGATTAAGTACACTCCCGATACAATCTCACATTTTTTTCAAGTATCAACAAATTACTCATAAAACATTTATAGACACGACTTCAACTTTTTTTACTTTTATGTTAACATGCGATTATTTAATTGTTTTTAATATTTGTTTGCTTAGCATCGATGCTCAAATTTTAAGGTATAATGCTTATTTATATAGTTTTTACTATGCATTATCTTCGATTTTTTTCATCCTTTTAAGACTTTATTTCAATGCATATATACTATATATAAATACACATTATAGTTTAAAATTTATACACTAAATAAAGTCAATACAAAACATTAAACGCTCAAATAAAAGTACAATCACTTCATAAGACAAAATTCAAATTAGTTGGATATTAAAATAACAATACCATGATTAGGAATAAATAGGTTTCATTTAATTCAAAACTAGACTGTTTTTTTTAATCGTTGTAAAAACTTTAGATGGTGAGAGGTCCTCTCGGAACAGGAGGGAAGTACCGAACGATGTCACTCAGCTTGAATCCTCTGGAATCTTGAAGGAGAGCGCCATGTACCGAGCTGCTGCTGATAAGACAATGGATTTAGGTCTCCCTCTTGAATAGGTTCCCCTGAAGATAAACACTCTGCGATATAGCTTTTGCAACTTGATTTGTTTATACATTTTTATATAAATGTATATAAAGTATAGACCACAACTTTGTAAACAAGTGCATTAGGTATACAATGCATAACAACTATTGTCTATCCTGTAATACTCTCCACACATATAGTAAATAATTGGTCTCATTTTAAGCACATATTGTGTCTCAAACACTTTTTGTTTACACGCACTGTTTTCATGCGCTGCATGATGACAGAGATCCATTCAAATAGGCTTTAGCGTAGTAGAGATAAAATCGATTCTGCCAGATATGAAGCTCTCACCCTCAAAATCCCCTCCTTAATCGACAACTCGTGAGCTCTCGCTTGGAGGGAAATCAAGTATTTCCCAACGAAGTCTCTCAACCACTTTAAGATAATTAAGAAGTTAATAAAATTTGATTAGCTACATGAATTTTTATGCCTATTTTAGCCTTTTATTCAACGATAAGCTTAATTATTAGGATGCTAATTTTAGTCTGCTATACTATTGTGATATTATTGTATTGATTTATTCAAATTTGTTTTATTTTGTTTGTTCTTTGTAGTTGCATTTAAAACTAAAATGTCTTCTTATGTATTTTATACGGAACTACTTCGACTTTTATATAAGAACTGAAATACATACAGGGGTAAAACAAGGATGCATTGATACAGAGGAATATGGGAAACCTAGCAGTCTCAATCAATATATTTTTCTGCATTTTAAAGACAATTTATTTTGTTGAATAGTTAAATTAAACGTCTAATTGTTTATTACTATTTTGTATTCAAACATAATTTTTTATTGATAAATATCATGAAAAATTTAACAAAGTTTATATACATATTTAAATAAACATTTAATGAATGAAAGAAATTTTATGGTATATTTTAAATATTTATACAAAGTTTTGTATTAGAGTTTTTTCAAGTAGTGCACTTATATTCATTTTAATTAATATTTCTTAATAATTTATTCATTTTCATTATGTACGTAGATAGTCTTATCTCGCTCTTTATTTTTCTTTTTTACCTCGTCTTATCATGAAATGAGTAGTCGGAAAGAACAACATTTTTTTGCAAGTTTTTTTACAAGGCTGTTAATAACTGGAAATACATTGTAAAAATTTAGAATTGCAAGTAATTTTTTATATATTTGTCTTTTCAAGTCTACTGTTTTTTAATGATTCATAAATATACAAACCAATATACATATATTTAAAAAACAAAATATAAATAATTAAAATCAAAAGGTGATTTCAAACTATTTCTTTGAGTTATTCTTAAACAATAGTACATATATTTTGATCTTTTTTTATTAAGGAGCAAGGACTTTTTATTTCATAAACCGTTATGTATAACTATTTTAAGGGTATACAATTGTATATTACAATAACTATAGGGTCAAATCATTGTTAGTAAGCAACGTATAGCTGCAACGATATTTAGGAATGTTGCACTTCCATCCTATTTAATAGAGAATATAGAGCCCTGAAGCAAGCATGGTTGACCTGAATATTAAGATATTTGTTAGCTTTTCATTTCTGAGAGGAGACAACCATAGAAATAACTAAGGAGAGCTGATAAATACTCCGATATTCAGCGCTATCATGCGTTGCTTCGGTACTCTATATGTAAAACAGTACATTATAATTGATAATAAGCATTTCAAAATATTTTTCAGTTCATATAAATATATATGGAAACGACCGTGGTAACTGGCCCGGGTTCCGGCTGTTCTTTTGAACGTACCGGACCAGTGTCTAAAAATCACCGGGCCGGGACTTTAATATTTCGTTCATTTAAAAATTAAAAAAATGTTATCTAAAAAACGTCATCACTTTTTTTTTTTTGAAAATGTCATCACTTTTTGTAGAAAAATGTTTTTTTTAATTGAAGCAAAATTCCAAAAAAAGATCGACGGGTCCTGGCGAAAAAAGTGTGTCAGTCGTTTCTGATATATATATACATATATAACTCAGTTGCTTTAGCACAGCTACTCTATTAAATACTTCTGGTTAAAAAACTTATATTTATTAAGATCATTACAATTGGGACTCATCAGTACAGTTTTTTCTATATTTCATAAAGCAATAATAAAACCCATTCTTATTTTCATGCATATTTCATTCACGTCCGAACATTGCTGCATCGTAAAAACATTTCTTTATATAATATTATTCATAACAATATAACAATAATATAACTTCCCATGCTTTTCCCTATATCAAATTGATAACATCCAAAAAAATATTTCATATATAAAAAGAAACGTACATAGCTCTTTGTTTCATCATCTCATATTATTTTGGATATTCTCAAAGTTTTATTTACCTCAGTGCTGATCTTTTTTCCAGCAAAAAACATACTCCGACTAAAAAAACTTTTTTTTTGAAAATAACTTTGTTTGAACAATAAAGTTGAGTTTGAGAGGATATTGCTATATTGAATACATCGTAGATTATAGGTATATAAAACACAATCCCAAAGAAGAAATGAAATACAAAAAGAAGAGACTAAAAGAATTATTTCTTTATATTTATTATTCGTGACCTTGATAAAGAAAAGGGAACTTATATTATAAAATAATAATAATAATAATCGGAATAAAGTTAATCATTTCCCCAAAAAACTTTTGATTCTTGATTTATAATGTCTACGCAATAAATAAAAGTTTCTTTTCCTCTCTCTTTGTTTATTCTATCTTAATTTTCTAAGTCAACGCTTTCACAAACAAAAATAAAAAATTTATACATAATTTAAGTAGGTGTTAACACTGGTTTCTTTCACGCCTAAATGAAAGACAAATACAATGTGGGTATATAAAAATATATATATTTGTAATCGTTGTTCAGAACCCAAGTCACGTGGAATACATTAATATAAAGAGATCATTAGCTCAGTGGAAGGGAACACTTTGACTTCTTCCAAGTGAGGAGCAGGTCAATTTTGATTGAGCTCATCTAAAAGGTCCTAGGATCAGTGGGTACTCATTCAGGTCCACACGGAAATCTCACTTCCATCGACAAAAGGTTTTTCTTGAAACACCTTCATTACGTTCCTTAGTGCTTATTTGTCATATGTAAAATGGGGAGTTTAATTTATTTAGTTGTAAAACACCTGTCATCCAAACAATTGTGCAGGTTCTGCCAAAGTCTACACATGTTTCTCAGGCTAAAAGAATTCTTCATTATTTTGTGGTCTCTTTGTAAATTACACATACAATCAAATAACTTGTTTTAGTCGATGTTTTGTTTTCTATATTTAATTGTATATTCAATTACTTCAACATGATACAGATAAATATTTTTTCTCATATAAAAAATACGATATATTTACGTAAAACTTGAAAATGAGAGCGAGATAGCCGTGTGCGTTAAGGCGTGTTCAACTATTAATGATGGGGGTGCAGGTTCAAATCCCGAGAGGGAATGGTCATTTTGCTCTACATCATTGATAAGATCCTAGGTCGATAGACTAATTTAATGCTATAATGCTTATTATCCTGTCGGTCGATACTGCAATTCTATCGAACCATATAGACAAAAAAGGATCTTGAAAAAGAAATATATCTTAGTGTAGCAAACAAAAACATCATAATAAAGTATATATATATATATATAGATTATATATATTATATATATATATATATATAAATATAGATATATATATATATATATATATATATATATATATATATATATATAATAATATATATATAAATATATATATATAATATAATAATATAAATAACTATATATATATAATATATATATATATATATATTATATATTTACATTATATATATATAGATATATATATATATATATATATATATATATATATATATATATATATATATATATATATATATATATATATATATATATATATATTATATATATATATATATATATATATCTATATATATATATATATATATATATATATATATATATATATTAGGGTTGTTCTTATTTTTCAAATGTTTGAAATGTTAGCAACATTGTGGATTTTCTGTTTCTTGGTGATAAAAGAAGACGACATACAAAGTTTGAACAAAATCGGTCAACATTACGAGGTCGCACAACGAGGTCAAAGTTTAAAAAATTTAGTAAAAATATAGTTTTCCGCAAATTTCAAATCGACTATGAAAAAAATAAATAATAATGTGTTTCTTAGATTTGCGTCAAGGTATCCTCTCAAAATTTTACTTTGTCTCTGACGCATTTATAATCCATTATATGCGTCATTTTGTACTCGAGATAGGCTTTTTAAGAGAGAAAGAGAAGGAGAGAAGTGAGGCAAAATACTCTCTCCCTTCTCTTTTCTATCCAGGTAACACTAACAGCAGTTACCAAGTGGTAATTGTATATTTTCATATCAAAAGATCAATTTTTGGGGGAGAGTACGTGCAAAAATGTATTTGCTTATATCTCTTAAAGTATAGCGATTTTTAGAACACCAAACATATCAAATGAAAGCTTAGTTAACCAGCTTTAATATTTTGGTATACTAAATCATGTCAATTTAATAAGTAGAGAGTTATATGTACATTCAAAAAAGCCTATCTCGCGTACAAAATGACGCATATAATGGATTATAAATGCGTCAGAGACAAAGTAAAATTTTGAGAGGATACCTTGACGCAAATCTAAGAAACACATTATTTTTATTTTTTTCATAATCGATTTCTTATAGGTCAATACAGGCTCTGAATCATATGATATAAACTCAGATTGTACTGAATTCTGAATTGATAGAATGCAACCAAGGTCATTTTTGGATTTATCATCTAAAGTTTTACTAAACTTAAAAGTACTATTTTACTCTGAAGCGAACAAGTCATCTTCTACAGGCGAGTGAAGTTAATTGATACAAAAAAGCCATGAAATATGCTAACAATACACACTCCATTTTTTTCTTTGTTTTATTAAAAACATCAAACATACGTCTGGTAGTAAATTAGATTTCCTTTAAATTAATAATTATTATTGAAGTCTGTAACGTCCACCATTTTGAAGAAATTTGCGGAAAACTATATTTTTACTAAATTTTTAAAACTTTGACCTCGTTGCACGACCTCGTAATGTTGACCGATTTTGTTCAAACTTTGTATGTCGTCTTCTTTTATCACCAAGAAGCAGAAAATCCACAATGTTGCTAACATTTCAAACATTTGAAAAATGCAACCCTAATATATATATATATATATATATATATATATATATATATATATATATATATATATATATATATATATATATATATATATATATATATATATATATATATGTGTGGGTGTTGAAGGAATGCATTTTGGAGAAGACGTATTATTACTATTTTCAGGGGAAAAATATATACAAAGTAAATGGGCAGATGCTTTACTATGATAGATCTAGGTCTTTAAAAAGGAAGGACCAGTGATGGTAAAATGATCTTCATTGTATAATTAAATATACATCAAATAAAGTATCCATGCCATCAGGGAAAAGGATCTTTTTAAGGATAATGTTTTCATGATGATTCTTCTATAAAAAAAGAGAAAACAAGATTATCATTTGCATAGGATTTTTTGTGTTTTGCAAACGAATTTAGGTATTTTGATACTTTGAGAGGACTATTCAATAATGATTTTGCTGTACCTTGAAATAATATCAACCATATTTTATTATCGAGTGAGCTATTCGTTTTCCTCTAATCAATTATATTGTGTGCACAGGAGGGCAAAATGATAGTGTTGGTAAATTAAACATCTACTCCATAGATTCAGTTCATCAATTATTTGAGTATTCAAGTAAAAAGTATAAAATAGGCGTTATCCGAGTATCCACTAACTACATAGAAAAATATATTGTTATTCATTATAGGAACTGCATCCTATAACACCAAGTAAATAATCAAAACCCGTGAGGACTTACATTAGTATAACGTTTTTGTACGGTAGCTCACCGTATGGACTTAATTTGTATCCTACAGCATGTATATATATATATGTATATATATACATAAATATAAATATATATTCACATGTCAGGAGAATCTCCGCAACATACTTTTTTGCAACAGCAAAAATATGTATTATGTTAATATATATAAAAATCCGCAGTATAAGAAGAAGAAAACTAATATTACCTATGGATTGAGACAACCTTAGGTAGAATTTTATCTCCATGAACAGTATGCTTTCTCCGATATGACAAAGTATATGATAGTTAAAAATAATCAAATAGCAATAATTCAGTACAGAAAAATGATAGATTGTAAATTTAAAGTGTCCCAATTGCCTCCTATTCCTTCAAAGCTCCTCGTTTAAATTCATTGAATGTGTATAACAACTGATTTTCTTGTAATGTGAGGATAAAAGAAAGGATATTAGGAAAATATGTTTATGTTATAAAAACTTTCAAAGAACAATCACTCAATTACAAAAAGTGCTTAAAAATTAAATTGATGATATTAAAAATTTATAAATCGCTACAACTTAAATGAGGTATTTTTTAATAATTTATTTACAAAGATAGTATATATCTTAAGCTACTCATCGATCAGTTGTAATAGATGAAGATGCCCCTTATACATGATTGATTGGAGTCCTTATGTGCGTCAAAAATATTTATAATTTTTAAAAGCTTTCTTTAAAAAATCAGTTCTAAATACTCCAAAGTAAATGTGTTAAGCACAAAATTTAAAGCTAAATTCAAATCATCATTTCTGACTTCGGAGAAGAGGAAAACAATTTCACAGACATGAATTTCAAATATGGACACTGCTGTTAAAAACGCTTCTGAATTAAAAGGGAGAAAATACATTAAAGACCCAGTGACGTCGTTGTTAGGGACTACATTCGATTGAAACATAAATGAAGGTATATATATATATATATATATATATATATGTCGACATTTTTTACTTCGAAGAAAAACGGCAACGGTTTTACAAACAATAAAAATAATCAAATAATACTAGAGGCATATACGAGTATACACTCAGAGAGTGCAAACCTCCGCCGTCACGGGGTCCTTATGAGCCTTCTGAGGCGGATTTTTCACGACTGGGGCGGCGTAGAGGGACGGGGGAGGGTTCTCCTCGACGGAAATTCCGAGAGAAAGACGCTCCCGGCACCCAATTTCACAGCACAGCGACATCTATTGGCAGAGTAGGCTAACTTGAAATATTTATTAGTATTTAGTTCATTTGCATCTTAATTCTGCAGTCAAAGATGCCAAAATTTAATCACTTGTTCCTTTTGGCATTTCCAACAAGTCCACAAAGTTTCATCCGAATCCGTTCGTACTTTTTTGAGTTATCCTGCTGATAAACAAACCAACCAACCAACAAACCAACGCCAGTGAAAACAATACCTCCTTCGGTGGAGGTATATATGTTATTAACAATGGGCAATATATATTTTAAGATCGGTTATAATATACAATTTAACGCTGTTTTATATAGATAAACAAAAATACAGCTACAAACTAAAGTAACACTCGACCAAAGAATTGAATATCTTTTTAAAGACATAATATGAATAAAAAATCAAAGAATTTTAACTTCTTCAAGCATTATTCTATCAAATGGAATATATTTATATTACTTTTTCCCCTTTATTATTACTTCGGAACACCTATCTATCATTTATGCCATTAAAAAAGTTATTTCGTTTCCTCTCGAACATTCTTTTGACTTGACATAATTCAACATCTCTTTTACAGTTCCATCACAAAAAATTATACATATATATATATATATAAAGTTTGTCAATTCCATAATTCATTATAAATTCAAAGGCAACCTGTTTTAAGCCAGCCATTGGCATCTTTATATTGTAAGCAGCCCTTATTGGAATATTCCAAAAAAAAATCTCAAAATATTTTTTAGTTCAAAATTTTTCGTAAAATGAAGCCTCTATAAAAGAATAAACGATCTATTTAGTAATGGAAAGAGAAGATACATCCCTTCAAATATAAGATATAATGATGTATAGTGCTATAAAATTGCTGCCCTATTTGTTGAAAAAATAAATTTAGGTAATAGAAAAGGAGGTTTTGCAATAAATTTTTAATGATGCCACTCCATGTGAGGTTTCATAAGAATGTTGTCCAGCGACGTTTATTATAATTCCTTCTTTTATATGTTCCTTACGATACGGTATTTCTACTTTGATGGTTCAAGGAATGACAACAACGATTCCTTTTTTCTCTTTTTTAGTTTTATGGAATTGAAGAATATATGTACATATATATTTCTCCATAGAAATGACCTAAGATGGCCGCCATTAGTTACGAAGTTTTGTTATTCCTATTTTAAATTAAATATTTTTTTCATCTTATTATTATATAAGTTGGCAGCAAGGATACAAATACAAAGTTAATGGATGAAATTGGGCATCCATTTTCCATTTCTTGATACTCTTTTTTAGTCCACAAATCAAATAACATGCAAACAAAGTGCATGTTATTTTCAATAAGGCGTCAGGAATCGTGAGGAAGATGAAGGATTCGTATGACGTCATATTAGAGGAATAAAATTTAATCTATTTCTATGGTAATATTCTTCATGACATAGAAGTAAAGGCATCATCATATTGAGGTTAACCCTCCCCCTCCCCCTGTGTCTCAGATGAATAAATAATTGGATTAAGGAGTGTAGTATTACCCCTTTTTCATGTAGATTTATTCATATGTATATAATGTGTGTGTGAAAATGACAAGTTCTTTTTCATATTATGATTATATCTATAACAAATATTCCATCCATTCCCCCCTTAGAAACCCAGATAAAACAATAAGAAAAACAGTACTACATGCTCTGTTGTAAAATTTCCCACACTTATTTTCACAAACGATTTAACAATTTTTATGAAGGGTATGCCAAGGAAAGAAAAAGAAAATGGATGCTGTTGGATGTGAGTAGGTATGGGGGTTGTATCTTGACTGAGAAGGAGAAAAAATATAAAAGAAAGAATCTTTCTACATAAACAATCAATTGGGCTGAATAAAAGAATTACTATATTGAATTTTCTATAATTCCAATAGTCAATAGCAATTAATACCGTGTTAAATCCCAACTATAGTGAAAACAACACTTGGATGTAATATTCATAACTGAAGAGAGTTTTATAAATAAATAAATATTCAACACTTTTTATAGCCACACAATAGCTGGGGCTTTACCTATGAAAATACTGTTGTGAGTTTAACCTTTTCTACCATTAAAATAGCCAAATACAATGATTAAACGTTTAATATAACTTAAATTAAAGAGAAACATAATACAAACGATATATAAATCACTTATGTTACTTTTATAACAGGAAAAAGATTTTTGAAAAGGAAATATTACACAATTTTTTTAGCCAAAAAAAATGTTGGGCTCGATCATTAAAATCATGTATGCATTCAAACATTTTCTATTATTCATCTATACATATTAATCGTTAAATATATAAAAATAGATGAAAAGCATTATAAAAATGAAAAAAATGTTTATTTTTATAATAGGAGATAGAAATACAAAAAGTACATGTTTAATGTTTTTTCACGCCAATCAATAAACTTGATTTTTATATGAAAATAATATATTCAGTTAAACTTTTATTATTATTCAAATAATCACTTGATAACAGTTGATAGTCTAACTAGAATGAAGTAAAAACAATAAAAAGTATTTAATATTACCTAAATATAACATTTATAATATGACTAATATAATAAATAAAAAATTATTTAATACTTTTCCTAGCCAAAGAAACCTGGAGCGTTAGTTTCCTATATGACACTACTGTATTTAGTTAAACATTTTCAAATATCCATGTACCCTTTTGTGTCCACATTAATTATATATAAATATATTTGATGCATTTTTGTGTGTTAAGTCAATTGATATATTTAAATAATAAAAGTATCATAATCCAATGATAAAGAACTTTATTGAAGTAAGGCTGTTTTTGTCCGGATCCATGATTCCATGGACTAATTTTAATGCAGCCTTTTCTTATTCAAACGGATGCAGCTACCTCTATGAAAGCAGATAGGAAAAAAATATATTCTCTTTTAACAACGTGACTTTTCCTACTCGATATTAAATACTCTCTTCCATTGGATTTCTGCAAAAGAGTTATAATAAAGCTTTATTTTTTACTAGCCTACTCTTTAAATTCCCAAGTACTGAACGTGCTAAAACTTCTTTGCTATGAATCATACGCTCAAAAGGGGAAAACTTTTTTATCCTTTGGTTGTTTTAATTTGAAAAAACGTTTTTTTTTGTCGAGTGTGCATCATGTATAAAGAAGATAAAAGTCCTTTTATTGCTTATGCATTAAAATAACATTTTTTTGCTTCTACTTTATCATTTTCTGTAACAACAACCAATGATAAAAAAGTGAGCAGGAGTGCAATTCTTTAAAATATTTAAAAAAATGTAATATATTATGAAAATAATTTTTTTTGACTCCAATAAGAACGTATTTTTCTTCAAATAGTTATATTAAAAAGTTAGTTATTTGCATAGCCTAATACGTGCAATACTATATAATTAAGTTATAAGGATACAACACACTAACATAATTAAACTTCCATTACATTATTATCGAAATGCGGCATTTTAAATGTACTTTAAAGATTTATGTACAGGTTGTTGTTTGTTTTTAAACACTTTCTTCATATATAATATCAGCAACGACTGCTATCTAACAAAAACAACAGGATAACGCTTCAAAAACATAAATAATCCAAGACGTCCCAAAAATATTTGTCCAATTTCTTCTTTTAAATACTGCAAATCATGCTTGGAGCCACATAAGTCGATATTGCATTGTATTATTTCCACTTTCAGAGGGGAAGGAAGGAAGAAAAAAAAAGATTTGAAAGGTAATTATGTTGTCTTGGAGTAGAGTAACGTAAACAATATATGGAATTATATGCATAATAAAATCCAAGCATTCCGCTGCATATCTGCATTCCTTGTAGGGTACATATATTAAGGCAATTTATGTGTTTTTTTATAAATTATTTGAAGCAGTAGGAGCCTTTTAGCTTGCTATGCTCGACTGAAATAGAGATACTTAATATTTCGTTATATTGTAAAAGTTGTAATTATCAAAAGTTTTGAGAAACACTAAAGGATGTATCAGCTGCAGCCAGATATGCTGCATTTTCTTCCAAAACTCCATCTGTTCTAACGATTCCCATCAAGTTCACTATCTCATTTAATGATTTTACGTTGCATTCTGAAAACTTCAAATAATGTTTTTGTAAATAATTCATAATCATTGTTTAAAGTATTTTCTGTACATTTTTATAATTATTTTTATCGTTTGATTAGGTTCAGTCATTGTTATAATTGGTGTCGTTCTTCTCCGAAGTAATAATTTTAGACAAAAATATCTATTTATATTTTGTTTTTAACGCAATTACTTTGGAATTTCTTAGAACTGAAATATATATAAAAAGGATGTTACAAATAAAAGAAGTTTTCATTTTTACCTCCGCCAAAGGAGGTATGTTTTCACTGGCGTTGGTTGTTTGTTTGTTGGTTTGTTTGTCAGCAGAATAACTCAAAAAGTACGGAACGGATTTGGATGAAACTTGTGGAGTTGTTGGAAATGCCAAAAGTAACAAGTGATTAAATTTTGGCATCTCTGAGTGCAAAATTAAGATGCAAAACGAGCTAAATACTAATAAATATTTCAAGTTAGCCTACTCTGCCAATAGATGTCGCTGTGCTGTGAAATCGGGTGCCGGGAGCGTCTTCCTCTCGGAATTTCCGTCGAGGGGAACCCTCCCCCGTCCCTCTACGCCGCCCCAGTCGTGAAAAATCCACCTCGGAAGGCTCATAAGGACCCCGTGACGGCGGAGGTTTGCACTCTCTGAGTGTACCTATATATGCCCTTTAGTTTAGTAATTTGGCGAGATTAACTTTATTCTTACCCTTATGTTTGAAATAAAAAACAATTCCACTTATTGAAGCATGGGAATACTATCAACATCCTTACTTATTTGCCCATGTCTTCGTTTTTGATAATACGGAAAAAATCAAGCCATCAAAGGCACATCATCTAATAATTTATGAAGCATGGTAGAAACTCTTACCTGTGCAGAGAATGAAGCGTCCAAATCGATTCCGGAGGAAATCAAAGCAGCTGGAAGTAAACTCTTGCTCTTGAAAGGATATAGGACGCATGGAGTCCCGAATATTAGCACGGGATCCACCGTTCAAGTCCCGCTGACCATTGCCCATCAAATTGGAAGTTGAGTGCTAGAAATATATATATATATATATATAGTTATGAATAGGTAATTTTATTATATCATATACACAAATATCTTTTTTAATTGACTTTATCTTGGTTAGTATGTATAAAATATATGTAAAAAATATCAATATCAATTATCAAAACAAACGTCTTAATAGACTTTAGGTGAGGCAAACGATAAACCTAAAATAATTTATAGGTACTTCAATTCTCCAAATACAGACCCATATAATAATTTAATACTAAAAGTAAACTAACCCTACATGGTGAATTATGAGGAATAGAAAAGGAGGAAAAACAGTAAATATTGCACAGTGATAAATTAGGTTTCATAAAAAACTAGTTCACTTGATGCTTTTGTCATTTATTTTTTATATTCCTTCTTCTATTACTCAAGGGATAACAATAGTTACATCAATTCTTTTTGCTGTTTCGTCGACATTAAGAACATTTATTTCGCGAATCAAGATAGCTCTCACTAAGGGTTTTTTCCTTTCTTTTATTGAGTCTTTTTACATACGTAGTTGATCCTAATATAGTTAATATTATCATTAGATATCAATGGGATAATAATTTTATAATATTCTTTTGCCGTCTAAACTTATTATAAAATTTCCTGCAAAAAACCTTTAAAATCAAGTTATATATATATGTGCATAGATATATCTATCATATGATATTACTAAGAGAGGAACATGAAGGTGATCTTTTTCAGTGAGGAAAAAAATCAATAAATCATAACTCACGCAAATATTTCATCAATCACCATTACTTCAAACTCTTTACTCAAGTTAACTTTGTTATGATTCAGCCCTGGCAAAAGTGTTTGTATGGATATTATGCATTCATTTATTTTCAAACTGTTGTAAGTAAAAATGATTTGAATGGGTAATAAACTTTTTGAATTTATTAATTATTGTCATGGAAAAAAATTGTGGGAGGTTTAAACATATTTTTAAGCTTTAATGGTTTTTTACTACTAACAAAAAAACTCAATTTTTCATACAAATCGACTCCTCCTTTTTAGGCCTTCGCACAAAAATTAATTCAAACTTAATAAGTGAAGCTTCTAAATATCCAATTAGAGGCTTACTGTTGTTTTACCAAAATATCTTATTAAATGAAAATAAATGATTCCAAATACTTTCGCAAATTCAATACATATTTGTAGTTTTATTATCATATATTAAGCTGGACAAGAATAAGTACTCTTTCATGCTAACACATTTATATATATTATATAAATTAGAATTGTTAAAAAGGTTTTTCTTTATCAGAATGCCGTTAATTTTTAAATAATTTATATTAGTTGTTCAAGTATTAAATTTCATTATATATGAAACTTCTAAATGTGCTTTCTTTATTATTTATCATGTAGTAATATGTATCCAATACAGTAAAATACAAAAATATTTTCATTTTGTATGTGACTTAAACCTTCAACATTCTTAAATTCCCTCCAACCAAAATATATATATATGTACATTATTTATATCTAGTAAACATGTTTCAAAACATATTATTTTTCTTATTTAAAAATAATATTATTTTTCTAAGCCTTGAATGTCAGCCCATTCTTTTACAAGCAGATATATATATATATATATCTTTTTTCACAACTTAACTCTATAAAACCCAAGGCTTTGTATTTATAGTCCATAAATCTTTGAATAATAATGATGATAATAGTATAAACACACACACACACACACACACAACAATAAAAAGGGGAATAGCGTGTGAATAAAGAAGAATTGACTCCAAGTTATTATCATAATTCATTGTGAAGGAATTTTAACCCCCGCACACTTACAATTTCTTTCACACTTTCTAAAGTGAAGGGAAAAAAAGAAATAAATAAGTAAATTTATATTCGGCATAAATTATATTCCTTTTGAAAAGAAAAATTAGTATATACTTTATCACCTTATTACCTATGATATGCAAATCTTAGGGTATTTGTAGGATCATTGGGAGGGGCTTAAGCTTTGTTTGAGAGTCCCAAAGTGTTCATACTTGAAGGATTATACCTTATAAGCTTATCTGACTGCTCAGATAAGTTTATCCGAATGAAAAAAAGGTATGGGGTTAAAGAGTATTTTTATGTAGAACCCTAATATAAACTAAAAATATCACCAGTGTGTTCAGAAATATGATGATTGTGATATATTTGTATGTTCCTCATATATTTTTTATATATTTTATTTAGATGTGTGTTTACTGATACTATTATACAATATATATTGTAGAAATAACGAAGAATGCAATATACAATATCACCAAACAATTAAATCAATCATTATTAAATAAATACATCTTACAATTAGATTTTTCACCAAAAATATAGTTTTTTAGCTTCTACAACCACCTCTGAAACAAAATATGTTATCAGCTTTTAATAAACTATAAGAATAAACTTCATTATGTAAATCACAGGAATTGAATTAGGCTTTATTCTAATGTTAAAGCTCTCAGAATGTACCTCACAACTCTAAATTGAATATATTTAGCTCATCCTAACAACATATTTACCTGATTTTTGATGTATCTAGACCTGAACATATTATTGGAAGTAATGGAGCATTGAATTCACTGGACATTTTCATAATAAACTATGGTTTCATTTCCGATAACTAATAATCGTAAAGGCATATGTTTCAAAAGCAATCCACTTATATAATTATTTATTCAATATGAAACTATGTAATAGAGGCACACAGAAAGCATACAAAATATATATCTTTAGCATTTATTAATTATTTGCACCTTTGTTTATTAAATTTTTATGTTTGATTACAATATTGTTTCCTAAATGTTTTTTAATTATTAATTTTTGTATATAGTGCAGCTAGATTTTAGATTAGAGATTTAATTTTAAACTAAAATGTTTATTTATATATTTTTTTATATGTAATATCTCTAAATCATAAAGTCTCTTTAAAAAAAATATATATATATTTATATATAATCCTCAAACACAAGCCACTATCCAGAATCATGAACTTCTCCCATTTTATTTCCATTTATTTAAGAAAGTCCACATAAACTTTCATCAAAGTTTCTTCGAGGGAAACCTAAATAAGTTAATCTAACTGCGAGCTCAGAAAAACTTCGTAGGCATGCCGTTTATTTCAATAGTTATTGCATATACAACCATACTTATGGGATCACATTCCTCCCAAAAATATAAAGGTTAGGTGCAGTCTCATATTAATATATTTGTGAAGGTTATATATTTTTTGAAGCCCATGTATTGAACTTCCTCTATTTTTCCTTCCTTTAATATAACTATAAGTTTATGGAAACTGGAGGACTCTGGTAGTTATGGTATATGTAAATGCAAAACAAATCTTCTTTTCCCCTCTGCTCCCCCGTCTTTCCTTGTACATATATACAATTTATTATTTGTAAAAGTATTCCCAAAGTTTTGATTGAATTTCTTTAAAAACAAGCAGAAGAAAAAGGAGAAAATATACAGAAGAAATAACGATTGTTCTGCCTTAGTTTTTTTCATATATTAACATGCATCTATTATAAACATATAAGCAAGGAGCAGGAATCCATTAATTTATTGGACAAGTCAGCATACTTTGTAGAGAAAATAAGGAATATTAAACTTTATAATAAAAGTCTGATTTAGACTTTACAGCAGATCTAATACCA
>CP045894.1:15615578-15630578 GCA_013387185.1 Caligus rogercresseyi
TTTTTATGTCAATAAATTTAAGTAATGTTTATGATCATTTCCTTTCAACCGTTATAAAAATCATAAGTCTTATGCATCAAAAGCCATCATTATCAAAAAACTCAAACAATCATGTTTCATTACTTACCAATTAAGACGCCTATATTTTTATTATCTTTATTTGAATAAGTGATTTCTATTAAAATGCATAAATAGACCTTGTATCTATTTATGGATAGCAAGATTATCTTAATGTATCCAGCTATGAATTTTGGATTAACTATTATTGACTATAAAATATCTTTAATGTGTGTCAGAGATAATATTTCAGGTATTCATGTGGCAATACATTGTGGATAAATTCAAATCTTAGATTCTATGATAATCAAAGTATTGCCATAGAGTAAGTTTCACATTTTTTAAAATTATTATGATACCTTTTGCGAATTGAAAAATCCTACAGCACAATTCTTAAGGAAATTAAAAGATAAACAACTTCTGACGTTTGAGAAGTATTTGCACACGCATATTAATAACCTTATTTGGTTGTTTAACGTTGTTCCTATTATACTTCTTAACTTTATTAAATATAAACCACCGCAAATATTGGGGGCAAGGCAAGTAATATTGAGACAGAGAACAGAGACAGATCAGCGGACCCTACTAATTATATATCATATAATACATATATATATATATATATATATCTATTATTATATATCTATATATATATCTATATATATATATATAATATATATATAATAAGCTATTATCGTGTGTGTTGGTATAGATAGATAGATACAGAGTGTACCAGCAAAAGTTATAAATTTAGTTTAATTGTCTCTGGCTACCCTGGGAGGAGCTTTGTGGTTTTAACATGAAAACTTCCTGTTGTACCAGCCATTGGGACGGTGTAGTAAACATTGTTTCACTCACTCTTCACCATGAGTCATGAGAAGAAGAATCGTGAGAGGATTGCTGACCTCCTTAAGGCCAAAGTGGACAAAAAAGAGGCGGGGAGATTGTTGGCTGCTCTCTGGCTACAGTTTACAATGTTTCAAAGGCTCTAAAGGATGGAAAAGGTACTGGCAGGACGGCAGGCAGTGGAGGAGCAAATAAAAGAGGACTGAGGATTTCTTGGAAAAGTCAAGGAGGCGGTGAAGGAGGATCCCACAAAGTCAATTCGGAGACTGGCTCAGACTATGGATGTCGGTACTTCTACCAGGTCAAGGGCTTTAAAAGATAACCTGAACCTGAAATCTTATGTTAGGAGGCCAAGGCATCTATTAACGGAGGCAATGAAGGTCAGAAGCTCGAAATGAAAAAATTCTCAGACAAGAAGATTTTTACAGTGGACCAGGTCTACAATCAGAGAAACGATCGGTACCATTGCAGAGTCAGTAGATGAGGTTAAGGGAGTCTACAGAACCAAACACCCAGCCCATGTGATGGTTCTAGGAGTCATGGCATCTGACGGGAAGACCAGCCTCCGTACTATTTCGGCCGGAGAAAAAATTTACCGTCTACGTGAAAGTCCTGATGTTTTGCTCTGGTTGAAGACAAAATTACCCTAGTGGCCACTATGTGTGAACTCAGGATGGAGCTCCCTCCCACACATCAAAGTTGGCCCAGGACTTCTGCTCAAGGAATTTTGCCGATTTCTGGCCAGCAAACTACTGGCCACCTCAAGCTCAGATCTCAAGCCCCTGGGCTTGCTGTGTGGGGCTTTTTGGAAAGAGAGACCAACAGCACTCCCCATCCCAATGTGGATTCTCTCAAGGCCTCCATCACTGCTGCCTGGGCCAACACGTCTACCGACTGCATCAAGAAGAGCTGTGCTGCTTTCTGCCACCGTGTTAATGCAGTCATTGAAGCTAAAGGAGGTACATTGAATAAGAAAGATCTTTTTTTAACCTTTGTTTCAGATGCTTCTTTATAAAAGATCAAATAAAGTTTCTAGGATTAAATCAAAAATTGATTTACTATTTTCTAAATTTTGCTGGTACACTCTGTATATATATACAGTCAAACTTCGCCTAAGTCGAAATTGCATAAGTCGAAAAGTCGCCTAACTCAAATATAATCAAAAGTTCCCATTTTTTCTCCATTGACATGTGTGTAATAAAAATCGTACAAGTCGATTTTTGTAAGTCGATATTTCGCCTAAGTCGAAACAGATATTTTGACAGTAACACATACATAAACAAGAAAATAACTTCGCATAAGTCGAAGAGGGCGCTCACTTTCTAAAACACAGCCGCATGTACTGTGCCTGCCGTCCACACTGCGTATTACAAGGAATATGATTTTTGTTGAAAGGTAATCCAATCTGATAATAACCTTCGGAGGGGGCCTCGATAAATTATTTTACACCTACCACGTGTGTGAGTGATCATACCAAATGAGAATATAAAAGATATGTTCCTCCCTCCAAGCGAGGTAAAATTAAAAAAGAAAGAAATTGTGTCCTCGCCTACCTGCTGCCTCGCCGATGATTTGGGACTGCATGTGAGCGAGTGCACACACACACGCCTACCTGTATATCGAATTTTTCTTCGACTTAGCAGTCAAAATTTGTAACTCGAATTTCGCCTAAGTCGATTGTTTTGAACAGTCCCGAGAGAATCGACTTAGGCGAAGTTGACGTATATATATATATAAGAAAATCCAAGCTTTTTTAAAATCCACTTTGAGCTATCCCTGAGGCAAGTAACAAGTGCGTTGGGTCTATTTACAAATTAAGGAGATTGTCTTGGAAGTTATAAAGTACAATATATCAATGGCGCAAAAGTAGTTTAGGAAGCACACATAAATTGTCTTTCTTCTCTCAACAGCCTTTGAAGTAGATGGACTGTACAGACATTGTATATTAAAAAACCCTTTCCGTAAATCAAGGTTACGGTAGCTCTTTTATACGTTTTGTTGAAAGTGTTTAGAGACAGGTGTGCTCAACAGTTTTAAGGGTTCGATGTATGCTCTCTACCCTCTCTGTCTCTCCTTCTCTTTCTTTATTTTTTTTTGCTTTAGAGCTATTAAGGAGCAAATGGTATATATATATAAATGGTAGACAATAGAAGATAGTTAATTGTATACACACACACACACACATTCTCTGAGTGTGGGTAGAAGTGTTTTTCATGTTATTTATATTAATTGCTTTAATGTGTTTGAGTGAGAAAAAAAGGGAGAGGCTACAAGCATTCTTTTCATTTTAAATGTATTCGAAGGCATTACTATTCGGTTTATTAGCTAAAGCAACAGATAATGCACCATTCTTAGTGAATAAAGGGGTTTCTCGACGTACACAAACAACTTTGAGTGAGTTATTTATATGTACAACGATTATTATGAAACAACAAATAATATATTTTGCTCTTTGATGAAGGTTCTCATATAATTATTAAAATTTTATTCTTAGCTTGACTATATTTGAGGATACTTTCCCCTTACTTATTTCATAAATTAATTTATAGATAGTCTTTTGAGGAAGTTATTACTTAACACCCGGTATGAAGGTAATAATAATGCAGTCTTTTAAAATGAAATATATGTAACAAAATATCACTATTTTATCTTTTAGCCGAAATCTTTATCGTTTATCCAACATCACTCTAAGAATTATTCCCAAGGCTCCCAAAATCTGCTTATTATCAGGCAAGATGGTCATTCTTTTATTTCACGTTAGATCAGTATTGACAGCCCCTGGATGTTATGAGTGAAAGGAAAATAATATCTTGGTGCTAATGGGCCTTTTACCGTTTATCTAGAAAGTACAGAGGACAGATAGACATAACTAAATGCAACAAATATTACGCACGGTAGTTCGATCTAATGATAGCACTCTCAGCAATTATATATTCATTGAAAGATAAGCATAAAAATAACGGACTTATATGTCTATAGTAAGTCCATACAACAGTGCAACCGGTTAGGATTGACAGTCCACATATTTATGAGAGGATCATTTAAGAGGAGCTGAAAAAAATTGTGCCAGCACTATCTATCTTATACACGTTTCCCTGTAATACTTATTATGTATAGTATCGTAAGCAGAATAGGTCTAACGTAGTATTATCCTTTATATTATGGACTAAAGTCAATTTTTTATGCATTCATGTATATCAAAAAGGACACATCTTAACAACAGGTCTTTTTATATCCTTTTTTGTTGCTGTTATAGATCAATAAACAGGGCAATAGGTGTATTAAGTAGGACTCTATGAGAAAACATCCTTGTAAAAAAGGGATATACAAAAAAAAAAAAAAAAACAATGCCCTATATGTTGTTGTTTTTATAGTGTTCTCATCTTTTATAGACCTGTAATCCTAGGGAATGGGCGTCTTCGTCGAAGCATGTCGATCTCATAAAATACATACAAAAAGAGCTATTTAACCTTCTTATGTCTGAAAAAGGGATCCTAGCATTGTCCTCCTATTATTTTTGGATTGCACTTCTTATAATAAATAAATATCTTTGAATAAACGTTCATTTCTAAATATGACCATATTTGTATTTTTTATATATTTGTAAGATGGGTTCTTACAAAAGTGTTGTACAATTTGAGTTAAGATTTTGGCACGAGGGTTAAATACTAAGACGGACAATTGCCAATTATTATGGCCTTATAGTCTAAAAATGAGTGTAAAGGACATTGTTATCTTTTATTATCATAAAATGAACCAGTATTCCAAGGAATTTGTATAAATATGGCAACTTTTCTGAACTAAAAGGGAATGTATGTGAATGGAGTATGTAATGTAAACTTTATTAGAAGTAATAAGTATGATTTGAACCAATTGCAATTAACATGCCAATTAACACTAACTTTTCTTTGTCTGTTTGTCGATTGTTACAACCCTTAGAATAAGATTACATTTAATGTAAATAAAATAGTAATATCTATTATAACGACGGAGGTTTTCAAATAACTTGAGAATTAAAATTTGAACGATTTTTAAATATAACCTTCATAACGCAATGTAATGAAGTAATGAAAGGGTGCTAAACAAAATAAAAAAACACTTTTATATAAGGTTATTCTTCAGGGCAGTAATAATATGAACTACAATGTTCATTTATGTATTTTTGCAAACTGCCCTGAATAGTTGTACTCTGTTTCTGTATATAATTTTAGTGTATTTTATTTACACTGTATAAAATTTTGCAGTCAACCGAATAAAATGTTTTTAACCGAAAGAAAAGTACAACGAACTACAGTGGTTGACATGGTACCTTTGAAGAACCTTTTCTTGTTTGGGGTCATATTTTTTATATGAAATATATTAATAAGCAATATTTTAATTTGATAAAAATGAGTAAATATATTTTCAATTTATGTTACTTTTTTAGCTATTTTTTTAATATTTACAGTCAGGCTTGATCATAACTCACTCCCTCTACCATATGAGCATATGCAGATGGATGCCACTATAAAAAGTGTTTACCGTTGATAATTCTTCTTTTGTCTTTTTGTTAGAGTGATGATCCATTATCGTCAGGCATGATTGAGTAAAATATTTCAATAATTATTCCCTTAGCATGAGGTCCTAACCATATTAAATTGATTAGCAAGGGGGGTAGAAAGTAGCCACAATGGCTTATATAACATGCATCGAACTTCAGTAAAAACTTTTTTCATAATGACAACTACTTTTATTGTCATTCTAGCTCTTTTTTTCGTCAATGTATCTCGATCAATATAATTACCTAGTGCGATATCTACTGATCTTTAGATATATTGAAAAAAATAAACATTCATTTGTCCCTATGTTCATAGCAGATTCATATTGAAACAATATGAATGCGTAAAATTGGATAGTCTCATTCAAAGAGTAAATTGAGGCCAATGATATTATATAATAAGAGTTATTAAAGATGAATTTACAATTTCTGAGAGGACGTTCATACATCCATGAGTGAAGATGTGTCTCTTTTTCAGAATATCAATTGTTTTTTATATCATTCCTGCTTCTTTGCCTTCCACCAATCACGTTGAGGAAAAAGGTCCTTACATATGTATATATACATATGTAGGTAACCTCTCACATGCCCTTATTCCTGTCCAATTTATCCCTTTCTTATTTTTTCATTAATAGTTATAATATATAAGCTTGCCCCTTTATGAAGTATAATCAAATTTGCCTAACATTACATGAATCTTCTTTTTTCTTCCTTTCCTTTTTTGTTTGATCTTTCTCCCATTTTTGTGAAAACTAACCTCCCACCCCCCCCCCTTCTATAAATTAAAGCCTTTTCTTTGCCTTTTTCTGCTGTTACTACAACATGCTTTGGCTCCAGCAATTGTATATGTAGTCCTACTTACTCCTCTTCTCTAAAGTTACTCAGTTTTATTTGTACTTTTTCGTGTTGCTTTTACACATTTAAATGCTTCATGAGTTAGGACAGCACCCTTAGATTTCAGAACGTGATTCCTTGAAAGAAGAATGAGTGAAAATATTTATATTAATAATACCAGATCTGGGATTCGGTATCGCCGATTCGGTATTCGGTAGATTTTATTATATATCTACCAAATATCGATCGGTGCGGTAGATAAGAAAGAAAGAGAAATTTATTAATGTATTTGCTCTTTTTCATATGTATCTAGTATCGGAAAGTTTATTACAAAAGACAATTAAGTATATAATTTGCTATAATTTTTTAAGAGATTTTTTTTTTCGGTCACAAAGTTTTATTCAATATTGTAACAAACAATACAGTGTAATACAAACTACACTAAAATACAAATAAATATATATAAAATAAACTCTCTTCAACAGTTGCGTAAAAACATAAATGAACGTTATAGTTCAAATTACTGTTAAAAAGTGATGACCTAAATATAAAATGACAATTTATTTGTTCCTTAAAAAACGCCGATATTTTCTTAAGATCCTCTTGGCTGATTTTAAAAAATGAATTGATCTCGATGGTACGAATCGGACGACATTTCCAGCCCATTTCCAATCATCTGATGTTGCGTTCGGAATCTTAATTTGCAGAGCTGAGTAGCGGGCGGCGGCTCCAATGATTATTGCCCTTAGGTCCTCGACCTCGATGAAAGAGTTTGTCGTAATTTTTTTTTGCAACTAACGATTTTATATTTAAAAGTGCTGTGTCAATAGCTTTTTGGATAGGGGGGGCATTATATTTACGTTTATAAACACCAAACAAAATAAAGGCTTTTATAAGATTTGAGGTAATTATTTCATTTTCGCACACATTTATTTGAATAAAACGCTTGACTACCATAAGAACAGGACATTCAGCAAAGGCATGAATGATTGAGTTGAATAAAGCCCCACAGTTATTGCAAGGGTAATTAAATCTAAGTAAACGAGCAGAAATCTGAAACTGAGCTGTAAATTTGGCACTATCAATTATACCACACGTCGACCGAAAAATCCTCTGTTTCCATGATTGAGGGAGATCAAGCAATTGTATGAAGCTCTCTGATATAGATCCAAAGGAATCTTCACTATGGGAATAAAATTTTAAAAACCAAGGCTTGGACGGACTAAAATCATTGCATGAACGTTCTAAAGGAAATCGAAACCTACCTACATTGAAGACAGGAGCCGATCTCAGGTCATGGAGTGTTAGAATATTTTGAAATAAAGCGATTCTCTCTAATGCAACAGGAGATCCAATTTTTTGAGAAAAGGTTCTTTTTCCCTATTTTCATAAATTACATCCACAACAGTATCAGAATAGAAATTAGGCAGAACCGTCCATATGATTCTTTGTATTGAAGCTAATAAGGGAGAAAATGCTTCCAAATCTGAATTCGTTAAAGGAGTACCCATATGGAACCAATTGTAAAATTCGGAGGATGTATAAAATATTCTCCAGTCTTTGTCGTGTAAAACGCCCATTTCTTCAACGATTCGTAGATAACATTTGGGTAAGATATAGCCTAACTGACAAAGCCCACCTCCAGCAAATTTTTTAGGACGTTTTAAGGAGGGTAGATATGACTTATGAAAAAGAGTGCGCAGCCAAGAGTCTTCTTCTACTATTGCTAATTCAGCAATAAACGGGATGGATGTGGCTCTATACATCACCAGTGGAATCACTCGGGTATTATATAGGTCGATCCTTTTCTGCAGAGAAAGATTGCGCCATTGCCTCACTTTATTAAAACCATCCGACTCATTTGAGACCAATTACCCTCTGAGACACCATTTTTCCTCCATTCAATACCAAGAATGCATACAGAAGACACAACCCGACAACTATGAATTAAAGAAGAACTATCTGGAGTCCAGGAACCCAATGGGAGTATGGCTGTCTTGTTGTAATTAATTTTCAGACCGGAATTATGTTCGAATTTGGTAAAGGACGAGAGCAGTATTTCAATTCTCTTTACTAATTGTTTTTCTGAGCTGGCTTCTACCATGAGAGTTACGTCGTCCGCGTAAAGGTCGAGCAGATGTCACACCATTAAAAGACACTCCAAATCCCGAGTACTTTCTAATTAATGTTTCGAGAGTTCATTAATCGCTGCCACAAATAGAAGAGGAGCTACAGGGCACCCTTGTCTACAACTCTTCTTATGATGAATGGGAGGACTGTTGATACCCTCCAGTGAAAGGATAGATGAGCCATCGAACAATAGAGCCCTGATGGGGTTAAAAACGTTTTGGAAGAAGACACTTAATTGACTTTAAAATATGACAATGGCGAATGGAGTCAAACGCCTTCCTGAAATCGATTGCAACCAAGGCACCATACCTTTTACGACGATTAATGGATTCTATTGCTGTGGAATTATTTCTAGAAATATCAGTAATTTTCCTACGCTTAAGAAAACCTTTCTGTTCTCCTTCTATTTTTGAGTTTAAAATGGGTTCGATCTGTTTAGCTAAAAACCTCCTAAAAATCTGTACGCCTCATTTAAAATGGTTATGGGTCTCCAGTGATTAAAATTTGTCCTGTCTCCCTTCTTCGGAAGCAAAACTATACGACCCCTGGAAAGAGTACGGGGCATTCTTCCTGATTGTTCCATAAAATTTCTTATGGTTAAGAGATACGGCGTTATCTCTTTTGGAGCAAGGGTATAAACACGTCCACAGATACCATCACGACCAGACGCTTTGTAGTCTTTATAGTCTTTTTTGATATATTCTATAATGTTTTCCATCTTATACACCTTGGACGTAGTAGGATTTTTCTTTTTGGGGAAGTTGGATCTGTCTCCACTTAATATATCAGAGAACCGCTTATAAAAAATTGCAATATATCCGAAGGTATACTTAAAACCCTATTTCTGGCAATAATGTTTTTTATAGTCGATGCAGAACAATGCTCATTACGAGGGAGATATTTATATTTAAGGGAAACTTTCGTTTCGTTGTCTCTTTTTCTTGCCATTATTTTAGAGATTATTTGAAATTTAATACATCTTATAGATATATATATATATATCATATATGCATTCAGATTTTGAAGGAAATTGAAAGCAATAGACAACAAATTATTTCCTTAACTGTCTTTTGTTAACCGTTGTCCGAAATTACATGCGCTTTCAGCTCCGGAGTTATTTATTTATTTTGCAAAATTCAACTTCTTCACACAAGGTAACAACGCTACCAGTACTAATACAGATTTACATTCGTCATCGCAGCTCTGATAAATACAGTTGGAAAAATCACCTCACATTGGACTAAGAGAATGACGTTTTTTATGGAAGGTCTTAAATGCCGTTTTTTCTTGATCCTCACGTCATGTGAGTCCTTTGAATATACTCCTACAATATTATGAGTAATGAGTATCCCATATAGCCTGGGCCAATGTCATTGTGGAATCCCTGAACGGACTCCTCTATTATTACTTCTTCACACTCCGGACCCGAATGGAAGTGTATTTGGGTTTATGTTCCCTGCACATATAAATATTAATACACTCATAATATAATGTGCTTGCATTATTCAAAATAACACATCATTTCACTTAGGGACTTCCTGAACATCAATGCAGATATAAAAAGGCATTTTTTAAGAAGACTAAAGTGTCCTTTCCCATCGAATCTGATCCTGTCGTTCCCAAAGCCTTTGAATGAACTCCTCTAAGCTCACCAAAGAATCAAAAAAGACATTATTACCCTCAGGAAAGAATGAATCTAAATTTATTAACCCTACTCACATACTGGGAAAATAATGTGATTGGCTTAAAATGAAAAAGAACGGGAACTGTAATTAAACAAAAAATGCAATGTGCATTTTTTATATAAATTGTGAACATCTACTTATATATAATGCCATCCTTCAGAAAGTCAATAAATTATTTTCCTTATTTTTATAAAAACACTTATAAATCATTTCCATAGAGTTTGACAGTATTATATTGAATTAAATAAAGCTACTCTTCACAACTAAGAAAATATAAAATGGATAGAACCATATATATATATATATATATATATATAGATAGCTCATTCCCTTCAATGGCAGAGAAATATTGTCGTTCAGCTGTCACCTGTTCCCAATTTAAACAAGTAATGTGCACTATGTCATCGTAAGTTGATCATAAGATAGATATATTTGTTTATGTTGGGCACAAAAACGAATTTCTCCTAAGAATCTAATAAACTCTCTATGTCATTATATATCTATTGATATCACAGAGGTGCTTTTTGTTATATCATGAAAACATTGGAACTAAACATGTAGTTGTATTTTGTTTTGTGAAAGGAACCCCCTAGAGCATATATCTAAAGTAATTGGGTGACAATGGACTATATACTTGTAGTTCTACGACTTTGAACATATATATGTATGATATAAAAGTTTTTTGAGTATTTTTCACAACTTATTTAAGAGAGATTTACTTTTATATTTCATTTTTTATGATCTGTAAGCGACGTCCATACATTTGTACGACTCAATTCCAACAAACCAGATCATTTGAGTCTCCAATTAATAGTCTAAAAACTAAAATGTTTATCTACATCCATACAGATACTACCCATCAAATTGTCTATAAAAGTAAAAGCCATAATAACTGTATAATCTTGAAAAGACTACAGTTCCATCATACCCATATTATCTCAAAATACACAAGAAACAACACAATGAGTATAACTTTAATCAAGAGCTATATAAAAACAACCTAAACGACTAATAGGGATTATTGTTTAAGCCCGATCAAGCCCTCACATAATCCAGATACATGGCATGCATTTTCTAAAAATATATTTTTATCTCTAATGTCCCAAGAATGTCGAGGCTGTTTGCGTGCATGTGTTATTTAAAACGATATATATTTATCTTTTATTGGTTTAAATAAAACTAATGTCTCGAACAAAAGATTTCCTTGTCTCTAAACACAAAGCCAAATAGGTTTTAGCCCGGTCCCTTTGAACGAAATACTAGAACGTTAATCATTGAAAGGCATCCTTTGAATGATGGTCGATTATGCTTTTTATACCTAGCAATAAGTATTTGTATTTATACATAAAAATAACTAGCTGCACATATAATACATATAATAGGGGGATTTCCCGTGAAAATATAAGCTTTTCAACTAAATTTTTATGTACTGGAAGAAAATGATTCTTTTGAATGAATGTAGTATCTTCAATAGAAGTTTCATCAATTAATATTTGTACTTTATACCTTTAAAGTAACCACAGTTGCTCATATGGTATCAAAAATATCATAGGTCTATAACTGTGGAATTATTATATGAATATAATCCTCTGAATGACTTCCAACAGGATATTAATATTGTCAATAGAGCAATCAAGTGGCATATCATTACACAACAATACCTAGTTGGCTTTTTTCCTGTATTCGTTCTTTCTCCTACTTTGCTCTGCTTATAATACAACATATTTTGTGTGTTCTACAACTCAAAACAACGATGTATAGATATATTAAATATCAAATTACATGGAGAGGACATTCTCAAGTACCTACGCTCAGGCATAAACATTTAGAAGGACAATAGTTATTATAATACTAATAATAATAATAATGTAGAAAGCAGCTTCTTTCCTGAGTAAAATATAACATATATTTACGACTCCAATTTCAATTGACACCTTTTTGCCCTTTCTTCTATTTGATCTTGATATTCTCCTTGCTTTCTATACAGTGACAAGATATCACTTAAAGGCTTTGGTTTTCATATTTTTCTTAGTTTTTAAACGTTTTATTGAAACGAAGCACTTTCAGACTTATTCGTATTGAGATTTTTTATATATAAGTATTAATATTATGAGATATCAATCAATTGTATATTTTTGGGGGCTTTAAAATAAAGATAGCCCTCTTTTTTTACATCTTGTCTTCCTACTTATTACATGCCGTTAAGTTGATATTAAATCAATTCTTTGTAAAAATGCATATATTTGAACGACTAAACAGAAAAGTATATATAAATTTAGAAACCTGATTAGGTGTTTAAAAGAAACCCCTGGATTAAAGTCATAATTTAAAATAAAATTCTATGAAAAATATTTACAACAATAAATATCATTTATAGAAAAAATTATTCACAGTTAATATAAAAAAATATCCTTTGCAACTCGAAACAACTTAAGCCCAAGTTTATTAAATATTCATATTTTATTTGGATCCATTTGAGTTATTTTTAACAGCCTGAACATTTATTTGAGAACCTGACTGCCTGCAATGTACTCGGAGTGTAAAAAAAAGACCAGGCTACGTTTGAAGTCTGCAAAATGCAAAACAGTTATGTCGTGATTATATAACCTCAAAAAAATTAAATTCCATCAAAGAACTCAAGTTGTAGACTTAATGAATAAGATGAGGAAAATCCATACAACGCTTAATTTGCGACTGTTGCAACAGAATGGCAACAGGGGTGGTTCAAGAATTAAAGCCTTTTTTAGGGTCACTCATAAATAATATACATACAATTTATGACAGTATTCATTATATGATAACAGAGATGCTTACTCATAAATACACATCAATCGGCTGATACCATATTAAGCTTTGACTAGTAAGAGTTTATCAAGGAGTAAAATGAACAAACAAATATTCTATTTTCTTGTTGTCAGATAAGATTAAAATCCTCCTAAACTTAACGATCTATAACCATAGAGATATAAATATATAGAGAGCTTATTCACTTCCATAACAGAGAAACATCGTCGTTCAGCTGTCACCTGTGCCCAATATAACAAAGTAATTTGTACTACGTCATCGTAAGTTCATAATATATTTTCTTTATGTTGGGCACAATGACGTATTTCTCTGAAGAATCCAATAACCTCTCTATATCTTTATATATCTCTATGCCTATAACTAAAAACTATATGTGTTACTGAGTACAAAAGAGAAGACACAAATCCGTGTAGGCAACTCAGGATGCAATGAAAGAAGGAAGACATATTTATGGTCCCTTGAGCAAGTATAAATACCAAGTCTTAATAATAGAAAAAGGGAGAAATCTCCAGTGACGTCATTTAAGCGAATACTAACAAATGATGACGTCAGTGGGCTGGATTTCCTTTATTCTCAACTATTATTTTGCACCAAAACGGGCATCCCTTTTAACTCTCTGTATGTATGGCTCTTTTTGCAAACATAATTTGTCTGTTAAGTGTCCATTTATGATATGGGTTCGTGGTTCACACATTGTGTAGTTAAACTACATATAGTCTCTGACAATAAAACAATAACGAAAAGCATTTGCGTATCATAAAAGCTGCCTAAAGAAACGATTTAACTTTTTTGCTTCCTAAAGAGAGGTAGACGTACACACATATAAATATATATATATTTAAGTGGTGTGTCCTGAAATAATAATAATAATAAATAGGTATGTGGTTCTCGCACACTACAATATTTCTATAATAGTACAGTCGTCCTATATATATATATTAAAATCATATATTTCCATTATAGGACGGCGAGTGACTCACACTACTTATAACCTTATTTTTCAACAGATAGCCTCCTTGTTTCCCCTTCCCCCTTTTTCTTTACTTGAGTCTCCCTCCTTTAAATAAAAAAATGCTTATCACACATGTGAAGTGTCAAATGAAATATATTTAATATTCTTTGATTAAAATAGTTTATATCTTTGTCTAAAAATCAAAAACCGTTTTTTTCTCAATAAATTAAAATGTAATCAAAATAAAAGTCGCTAATTAAACAAAATAAAGTCAATAAATTGTAGTAAACTTAAGGTCTTGATCTAAAAATCAAATAACTTTTTTTCTAAATACATAAAATGTAAATCAAACAAAAGTCGTCAATGAGACAAAATTAAGTATATACATGTATTTTAATTTTAAATTCTTTCTTGAGCAATCTCTTAGGTCGGTTTGAAAGTATGTATATTAGTAGCTCTCCAGCAAATATCAATTGTAATATCGTTGTCCTTGATATTAAAGTCAAAAACTTGAGATGTCCCTCATAGTATGATATCCCCGCGTTAAACTTCCGTGTCGCTATCTCCATCGACTAGTGTCTACGTCAATAGGATTTTTAAGCTCAAGGTAACAATTTATAGGGCATTATCCTTATAGCAATAAGATATTTTTATAAAGATGTCCTTGCAGCCAAACAGTGTATTAAAGAAAGGTTTTTTATAAACACTGATTCATTTTGATCTCCAATGAATCTAAAAAACGACAACTCTTAAGAGTATTTTTTTAAATTTGTGAATGTATACATTGTTTTTCTAATTTTTTAACAAAATGAAGATTTAAAACCGAAAAATAGTTACTTTACTGTTATATCATGTCAAACCCATCGAGGGAGCTACACTCACTTAAAAAAATCTTCTATGGATTGACTAACTTTCCAACAATAAAAACAACTATATAATAATAAATATTAGTCATAAGACACAAAAGAGAATTTCATTTAATATAACTTTAATTTAACATCTCTGTGTGTCCTTTCTCCCACTGATTTAAAAGTATTTTTGAAATACTAATAGAGACTTTCAACAAAGGAATATATTAATTGTGTAAATGGAATTAAAACAATCCAGTTCCTGAACTATTGAAGCACTTAACTTCAGAGAGATGAATAAGGTGT
>CP045894.1:15633309-15717039 GCA_013387185.1 Caligus rogercresseyi
AGCTTCATTAGGAGAAGTTCTTATGAGCTCAGAGGAAAGGAACATCAACATCAGGGTGATTTAGATACACTTTCTCATTCTTTTTTATAACCTTTTCTTTGATCTATTGTTTTTTTAGGATTCTTGAAAAAGGGGGCTTAAGGGTATTAGTTTTGGGTTCCTTTATCAATAAAGGGATACTTTACAATACTCCAATATATTTATGGCAAATAAGAAATTTATAATATATATCGACTGACGCCCAATGATGGATGAAAGTATAAATATCGTCAGTCTCTCAGGGGCACAACAATAACACCAAAAAATGACAAGAAAAAAATCTGTAGTAGGATGAGAGGACTGACATGTATGAATGATTATGTACGGGCTTTGAAGATCCTCATTTTTTATATCTTAATAGGCTCTGGGCTCCTAAGTATTGGATTGAAAAGTTACTGAGTCATATGGTCCTGTTTGGAACTAAGTTATATAAAAATACATTATTTATCTGTATATCATATAAAACGACAATCCGTATTTATTAATTTGGAGGATATTCGGCAATTAGTCGAACTTTTCCGTAAGGAGTTGATATAAAATATATCGAGGAATTAGTTACAAGACTGTGGTTATATGTCTTTTCAAGGACAAGCTTTCACGCACATACAACTTTTAGAAAAATATGCAATTATTGATGTGAACATTTTGTCACTGCAAACATTATTTTTAAAGTTTAGTTAGACCATTAGTAGCTTCAATTCATTCAATAAAATCACTCAAAATAGGGATGTAATTGAAGAGCAGTCATAATTGAAACCAAAACATTAAAAACAATATAAACGACATCATTTCACTTTTCTACGAGCTAACAGTTTAAAATGATATTAATTCAAATAACTCATCTATTAATGACCGAGAGACTCACTCATCTCTTGTTTTTTTTAAAGGGACCCCCCGTTAAAAATACCTTCCCCAAAATGGCGGAAATAGAAAAAATGGAATCGCTTATTGAAAGGCACCATCATCATTATTTATTATATTGATCTTTCCCTTTCTCCCTCAAAATATATAAGAAATAAAAAAGCAAAAAAACCGCATCCATCTTAAGAGTTCAAGAAAAAAAACAAAAAAGTAGAAGGCAAAAAAACACTATATAGTATTAATAATATGACATTGATGATAATGTTAAAAACCTTTCTTATTTTCCCTCTCTTTTCTTTCTCTATCTGTCTGTATTTCTATAGTCTCTCTGTCTCCTTCTCTTCCTCCAAGAGACACTCCTCTGCGAATAAAGAGAGGGAGAAAAAAAGGGATTCCTTACTTATCTGCTCTTAAAGGCACACAAACCACACACACACACACAAGGATATATAGATATATATATATAATATAGATATATATATTATGATTTTATATATATATTATATATATATATATATATTATATAAGGACGCTTTTCTTCGAGCGTTTCTTTTACGAATATCATGTAAAGAATATCAAATTAAAAAGATTATGGCTATGCTTTTGGCCATATCAGTCTTGACATACTAAAAATTATGTGGTGCTATTATTTATATTCCCTAATCAGTCCTTCATATTATTAGGGTCGACGCTGTTAAGAATCCTTAAAACTACACTCTTTCTTTTTTTAAATATATAAAAACTAAGTAGATTAAAAAACTTTTAAGGGTAAGCAAAAAATAATAGATTGGTTGTACTCATCTTTGTTGTTGTTTGTTTGTTGTTTTTAAATAGCAAAAACTAAGTCTCCCCCCCCCCCGTGTTTAACTTTTCTTTTCCTGTTCTTGCTCTTACTATGTTATTTATTTTCATTCTATAAACCACTACCCTCAGGATTATGAGCTCCACCCAAGGAAAATTAGGTATATAACTTTTTTACTATTTACATCCGCCCCTCTGGGTAAGTGAATATTGTATAAAAATATGTTTCTAAACAAGTGTATATATGGTCGAAAAATTCCTTTATTTTATAAATTAATACATTGATAGAGAAGTAATTGAATCCAAACAGAAACAGGGTTTATTAATGTATGCGAAAAAGATTTTGCTTAAAAAGAGTGCCTTAATTCATTGGGAAAACATGATCAACTCTCGACATTCAGAGATAAAGTTTGCCTTGTTATTATTAGTTGTGAAAAAATGTGGTGTTAAAATATTAATATTTATGTTTATTCTTCAATTCTCTCGAATACCTCAAACTCATCAAACTGACAATAAGATGACATCAACGTTATATATTGAATAAGAAAGAATTTTAAAAGTCATTTTATATAATGGTTTTATTTAGACAGTAATTTTGAATTGTAATGTTAATTATGTTTTGTTTTAACGTAACCGTCTTAAGATTGTGTTTGTTATCTCCTACTTTTACTGTATTCTTTTTTTACATGGTATGGATTTAGCTAATAAATAAACATCTTAACCCAAAAAAATATTTTAAATAATAACTGTTTTTTAGTCTCATATTAGTTGGTAGAGATTATATTAGAAGAAAGGACCCTTTAAATGGCTATACTCGATAGAGTTTCATATTACAAAACTACTCATGTTTTTATTTGTTTAAGCACAAAAGTATCGATGATGTCTAAATACGTACATGAAGAACTTTTCTCCATGATGATGTTTTTATGACCACAATAACATGCAATAATAGAGTAATTTTAAAAAGCATTTAATAGTGAAGCTAATAAAAAATGTTAATTAAGGTTATTGCAAAGGATTGGTAAATTAAAGTATTGCATCGACCATTAGCACTTGCTTGATTTTGTTCTCTCTTGAGAAAAGGTAGATTCATTCTATTGGGGCAACAATAACGATCTTTTGAATCGATTAGTCCTTTTTAATATTTTATTCTAGGATGTACCTGATAATGTTGGTGATGAATACATTTTTTATCATTTGAAAACTTCTATAACACATTTATGCTTTGTACTTTTACTTACTCCAATTTTTTATTTCTCCTTATTGTTTAGAGGATATATAAATACGCAAAAAAATATATATATAAGTAAATATAAACCTTTTAGTTGTATAATAAATCTAAACAAGAGGTATATCAATAATAATATTCATAGGTAACTATTATAATATTTAACTTCTTTTCATAATTCAAAATAGTATTTTGATTTGACGGATAGAACTTGATGAAATTCACTGCAAGAACCCATGAATCCTCGGTGTGTCGGAGGGGATCTTGAGATGAGGGCGGCGTATCGGGCGGGAGCGAGAGCATCACAGACGAGGAATAGACGCTTTATAATTTCATTTTTTGTTTTACAACTCGCTATATAGGCTTTGGAGTATCATTGTCAGTACAAGTAAACCCATATCATTATATATAGATATGTATATATATATATATATATATATATATCTTTATAAAGATACATATGTTAACTTTACTTTTATTGAGGGTACCTGAGTCAAGTATCATGTTCCATTATCGCCGTATTCATAGCCTCTATATTTTTGCAACATATTAATTGCAGGCTGATTCTTGACCATTTTGTTTTATTAGTAGTATTTTATAGTAAAACCATTATTCTATTATGTATTTATTACGTGATCTTGTATTATTTTTTGTCATTTATACTTTACGTTCGTAATGTATAGTTTTAAAAACATCTTAGAATAAAAACCGAACAGCTTTCGAATTTTTATGCTTTTGAGAAATAAAAAAAGATATTATAGATTTTTTTTCTGAATTAAGTTGTTAAACATTTTTGAGTATTTTTTAATTACATTTATAAATAGAAAAATATTTGGATGAACTCAGCTTGAAATATAGTGCAACATAATGATTTATTAAGGGCAACTACTTTTTGTTAAAGTTTTTTTTGGGTCTAAGATCGTAGAAGGAAAAATAAAAACAATTGCGAAAATATGGTTTCCTGGTTATCCAAATACTTTTGCACAATACATATTTTTATATTAGTTTATTTTTGAACATAAATCTTCTTTGAAATACATCAGTTGCTCATATATTCCATCTTGGTGACATAAAAACAACAAATATAAAACGATATCCAATAGAATTTTCAACATTTGTCTTCCACATTTTTCATACAAAGAGCCCTTGTGCCTTTGCTAAAAAAAAACACACAAATTGATGCAAGGTTTCTTACATTTGTTTATAATATACGATATCCTTTGATCATTCATGATATATGATAGTACGATGCAGATTTTGTAACAGGGCCTGAAGGCAGTTCCTTGGAATGGACGAGTGGCCTCATAAATCATAAATCTTTAATTAGAGATTATGATTCCCCCAAAGAGAGGGGGGGGGGGGGAGGGGAGGAGGTTGGAGGGCTTAGAAATATGCAATATGTATATACAAAGGTACTAAAAAAGATAGTCTGAAGATGTCCTTTCATAAATCAAATTGGGTTCCAGGAAAACACACACACACACACCCATTGATATATGGAATAGTAATTATGTTAATATGTTTTATTGTGCCTTAGACCACAAGTAATTATATAGTATATACTTAATCATAACACGACTTCCATTACTATATTGTATAAAATGAAGGTAGTGACCCAAAGCATTCATAAATATATGCAGTCATTTTACACAAATGTATTTTTCAAAAATAAAATTAGTACCTTTTTCATTTCAAAAAAGCAATTACGTAAAAATATGAATAATTAAATGATTGCTTGCTAAAAATCAACAATAAAGTGATCATACATTAAATAAAAAAAACTTAAATAGTGTAAAAATCAAACTTAATCGAGTAATAAAAAAATATGCAGTAGACAATTACATTTATTTTTACATTTTTTCATATTTCAAGGGATGAATAAGCAAAATAGCTGGTAAATTGCTTAATCAAACCAAAGTTATTTTGAATGAGGTTGGTAAATGTTGACCTTCCCTGGTGGGAAGAGAATCTAACATTGAGAATTTACACGCTGAGTTAATGCTTTAGTCCATTTATTTTAGGTTTTTAAATCATTTTATTGTAATCCTAATAATTTAAGAGACCATTTGAAGAGTTGATTAGTAAAATGAAAGATTATCAACAAAAGAGTTACTTAATGACGTCCTCCAAGAAGGATCAACGTTCTCTCTCTCTCTCTCTCTCTATAAATATATATATATATAATATATATATATATATGTAAATATCGCCATTACAGATCTAGGCTTCGTCCAATCAAATGCGATATAAATAAGAAGTTGCTATTAATTTAAAAATGTATTCCAAAAAACAAAGCAATAAACAGAAGGGATTGGAATATAAAAAATTAAAAAAAGCTTAGTTGAAATCGAACTATCCTAACCATGACCCTAGTAATATATCAAAACTCTAACTTGATTGAATGATATCGATATCTTAACGCAATACAAAAAATAATGCTTTTAACTTATAGAATACGACTTTTATTCAAAATAACTCTCTTTAACATTTTTTACATACTTTTTTAGCATCTTGGAAAAAATGAGTACTACAGGAAAATCAATACGAAAGGCGTATTTTTTAAGTATTTACAATAATATTATTAAATGAAAGATATCTAAAAAAATATTTGTAATTTTTGTCATTGCATATTTTATTTGATTAATATGAAAAATTAAAACAACTTTATTATTTACTAAATACTCGCTTATTTATTATGTTTATGTTTTCAAATGACTACAAAGACCTATAATTCAAATACTTCTATAAGGAGCAAAAACATGGCACTTCCATGGAGAAGAGGAAATAGTTTATTAGTCTAAGAAGACATTCAGGAAAACCCCTGAGGGAGGGATAAAATACTTTTGTGCAATACTTATCAACAAAAAGAACATCAAGGAAAAGTTTAACATTTTATCTTAAAACAACATGCTTGAAAGGGTTTTTTCCTAAGCCGAGAGGCATATTAATGTTGGACTTTGATATTAAAAAGCTGATCCACATCTTCTTTTTCTTTGTAGTAAATACATATACAATATACACCTAATAAACTTTTTTCTTTTTACATAAATATATGTATACTTAATAAGCTCTGAGCTTTGAAACACTTAAAATATTTCTTAAAATGTTTTCAAAAGATTAAATATGTTATTTTTAAATCAAGTAATTTAGAATATAATGATGAAAATAGTATAATAGATGACATTAGAGTCTATTGTTCAAAGTTCTTAAATGACATAGAAATAATTATTTATTAAATAATGACTTATGAAGGTAAATTATGAGTCGTTGATGGATGATGTAATTACTTGTACTGTATTAATACATGATTCAAATCATGATTTCCGTCCCTCTCATCACAAATTTTCGATGATCAAAAACCTCTTAATGATAACAGGTACGGAGAAAAAGACTGCGTAAGGAAGCTTATTCGAATCTCAATATCTGAGGGCATAAGTTCGACTCTAGAGAGGGGGGGGGGGGTCAACATTGATCGAGAAGGATAATATTCGAGAAGGGAGAGCGATAGCTCAGTGTGGTTTTTTTTGCCTTTATGGTTCGATAGAATTGCATCCGACAGGATATAAATAAGCATTATAGCAAATGTGTTTAGGCGTGTTCAACTTACAATGTTGAGGGCAATGATTCGCAAGTCAGTTTTGGTAATCTCATTAATAAGATCCTGGGTTCGAGTGACTAATTTACACGCTAATGTGCTTATCTAAATCTAGTCGGATTCAATTCTATCGAACTAAATAGACAAAAACAAAGAAAGGGGACCTTTTTTCGTAGGAGATTAATGAAATTAAAGAAGGAATAAAAAAATGTATTTTTACACTTTACTGATGGTGTGAGCATTAACTTGGGATAGTATATCATCCCTAAAACACAAATTGGTCCTTTTGAATGAACTTCTCCAAAATCACCCATTAATTTGAAAGAAAACTTCTAATACTTTGAGAAATACGTAAGCAATACAACAAAATATTAACAAATTGGGATATATTTAAGGATGAAATCAATTATCAAAGGATTATATTATTTAGCGAATATAACGTGTACAAAAACTCTTGGCTGCGTACTCTTTTCATAAGTCATATCTACCCTCCTTAAAACGTCCTAAAAATATTGCTGGAGGTGGGCTTTGTCAGTTAGGCTCTATCTTACCCAAATGTTATCTACGAATCGTAGAAGAAATGGGCGTTTTACACGACAAAGACTGGAGAATATTTGATACATCCTCCGAATTTTACAATTGGTTCCATATGGGTACTCCTTTAACGAATTCAGATTGGAAGCATTTTCTCCCTTTTTAGCTTTAGAAATTAGAAAATTACTGATATTTCTAAAAATAATTCCACAGCAATAGAATCCATTAATCGTCGTAAAAGGTATGGTGCCTTGGTTGCAATCGATTTCAGGAAGGCGTTTGACTCCATTCGCCATTGTCAAATTTTAAAGTCAATTAAGTGTCTTCTTCCAAAATGTTTTTAACCCCATCAGGGCTCTATTGTTCGATGGCTCATCTATCCTTTCACTGGAGGGTATCAACAGTCCTCCCATTCATCTTAAGAAGAGTTGTAGACAGGGATGCCCTGTAGCTCCTCTTCTATTTGTGGCAGCGATTAATGAACTCTCGAAAACATTAATTAGAAAGTACTCGGGATTTGGAGTGTCTTTAATGGTGTGAGACATCTGGTCGACCTTTACGCGGACGACGTAACTCTCATGGTAGAAGCCAGCTCAGAAAAACAATTAGTAAAGAGAATTGAAATACTGCTCTCGTCCTTTACCAAATTCGAACATAATTCCGGTCTGAAAATTAATTACAACAAGACAGCCATACTCCCATTGGGTTCCTGGACTCCAGATAGTTCTTCTTTAATTCATAGTTGTCGGGTTGTGTCTTCTGTATGCATTCTTGGTATTGAATGGAGGAAAAATGGTGTCTCGGAGGGTAATTGGTCTCAAATGAGTCGGATGGTTTATAATAAAGTGAGGCAATGGCGCAATCTTTCTCTGCAGAAAAGGATCGACTTATATAATACCCGAGTGATTCCACTGGTGATGTATAGAGCCACATCCATCCCGTTTATTGCTGAATTAGCAATAGTAGAAGAAGACTCTTGGCTGCGCACTCTTTTTCATAAGACATATCTACCCTCCTTAAAACGTCCTAAAAAATTTGCTGGAGGTGGGCTTTGTCAGTTAGGCTCTATCTTACCCAAATGTTATCTACGGATCGTTGAAAAAATGGGCGTTTTACACGACAAAGACTGGATAATATTTGATACATCCTCCGAATTTTACAATTGGTTCCATATGTGTACTCCTTTAACGAATTCAGATTTGGAAGCATTTTCTCCCTTTTTAGCTTCAATACAAAGAATCATATGGACGGTTCTGCTTAATTTATTTTCTGATACTGTTGTGGATGTAATTTATGAAAATAGGGAAAAAGAACCTTTTCTCAAAAATTTGGATCTCCTGTTGCATTAGAGAGAATCGCTTTATTTCAAAATATTATAACACTCCATGACCTGAGATCGGCTCCTGTCTTCAATGTAGGTAGGTTTCGATTTCCTTTAGAACGTTCATGCAGTGATTTTAGTCCGTCCATGCCTTGGTTTTTAAAATTGTATACCCATAGTGAAGAGTCCTTTGGATCTATATCAGAGAGCTTCTTACAATTGCTTGGTCTTCCTCAATCATGGAAACAGAGGATTTTTCGGTCGACATGTGGTATAATTGATAGTGCCAAATTTACAGCTCAGTTTCAGATTTCTGCTCGTTTACTTAGATTTTATTACCCTTGTAATAACTGTTGGGCTTTATTCAACTCAATCATTCATGCCTTTGCTGAATGTCCTGTGTTTATGGTAGTCAAGCGTTTTATTCAAATAAATGTGTGCGAAAATAAAATAATTTCCTCAAAGCTTATAAAAGCCTTATTTTGTTGGTGTTTATAAACGAAAATATAATGCCCCCCCCCCCTTATCCAAAAAACTATAGACGCAGCACTTTTAAATATAAAATCGTTAGTTGCAAAAAAAAAAATTACGACAAACTCTTTCATCGAGGTCGAGGACCTAAGGGCAATAATCATTGGAGCCACCGCCCGCTACACAGCTCTGCAAATTAAGATTCCGAACGCAACATCAGATGATTGGAAATGGGCTGGAAATGTCGTCCGATTCGTACCATCGAGACCAATTCAATTTTTTAAATCAGCCAAGAGGATTTTAAGAAAATATCAGCGTTTGTTAAGGAAAAAATAAATTGTCATATTATATTTAGGTCATCACTTTTTAACAGTAAATCTGAACTATAACGTTCATTATGTTTTCACGCAACTGTTGAAGAGAGTTTTATTATATATTTATTTGTATATTTAGTGTAGTATGTATTACACTGTATTATTTGTTACAAATATTAAATAAAACTTCGTGACAGGAAAAAAAAATCAGAAGATTTTTCTCGTAAAACTATAATAAAATATCATTATATAAAATAAATATTAAATTTTAATGGTGTTTATATATACATTTGTTCAATAATATAGTGTATTAATAAATAAAACTTTAATATCTTTTGTCCTCTCTGCATTATTTTTTTATAAACATTTGTTTGGATAAAAAATATATTATATTCGATATACCACAATAATTAAAAAACATTTCAAAAATATTTTTTCATCTCAAAAGTTTCAGTTTAAATATTTATGGGGGTTTAATACATTTTCCCCTTCTAGTTAGACCTTTCCATACTCTTTTCCAGCCATATAACTACACAAACACCATCACTACTTTACCAGCTCTCTTCTTTCGATCGTTTTAATGAAGTAAACTCATTCCCATGTGATTTATTAAGCATATAAATTACTCTGAAGGTTTTCTGTTATAAAACCTGTTCTATATATATATATATATATATATATATATATACTATATATATAATACACATAATAAATAAAGGAGTTAATTTTACACTAATAATCAGTAACAATTAGATCCTTGATCAACGAAAAAAATAATGCCCATGTTCTAGAGAAGACCTTTATCTTGTGAATTGATACTCCAAAATGGAGTTTCATATTGTCTTCATTAACTTATTCAGGAAGTGTTATGATTCAGAGGAATAAAAGACAACTGGTATAACCAAGTAAGTCAATATAACTATTAGGTCTTATGATCAAATAAATAGATTCAGCCTTTATACGGAGCTATTGATGAGGTGGAGAAGAAAAATAAGAAAAAAAATATTGACATGATAATATTTTCTTTCTAAACATCTTGTAACCAATAGCATTAGCATAATAATAAGGGCTGAGCTAGAGATATTCTTATTCAATTTTCTTGAATGGAAATTTTTGATAGGCAAAGCCATTAGAGGGAGAAAGAGGAAGGAAAAATCATCGTTTTTTGGCATCATAACTATCCTAGTAGAGTCTTTCCTGGGTCCAAGTTTATATTATCATTACGTCTTAATAGGAAGTAGTTATAATGAATACATTCTATAGGAGGTACGACAGAATATATATATTTAAATATGTAAGGATGTATGTATATTTAGCACTGGTAGTAAAACTAAAATAAATGTTTTATAATAGTTTAATAGGTTATATATAAATTTAAAAAAGTTAATTCTTTTATTTAAAAATTAAAAAAAGTGCCCAATATTACCAATTATCTTATTTGACGATCTTACTTTGCGAAAAAACACCTTACAAAATTATTACTTGAACTCTTTAGTATAAAAATATATGTTAAATTGTCATGCATTTATATTCTTAATTTTTTTCAAAAGCATTAAAATTTAAACAACTTGAAATAAGTTTAATAAATGAATTAGAGCATTAAAACACCTTTAAATCAATATATCTGATATTAAATAACATTTTTATCATATTCTTATGTTTTAAATCAGAAATATGTTAAGTAAAATATCTTGTAAGGCCTTTTCAATTAGTTATGAAAATGAAATAGAGCGAAAACATTTATGAGTAAGTCGTTTAAATGCCAATTATTATATAAATACATATTTCGCTCCTAACCAAATGTCGCATTACTCTTATTCTTATATGTTTGCAACAAACAAAAAAAAGAAATCTCATAAAATGCATAAATGCAAACATGTATCTTCTTCTTGACTTCTAGGTACTTGACAAATTGGCATATCCTTGAGCAATTGACATACATATTATGTACATAAGAGGCAAATTACATGAAAACTTGTGAAAAAACAACAACATTAAAGTTATATTGTTTTGGTGCTCATATACCATATTCATTTACAGGGTTCATGATAAGAATGGGGAAGAAGGTAAACAAAGTTGTATATAGCCCTGAGCTAGCCAGATGCTCGCTGGATTATCCAAGGAGTGGGTGGCTCGTATCTAAGGAGGTCGAAGGGGAACTCATTGAAAAATAATTTGATTAATAATTATGATAATAAAAACAGTTGACATTATAAAAAATGTTATGTGTAAACTTCTACTCAGATATAATAATACATCATTCAGAGTCTTTTCTCATGAGCCTTGATCAATGGAATTGACGAATCATGTGAATAACTTTTCTAATAAAAGCAATCATTGATTCATTTGATAAAGGAAGTCATCACACTTGAGACTATGATGCCCTGTTATAATGTTTGATCTTTCATTGCCTATAGGCAGATCTTTATTTGAATATAAGATGAAGAAAAAGAAGGAATAATAGCTGATAGCTTAAAAGATATATTTTTTGGTGGTTTTGCATCAACTACCATTTTTATTTACTCAACACAAATAATATATTAAATGTAACTTGAACAAACTCATCCATAAACATACTTTTTCAGTTAGCAATTAGTATTTCTATCTTTATACGACATAACATTTTACTTTGACATGGGAATCGGTATCAATGTCCAACATTTTTGATCAGAAGGTTTGTTTGTAAGTTATATAATTACTTAAAACCGAATAAAATAGAGATTTGAGTAGAAATTATAAAATTAAATAGATGGATTACTTAATACTATCCAAAGATAAATATTTATTATTATGTGACTTTTATCTAGTTTATAGATATTTTAGATTATTGTTTGCTTATGTTTCAATATAATCTAGCCGAGATTTTCAACAGATTTTTGTATATAAAGTATTTTTAATTGTATTTTTTAAATATGAATAATTATTTTAATATTAAAATTAAACAATTATATCAATTTTATATAGAATGAATATTGTTATATCTTTATTGTCTCTTACCTGATGATCAAAGTCAGCGTAGTTCCCGTAGCCAAGGTGATCACATGAGCACTTGCAGTACTTGATATGCTGCTGGATTTCGTAGTCTGAGTCACCGTCCTGTATGGGAAAGGAGGCACAACGCGTGGAATGCCGCTCCTTGATTGAGCTGTAGCCACCTCCAGATCGACTCCTTCGATGTCGCTGTGGACCCTCAGCCCATTCCTCGGAGGCCTCAGTGAGACCTTCAACATAAGCGGCTGCAGAAGAGCCAAGCGAGGCATAGCCTTGGCTCTGACAGGATTGAGCCACGCTGCTGACCCGGCGAGAAGGGTCCAGGAGCCAGGAAGGCGGTGGCGCAGACGGGGGTGGCTGCGTGCCAGCAGCCACAGGCATCTCCAGGACTGTTTGCTGATTATTGCTGTCGGAATCGTAGCAGGTGCAGGGAGGGGAGGAATCAGGATTGCTTCCACCAATGGCACCCGTGGGGGCTTTGGACTTCTTTGGCCGCATGCTTGGAAATGTGGAATTGATTTGAAGGAGCTCATCGTCATAGGAAAAAGTCCGTGTCTTAAATATAGAGGCCGAAGATGCGTTTTGCCCCCCGCCTTCACTCTTGGCCTTACGAAGATCTAAGCTCCTCGACTTCTTTTCACCCACGGGTGAAGCCCGATGATGATCCACTTCCAACTGGTAGTCGCAGGACTTTAAGCGTCGATGTCCCATTTTCTTTCGCTCCCTCTCCATTTTTCGTTGCTTTTCAGCCATTTCTAAAGCAGCCTTCTCCTTTTCCGCCATTTCCTTTTCCAACATGACTCTTTCCAGCTCGGAGCCGATGTTTTCCACCTTCGCCTTGAGGAGGATACCTTCCAGCTCGGTTTTCATTTGATCCTTGGTCTTCTTTGGCACGGCACCCTCGCTGGCATGCGGGGCATGAAGCTCAACAACGGATTTTCCAGTCGTATTGCCTCCCTCAGGCTCCTTCGGTTCCAATATTTTCTCTAGTGAGCTTTCTCTCTTATGATCCCTCGACCGGGCCTTCTTCTCACGCTCTTCATGCTGTAAGCGCTCAAATTCCTCCTGCTGCTTGAGGTTAATGATTTCCCGGAGCTCCTGCTCCTTCCTTTCAATCTCTATGAGTCGCTCCTTTTCCCGCTGATCCTGTTCGACCTTTCGCTCCAGTTCTTCCCTTCCCTTTTGCCTCTCTTTGTCTAGGAGGCGGCGATGTTCCCGCTCTTTCTTTTCAAGTCTTTCTGGAGTCTTTCTTTTTCCTGTTGTGCCATTTGGATTTGCCGGCGCTCCTTTTCGAGCTGCTGTCGAAGGAGGACATCATCCTCGTCCTCTGGATGTCCTCCCCCATGCGTGTGGTGTTGTCCAGTGTGTCGAACGTGGGAGGATGTGGCATAGGAGGAGGTGGAGTTGACTTGTGATGTGAGCGAGAGCTTTTGGACTTTCGAGGCTCTGGGTCGTGTCCCATGTAGTTGGAGGATGTGATTGTTTTTCGTCTAGAGCCCCCCGGCGTGCTGATTGGGGGGAAGTAGGCGCCGTATTTGGCTGAGGACTCGTCTTTGGATCCAGTGCTCTTTGACTCGGAGAGGCATTTATGACGATGGGCTCCTGAGAGAATGGACTGGTGGGGTAGCACGGATTGTGGAGGGTGCAAGGAGGGTTGCTGCTGCTGTTGTTGAAGTGAGGAATGGCCATAAAAAATGTCTTTGGCACGAGAAGAGGTGGATGATTTGGCAGTGACAATTAATGAAGGGTCTGAAAGGAATATCAAATCTTGTGTGAAAAACCTTATTAGCACAATGCCACATTTAATTAAAGAGGCGTTGTAATTGATTTTTACGGATAGTTTCTAAAAAAACTACTTCTCATGTAGCTTAGAGACTTAATGGAAATATCTTAAACCACATGTTTTTTAAAGGACTGGATTTTACAACTGAAGTTTCCAGAGAATGACAATAAATACAATTACTATCAATGGTCATAATGGAAATCATTCGAATTTCAATATTTTTTACTTTGCAAATGTATTTTGTATACCCTATTTATAGATTACTTTTATTCCTTTTCATCAAGTTCGCAAATTTTAAATAACATGGATGCTTTTAAGTTAAGTTCAAATGATTTCTATTAGGATAATAGTTCAAAATTTTAAGTTTATATATATATATGTCATATAAAATTACGCATAAGAAAATAGATAAACAATCTAAATCGATTCTTAAAGAGGCTTTTTTGAAAAAGGGTTGATATCATTATGAGACTGTGATCAAAACAAATCTAACATTTATTTGTATTCTTGACTCTAATAAAAAAAGAAATCAAACTATTAAATAATTACTTTGAAAAATAAAAAATAAACTCTATATATAATATTAAAGAAAGAAAAAAAGAAATTTCCCACAAACCCTCCACATTTTTTTAAATATTTAATGTACATGTGTGAAAATAAAATAAAATAAGAAAATAAAATCCGACGACACTCACTTGCACCTGTTCAATCATGAATGGCCTGACGCCGACTGACTTGTATTGGAGCTGTAAAAAAAATGAGCATGCGCAGTAGTCATGCTCCCAACTACACAGCAAGTCCCACCCCCATAGCTGTGTTCGTTTGACCAATAAAACCAAAAGTCGGATACTTTTTGATCACAATGCTCATATTTTTTATTTTTTTTGCTTGTCTTATCAATTAATTTTCTATGTGATAGGGCTTACCATTGAGCTAAAAAGATACGCCAATGCGTAATATTTTCGTCGTCAAAATTAGCTAAAAACTCTGTATACATACATGTATGTATATATATATATTTATTTATATGTATATATACGCCAATGCGTAATATTTTTGGTCTTCAAAAATAACCAAAGTCTCTGTATATATATATATATATATATATATATATATTATATATATATATATATATATATATCTATATATATATATATATGTACAAGCACCATTTAATACTCTGTAGTATCGAGTAAATATCTACCCAAACTGCTTTGGGTCTTTATTACTTTGATTTTTTTTTGTGTGTGCAGAAAATGCTTTCTCATTTTTCTCTTTATGCCCAAAAATCTTCTTTAAAAATAGGGAGTTGATTAACCTTATTCTTTTATAGTTTGTACTTAATCCTGAGGGGTCTTAGGTAAACATTAAGTTGTTTTTTTGCATTGTACCATAAGTTAATAATAATACCACTACTACTAAATCTACAACACTAATAATAGTTGCTGCTCCTTCTGCTTCTCTCGTTGTAGTAAAGCTTAATGGCATTGTGTTGAGCATAGAAAATCCTTTATATTGTGAGAAAATTGCATATTCAATGTTCATTAGTAAGGAAGGTTTTTTTTTTTTTCATGTTTGGACGGGTAAGCATAATAAAAATAATGATGAAAAAAATTATATCTTAGAACATGCATTACTTTTTCCACTATAAAGGAAATTCTCTCTCCTTATGATTGGTGAGGCTAAACTATTCCAAGAAATAATTTATTAAAGCATCCATTAGTCTGTGAAGGCTATTCGCTTTTGCAAAAACCAATGATTCCTAGTTAAATTATCTTATAATATCAAAGAAGGAGTCTTTAAAAAAAACAATGTAGTAAAAGTATTTCATCTCGATTCCACAGGCTGCTACTCTCATTATCTTAATCCCAAACCTTCAAATGTCAGGACGTAGGTTCGAGTTCCCCCAAGAGGGGAAGGTTAAATTGATTCACTTTTTTTTTGAAAAATCTTATGTTAGATGGTTTGATTTGAATGCTTTGAATATTCTCATGGATTCAACCTAATCCAAGAGGCAAATATCATACTATTTCATGAAGATTTTTTGATGCACTTTAAAGAATGGTCAGTAATTAAGCAGATACTAAATATGCAGAAACAAAATTTTTGATCATATTTGGCGAGAGTTATAAAGTTTTTTTGTCCAGTACATAGCTTTAAATGTTTTTTAAATGCATAGAATTGGATTTTTATGTTTCAATGTATTTTATGTTCTTATTTGATGCTTAATTTTACGTTTTCAAACATGTTCATATTTGTTTGATATAAGCACATTATTTAAAAAAATTATTTTTCTATTATGAATAATAAAGAACATGGCTAAAGGGAAAATAGTCATTTTGAATATCTTAGAAAAGATAAAGCTAGTATTGAAAGCAATAGTCTGCGTTACTTGATACAAGTATGGCTTATATTTTCGATGTAATACTTTCCTTGGACGACGAGCCTTTGCTCGGCGGCAGTGTTGCTGCTGATAGGAGGATGCGCCTTGTTATCTCCATGATGATGTGAATGAGTGTGGCCTCGATGAGCAGGGACAGTCTTGCTTTTATGTCGTGAGGACCTTGAGCGCTGTCGGCCAAGGGCAGTGGAGGAGAAGCTGAGCTTTTCCTCCGGTGATGATGGTGCTGATGTTGTCGATTCTTGGAGGGGCTCTTGGAAGAGGAAGTCGTGCTCTTTGAGCGACGGCGACGAAATTCTTTCATCTGTTCTTCCAACTCGGCTTGGATCTCATTCTGAAAGTCCTTCAGAGACGCTCATTATTTCCATCATCCTCGCGGTGGCCGCGAGAGTGGCGATGACGATGGCGACCCCGGCTCACACCACCAGCGCCACCGCTCTGAGATCCCTCACAACGGTTTGAAGGCGTCTTCTTACTACTACTGCGAACACGCTGAGAGGAGTCCATCCCAAAGAGTTGTCTAAAAAGAGAAAATGTATTTATTTAGAGATAAAAATTGTAATTTTATAAAATATTAAACATAAATAAATAAATTCCCAATATTTGGCTTTTTTAAACCCCCAGCAATAGTATATTAATCAGAACATTTACTTATTAAAACAGACTTTTATTTATAAAAATTACACTATTCAAGTTATGCTGAATTTGTATAAAATTGTTTGTTTTCAGCTAGAAGTCAATAAGTTTCCTATATTTTATATTTGTTCATTGTAGGCTTGAACTTTTAAATATCTAATCTTATTTACATTGGTGTTGTAATCCCAAAATTTATTGTTTGCATTTAATCAAACGGGACAAAGAAGTTGGAAATACTTTCAAAAGGGTTTCCTCACTCATAAATAATTTATAAATCATGTCTCGTCTTCAATAAAGCTTTTTATACGTTATGCCCAAAAAATTCTTTGCTCTAAACGATATTTTTCTCATCTTTTAGATTTATTTAATGGCTTACAAAGTAATAGGCAGTATCATTTATAATAAGAAGAAAAGAAATAACATTTTATTCAAAAGAGCTCAAATTTCTGTCATTGTTGGCATGATTGGCGGGCACATCGGACTCAACAGGCATCTTTTCAAGATGGGAAAGGTCTACACCCAACTTGTAGATTATGTAACTAGGATGACGAAACTCCACACCACCTTATCTTCGACTGCCCAATAACAATGGAAAGAATGATGGCTCTCAAGGGAGAGATTAAAGATAGGAAGTTATCCTAGGAGGAATATATTTTAAAAGTATATAAATGTTTATGTGTTTTCAAACATATTTTTAATATTAAAGATCGTAGCTCCAAGATAGGTTCACTACCGGCTGATACCTGATTAAGTTACGGTGAGGTGGGTCCAATCTAGAAGCTAAACTAACAAACATTTTATTTAAAAATAAAATTGTCTTACTGGATTCCATTTTCAAGTCTTGGCTTTCTCTAGATCTTAACCACAAGAAATTTTCCATAGTAAAATTTAAATTTCTTATAGTCTTCAACTTGCTTTAAAACATATCTATGAATGAAGCATTATGCAAATTTGTAAGTCATTACAGCTAAATTTTTTGAAAACTATATAATTGAAATTCAAATTAGTGAATGGTTAGTGAATTCATAAAAAGGTATATATATTAATAAATATTCATGGAATATTTTGTAATTTATATTTATGAGGAAATTTTCGTATTAAGATATGCCACGTACTTCATTAGATAATGTTTCTAGACCATTTACTTTGTTTAGTTAAGCATAGCTATAATCATGATTTAAAAAGACATAAGATATTGTTTTCCTTGTTTCTTATTATATACCGTTAAACTAATATAATTGTATCAAGGTAATATAAAACCGAATTTAATATTCGATCAAGTTTTTTGGTACCAAATACAAGTATATTTCATGCGAATATTTAATTACATATTTAACAAATTAATATATACATTTACAAATGAATCACATTTGTAATAAAGTTTTCAATTATACTCATAAAATCACCCAGGGGGGCAACTTTAGCAGATTGTAATGTACATATATGTATGTAAAACTCTACTTTTGCTGTTATATAATTAATTTGGTATGATAGGGACCCACATAAATGAAGACAAATTATCTCATTCTCAATACTAATTAAATCCTCGTATAAAATAGTCACCAAGTGCCCTAAAATCCGAACTACATACAAACGTCAAGAAGTTTTCCTTGCTTCGTTGCAAAGGAAACAACTTTTTTTCCTCCCAAGTCCTTCTATATAGGGGTCCCAAGGACAAAGTATTCCTCACAACTCTGTACTTCAACCCTTAGAATTATATCCCGTAGCAAATTAATTCATATCAGACTTTCTTCCGCACTGAAGTCATTTTTTCGGTTATTTTTTTATATAAATACTATTAATGCTCTAAAACTACAAATGGTATTAAATTGACATATGGTCTGATTAGTAGCATATAGCAATATTAATCACTAATGTTCAAATTGACTTTCGTAATATAAAACTGTACTATTTAAGTAAACTTATGGCTGCTATGGAAACACCAAAAGACAACTGTGTAGAACCATGTTATAAGAACACAAAAAACCTTTAAATATTTTTTATATGGATCCTACTTTTTCTTGCTTTGACAGGTGGTTCGAGTATTTGAGTTGTATTCAAAGTATGTTTTTGTCATGTTTTCATATATAATGAAACGTCATAGTATATTTTTTCATATAATCCAAAACCTAATATGGGCAATGACATTTTTTATGACATTAGCGAAAAGAATAACATTATTATTTTACTATTCCCTCTTCTCAGTGTGGCATCATCGTTAAAAACCACCCAAAAGGGAATATGAACATATCTGTTTTCGGTTAAATATATTTTATCCGGTAATCTGCGAAATTTTTATATAGTGTCAAAATGAAATGCACTAAAATTTTATAATTGAAACATACTAAAATTATTCAGGGCAGTTTCAAAAATACATCTATAATGTTTTTATGTATTCTATAATGTTTATATACGTATTTTTACCCAATTTTACCTACTTTTTATAATTGTATCTTATGTAATACAAACACAAAAGACCTTAAAAAATAAATAAACACTTTAGTTCACATTTGCCCTGAAGAATAATCAAACATAAAAGGACGTATCATTTATTACATTTGTTATAAAACTCAGGATGTCATTTTAAAATCCTTTTGATAGTTTTCATTTAATGCTTCGATCTTATTGGCACATATTTATTTATGCCACCAGCCCATTTCCACGTTTGTGCTCCTAAATCCGGGATAACATACTTCATATTTCAATATACCTTAGGATTTACATAATATTATAATAAAATTTGTCATTAATGATCTCCATTATTAAATTTTATTTATATTTCCAGACATGCAAAGAGAGGAGACATAAAGCACTTTCCTTTAGAATAATAAAGGATATAATAATGATAATAAAATATGTTTGTATTGTGTTTGCTCTTTCATTAAGCTTTTTGCAAGCATCAAATGTAAAGAAGAGTAAAACCCTCAGGACAAATAGCAAAACACACATTATAAAAATAATTAAATTACGTTCAAAGTCACCTTTTTCTCTTAAAGGAAGAAGACAATGTCTTTAGAGACTGAAAAGAAATCAACAGGCTTTGGGAAGGAGTGGACAAAACCTTTGAGGAACGTTTGGGGAGACAATCAACACAGGTTGAGAAGCTCTACGGTTTTCATCCCCAGTCGAAAATGTTCGGAACCACCTCCAAAGTAATAGCCATATTTCAAACCTTGATAGCATATGCATATTTTACGAAAATAAAGTTAAGCAATTCAATTGTCACCTTTGCTTTAAATGAAAATATTTTTTTAGAATATTTTTGATTTGATTTTTTAAAGATCATTGTCCTTTTAATACACTTTGTATGAATGTTTTTTATCTGTTTTCCATGTGGTTGTTTGAAAGCTTTATTTTATTAGTATTTTATGTACTATGTTCGTTTTTTTAGTTTTCTCTCTGTTGTGATTTAAATAAGGATAAATAAAATATATGTGAAAAAAATATGATTACTAATGTTATTCTTCTAGCCTGCCCGTATGATGTCATTAAAAACCATCAAGAAGCTAAATTTCAGCTCTTTTGACAATATGAACATACAATGCATAACAATGCCCCTTTAAAGTAATAACTGATGGAATTTTTAACATAAATGTAAGGGTTATATGAATATGTTAAAGTTTGTATAGAGAACACTTTTTTGACATCTACTTTTTTATTTGATATTTGTTAAATTGCACGATGACATGTATTTTTGTGTAGTGTACTTTGCCGAATAAACTTCGACCATACATGCAATGTTTATATATTTTCCCTTCTTAATTATAGTGTTTTCACTTGTTTGTCTTATAAGTCGGAGTGAAGTATAGTCCAAACATACTGTACGCATCAATTATCTATTTAGTAATAGGCACGTTTTGCCATTTAAGTTCAGTATTGAAGGCATAGGAAAAAGTTATTATTTTTGATTTTTTTTTCTCTAGATTGATTTAAATCGACTAATTAAATAAGGACAATTCAGTATTTATCAGGGTGTACTACAAAGAATGAACCAAATCATGAAAAAGTCAGAATTGCTATTAAAAAACACTTCGAAACTAAGAAATATAATCTCACTATGCTATGACCACGTCATGACAGTTCCGCCTAAGCTTCTTGAGTTGATCCAACAGCTCGTCTTCACTCACCCCCTTCATCACCCGCTAACGGCAGGTATGGCTTCCTCGTGCCCCCCCCCCCCCAAAAAAAAAAAAAAAAAAAAAACCTTGTACTTAAAAAGCAGATGTTTCAACTTCCCAAAAAGGAACCTGTCAAATAAATTCTTATTTTAGCTGTAGGGGCTCAATTTAACCGATTACAAAATACTTCTTAATGTTTCTTTAGCGCATTTTTATTTCAGCCGTTAATACTTTTTTTAGAGACAAATGTTGGTTCCTTATTTTCATTTCAAAGAATCTACAGCTCATTTCGAAGAAGTCCCTTTCCTCGTGGGAAATTTGCTCCAGTCTTAATTTATATTTTTCGCATATATTCGTACAAAAACTCTGATTAATATACCCAATATATACACTTTGATCGCAAAAACAGTATTCGATTAAGGGCGTTTATGATAATTAATTAAGAATTAATTAATCAAAATTAACCTTTCCTAATTATAGCCTATATTTAAATAGTATTATATAATAGTTCAATATATAAAATAACCCATCAAAATATATGTTTAAACGCAATTATATCCTAATAAAGACTATTTAAGATCCGTAATCGTAAATCTTAAAATAGTTTATACCTGTCATTTTAATTGAAAAAAATGCAATATAAGTAAGGCCCCATGTGAGCAAATTAGTATACCATAGTAGATGTTTATATCATAATTATGCATAAATATAAATATCTTATAGCAATTTCTAAAGTAGTAAGTAAATCAAATAAGTCATTCAATTTCTATTGTTTTAATTTTTAACTATATCTTCTTTTCATTATGTGGTTTTTATGCTTGCAAGGTCCTTTGTTATTGATCTTTGTATGTATATTGCAAAGTTTTAAATAGTATGATTATTTTATATTCTGACAGCCTACTTTAGAAATTGGTCTTATATTTTCATTTTAAGATTATTTATAAATATATGCAGTTGCTTTTAAAAACTAAGACCTATGTTCGGATGATATCTACTACTTTACATGCCTTTTGAAAAGAAAAGAAATGAAATTGAATCTCTAAGTATATGTGTAACTTTGTTTACATACATATATAGGTGTTTGTTTGTACATATATGTAAAGAGTATCCCTTCATTAAAAACTACATATTAATTAAGGCAAAGAAATTCAGACAACCAATCAAAAGCTTTCCTCTGTTTTAATCATCCCTCGTAGCTTTCGAAGTTCTTAATTAAAGCAAGAAATACTTTTTTTAAAGAAACTGAAAAAAATATGAAGCTTTTTTCTAAGAATCTCGTTTGAGCCTAGACGTGAATAAAATAAAGTTAAATTATCGATTATATTAATAGTGAAATGGGTAAAGTTGGTACAATAGTTATGAACAGAAAAACTAATATTAGTTATCGGAATTTTCATGCAATAATTTTTAAACTTCTGAAAATTTCAAGCATTTTTTATTAGACAAATGATATTGTGAAATTAATGGATTATCTATTAAATATTATACTTTTTTTCATAACTACAAATCGAATATATATACATATATAATTTTTGTTACAAATCAGCTGTATATATAAAAATTTATATTTATACATATATATATATATATGTATTTATATATATACACATATATATAATTAATATATATACAGCTGATTTTTAACAAAAATTATAATTCTCGATAGTCCATCAGTATTGGAAGAAAAGGCGATAAGTAATAATATATTAAGTCTTCATCGTACATCGCACGATTGTCTATTTCGTGATGGACGTTTTCGTTTTCCTTTGGAAAGAGCAGCTCATTTACACACACCCCTTGTCCATGGCACCTCAAAATGTCATCTCTAGGCTTCTATGAGGAAGCTGAGTCTATTGCCAACGTCCATATAAAAAAGCTTTCCCTTCCAGGGGAATGGAAATCAAGGATATTTAAATTCTCTCTCTGGAATCTACGACGGAAAAAATATCACGGCTCAGTTGCAGATATCTGCTGGTTGTTTATCCTTTGATTTCCATTGCTTTAATTGTGGCAAGTTGTACATCGACGTCGAGCACGAGTTGACTGTCCGCTTGTCATTATATTAAAAAGTTTCTGACAATCAACGTAAGGTCAACAACTGCAAATATACGAAATCAACAATCCTCTTCGGTTTCCTAAGAAAAAAGGTCACAGTTCCAATAAAAGTCAAGCATTGAATTGCTCTGTCAAACTCTGAAGCCTACAAAGCGAGTTGTTGGATGAAAAAAGAAATAGTAAAACCATCCATTCTTCGACCTGTGATGCTCTCAGCTGCCGCCCGAAACACCGCCCTCTCCCTCAAGATTCCCTCCGACACCGAGGACTCATGGGTCCATGCATAGTTTCTACACCTGTCAATTATTTTTGGGAACGTCATCAAATGTTATTCATCCAAATCAAAAGAATATTTTAAAATTATGCAAAAAATATCGAAATATTTTAAATAGATCATCTAAACAAATATATAATTCAATTTTGATATTCCTTATAATTCTCGTTTTCAAAATAAGGTTTTATTGTTTTAAATGGATACCAAAAATGCACTCATTACAATTTATTTTTTACGAAAAAAATTTATATTGATTATAAGAGTCTTTATTTTTCTAAACAATTTATTCAAAATAAATTACAATAAAAATGTCTTTATAATTTCGAAATTGTTATACATATATGAACTAAAATAGATTTCTTACCAAGAGAACCTCATGTAAAACTTAATTAGTTCATCATAATAAAAATATCTTACATCTTTACTACTTTTGGAAATTCAAAAAATCATGGGTTATTACCAAAGATAATAGAAAATACAAGACGAGCAGAACGCAATGTTTAGATTTCTCTGATTAGAAAAGAAAAACTGAAACGTCACACATGACGTCACATTATCGATTTGTTATGATTTATGGCATAAAAATATCTATATTCTTTTTCTTTTCTCTCATTATCTTTCTGTATGTTTGATAGAAAGGACTACTACTTTTATGGACTAGTGAAAAATATAAATAATAATCAAACCTTTTCAGATGTTAATAAATTGGCCTGAAAATTGAAAATCTAATGCAAATAACATATTATTAAACCAATTTCTTTTTTTTGGCTGAAAGTCATGAAAAAGTAGTAACACAGAGTCATAAAAATCTTATTTTTGAAATGAAATTATATACGAGGTTGTGTGTCTTCATCAATATTAGTCCACCATATTATTAAATATTTAAACACATTGTTATTTATTTAGATGGTATAGGAATTGGATATACAGGCAAATCGTCTAAGTGATTACGTCACATTTTTTAAATATTATTATTGGAAATATCCCTCTTTGTTTACATGAGTTCTGCCCACCCCCTCCCCTGAGTTATTCCCATATTTTTGTATGGTCTAAATAGTCTTTCACTCGATGACAGGAGTAATTGGATGTATTAATTTTTTAGACATCTAACTAAGGTTCGTTAAAGCAATAATTACCGTTCAAAATAATATCAAGTGTTTTGTATCAAACGGATGAGGGCATTTCAAAATCAAAATGCATAGTCGTAGTAATCATTATCTTGTATTTAATATGTTGTTAAGAATTATTTTTTTGTTAAAAAAGATGGGAAATCTTCCAAACATTAATTGCCAATGGGTTGAACTTTTAGTTCGTAAAGCCATCTTACACAAGATACACATCCTATGGACTATAATCTACAATGGTTATAGGATATAGGATAGGTATGAAAAGATGTTTCATCTTCTATTAATGATTTTTGTTTATATTATTTATGCGAATAAACTTATCTCTCGTCTCGATGTTTCAAATTTTACGATATATAATAGTTTTTAGCAACTTTCCTTGTTTAAAAAATTACTTTTCTTTAGATTAACATTTCACAAAAGAAGTTTTAATAGTAATTTTCTTGTATAAATTAAATTATGCATAAAAATATACTTAGAAAAGTTGTACATTTTTGTGAAAGATATACACATCGTCTTAAGTGTTTGCATTCATATGTTCATAACATAAACTCTTGAAAAAAATACTGCCTTGGATATTGACAATGGATTTTAGAGTTTAAAAAAGTCTTGAGTTTGAAAATTATATTCCATTTTGAATATCTTTCAATAAAATTTATATATATTATATAAATGTAACAGTTCTATTTTTAAATAAGGATATATAAGCAAAATACATAGACACATAAGATAATAAATGAAGGTACAAATGAATAAATACTAAATTTATTTCGTAGGAGATGAACAATACGTACATTTTATCACGAAGGACTAAAGAGTAAATATTCTATAAAAAACTCAATTATACAATAAAATAAAATGATCCACAAATCTTAAAATGCTTTATAATTGTTGTTTACGTCTTCTGGTGGATGGAGGCCAGGTAGAGGATATTTTTATATATTTCGACGCCGAAGTTAGGTTTATATAACTCTTTGAGTAATCTATCTACCGTCTTTGATTTTAACAATTGGATAAGTCTAATAAAAACAAGATTTAGGTTAAACATTTGTTGAATAATATTTATGTGTTATAATCATTCAATGTGATACTCAATTAACCAGTTATTCATAAAAGTAAACATAAGGTATCATGCCAAATTATTCATGTTTTTTATTATTATAAAAATATTGCTAAAAATGAATACATTATCAATTATTATCTGGTTTGCCTATAAAATGCAATTTTTTCGGTAGGATTGTTAATAATATTCCTATAAGCAATTATATTAAAAAATTATAGATGTCAGCTCATTGCCGCCGAAAGAACTGCTATTTATACTTCCAATAATTATTCCACTTTTTGGTTCATTATAATACGCCGCTCTAGCTATAGTTTTCATTGAATATTTTGACATATTAGATGTACTCGTTATTTAACATATAATAGACGTTGGTACGAAATATTAAATATATATATATATATATATGCATAAAGGAAAAAAACTTTGTCTAAGTTGAATGAGTTTCTATGTATTTCATTCTCTGCTGCATTTAACTTTATGCTTTTATTATGATGGATGTAACTCAAGTAAAATGTATGTTTGGATGCACCTCTCGAATAAGGATTTTATGTGCACTGACCGAGGTATTCCCCTTGGCTAATTGCTATTGGTTAACTCAAAAGATGACTGGGCAGCAGGCCTACCAGAAACCTAAAAAACATTTAATATAACAAGACAAGTTATGGTACAACAATCGGGTCACAAAACATATTATGTTCGAGTCCAATATTGTATAATATAATTTTTTTTTATCACAAATTGTGGTTAAGACTATAAAGTGTTAGGGAATAGAAGAATGGCATTCCTAGAATTGGTTGACGACAAGACTATTTCATGGTTTTATTTGTAAATGTAATCAACAAAACTACCAACGTTAATACAAAGATTTGGAACTTTTTGTAACATATTTTTCTGTTCAAACAAGTGGTAAAATAATTAACACTATTTGCTCATATCCTAGAGCAAACTTGATCATATTGATGTATTTTTATTCCAAATTGGTAGTATTAAATTCATCTTTGTAATAAAAAATATATTACATAACCATTACGTTGACCTTAATTATTCATATTATGCACATATATACAATATATTACCACCTTACTTCGTCTTTTTCTTAATTAAACAACTTCATTAATTATTATTAGTGTGTAAATAGGGGCATTACTCTAAAAGAGAAGGAGAGAAGGAGAAAGAGTTAATTACAGTTTGTTTATCTTCTTTAATAACAAATTTCTTTGAAAAATAGGCTCAGAAATACTAATCTGCTTGTTATTCATTCAATTACTTATGGGGAAAAATTGTATTATGCGTTAATTGTATTTGTCGTTCTAATCTGAAATGACCTCTTATTATAAGATTATGTCGCAAAGGTTTTCATATAAATTAGTTTCATATTCTTACTTTTATTATGATAATGAAATTTTAATGGCTATGACCTCTATTAAGGGTGATTATATAACAAATAATTGATGTTTGAGGGAAGATGTACTTCAATATATTAATATATCAAATGTTTGTCGTTCACATTTTTTGGACAAAGTCAAAGATAATAAATAATACAAGATGTGCAGAACGCAATGTTTAGATTCTTCTGATTAGAAAAGAACAACTGAAACGTCGTACATGACGTCACATTATCGATTTGTTATGATTTATGGCATAAAAATATCTATATTCTCTTTCTTTTTTATTATGATAATGAATTTTAATGGCAATGACTTCTATTAAGGGTTGATTATATAACAAATAATTGATGTTTGAGGGAAGATGTACTTCAATATATTAATATATCAATGTTTGTCGTTCACAATAAATAAAATATTTTTTGGACAAAGTCAAAGATAATAATAATACAAGATGTGCAGAACGCAATGTTTAGATTCCTCTGATTAGAAAAGAAAAACTGAAACGTCGTACATGACGTCACATTATCGATTTGTTAGGATTTATGGCATAAAAATATCTATATTCTCTTTCTTTTCTCTCATTATCTTTCTGTCTGTTTGATAGAAAGGACTACTACTTATATGGACTAGTGAAAAATATAAATAATAATCAAACCTTTTCAGATGTTAAAAATTGGCCTGAAAATTGAAAAGCTAATGCAAATAACATATTATTAAACCAATTTCATTTTTTAGCTGAAAATCATGTGAATGTAGTTACACAGAGTCATAACAATCTTATTTTTTATATGAAATAATATACGAGGTTGTGTGGCTTCATCGATATCAGTCCACCATATTATTAAATATTTAAACACATTGTTATTTATTTAGATGGTGTAGGTATTAGATATACAGGCAAATCGTCTAAGTGATGACGTCACATTTTTTGATTTTATTATTGGAAATATCCCTCTTTGTTTACATGAGTTCAGCCCCCCCCCCCCCCTGGAACAAAGTATAATATAATATTATTCATAACCTTTGAAGATATAAAAAATATTTTTATTTCGAATGTATATGAATATTAAATAAATAAATTATTTTATAATGTTTTAAACTGAATGAGTGCATGGAATATTTTGTGCTCATCCGTCTACAGTAAATGTTTGTATAAAATTAAATTTGTATCAAGATGTTAGGGATCAAAATTGGTTAGATAAATACTTGTTTTTATGTGAATAAGTTTTTATAAGTTCATAAACTGGTAAAATAAATATTTATATTGCTTTTCGTGGGGGTAGTAGGGTGGAGACGAAATATATTATTGGCCATCACGAGCTGCACACCATTGGAATGATTTTAAAAGGATTGTGAGGAAGGAGTCTTTAAAGGTATATATTTTTCCACCTTTTTCATTACTTAATCGTTTTATAATGTAATTTTGCTTAATAATGGTTTTAACACATTTGTTCAAAATATTCTTTTTTGTATTATTAGTTGTTAATATTTTATAGCAGAAAAAAAATGTAATTCAAAGTTATTTTGTCTTTTATCCCTTGGGTTTTAAGAAACCTTAAAAGAGTTATTCTTGAGTCATTATTAAGCGGAACATGAAAAAGTATTTTTAAATAGAAGGAGAAGTTCATTCACATAGTAAATAAAAATTGAAAATCTCAATGTTGGGGTCGCAGGTTCGAATCATTCGAATCGGGATGGTCATTTTTGGTCTACCTCATTGATAAGATCCTAGGTTCGATAGACTAATTATAATGCTATAATGCTTAATTATATCCTGTTGGATGCAATTCTGTCGAACCATATAGGCAAAAAAATTGAAATAGAGACCACAATAAAAGAAAGTCCAATTATTTCATTTTACACATTGAAATAAATATATGTATAAAATTTCAATTTCTTTCCCAAAAAAAAGAAGATAATCTTTCAATCAAAGTACGTTAAAAGGGGGGTATATGAATAAATGAAGAAGAAAAAAAATGGCAAGAAAGAAATAAGAGAGACCCTCTGACAGCTGTCAAATAATATTAAAAAGAATTAGACTTCCAATTTATCTATCCTTTTATTATTATCATAAAAAAGGTTATGAGAATTGACAATGTACCTATCGATCAACATACGAAAAAGTCAATTTGAAACCTCAATAATTGAATTTCGGATATGCATAGATAGAACGCCATATCCTAGGAGACGTCAATCCAACAGTTGTATATTTAATAGATGCGTTTAATCATTATGGATTCAATGTAAATTTGCAATAAATATCCTTTATATCATTTTTTTCTCTTTGACATTCATTGTATTAACAAGAACAAAATTGTGATGAATATTTATTCCCTCAAACATCAATTATTACCTCCGCCGAAGGAGGTATTGTTTTCACTGGCGTTGTTGTTGGTTTGTTTGTCAGCAGGATAACTCAAAAAGTACGGAATTGATTGGGATGAAACTTTGTGGAGTTGTTGAAAATGCCAAAATGAACAAGTGATTAAATTTTGGCATCTCTGAGTGCAGAATTAAGATGCAAAATGAGCTAAATACTAATAAATATTTCAAGTTAGCCTACTCTGCCAATAGATGTCGCTGTGCTGTGAAATTGGGTGCCGAGAGCGTCTTCCTTTCGGATTTTTCGTCGAGGGGAACCCTCCCCCGTCCCTCTACGCCGCCCCAGTCGTGAAAAATCCGCCTCGGAAGGCTCATAAGGACCCCGTGACGGCGGAGGTTTGCACTCTCTGAGTGTATATATGCCTCTAGTTTATTATATAATCAACCCTTAATAGAAGTCATTGCCATTAAAATGTCATTATCATATTAAAAAACATTATTATTCATTATTTTTATAAAAAATTTTGGTATTATTTTATACTATTTTATGTATATAATTTGTTTTAATAAAAACCATTTTGATGAGGGATAAAATAATCATATAACCTTTTTAGAACCAGTTTACATGATATACTTATAACTTTTTTTTTCTTTGTTAACGTAGTAAAGTTTTTACGTATTCAAAAGAATATATATTTTGTGACTTGAAGAAGATCCACATTCAATGATAATCCTAAGTACCTCTTATGTATGAAGTGCATCATATTGAAAGTGATCTCATGGGCTAAATTTATTATCAGTTTTCAAAAGAGTAAGTTTGAAAATATAGTTTTTAGCTTGCTCTAAGAGTACATCCATTTTGTCGATATATGTTATATAAATTGAATTATTTTCGTAATGTCCATAAAATTGGGTGAAGCAAAGTCTAAAAATAAGTAGACAAAATCGATCATTGTTGTCAGTTACTGATGTGTTTTAAATATCTAATAAAGATCAATAAACAAATTGTAATCAATTCTGCAGGCCGAGTGTTCAGTTCTACTTGCCGGAGACGAACGATTTTATTAGAAATCAGCAATTATATGAGGAAAGAAATCGAAATCTCTTAAACTTATATATTCTGTCTTTGAAAAAGCTGATTTAAAAGCTAAAAGCTTTTGATGGAAAGTTATTAGAAAAATTATAGCATAAGGTTTTTTAAATTTTTTAAATATAATTTTGAAAATAAGAAGTATTTTTTTTATCAGCAAGGTTTTTATTCTATTTTAAATATAAACAATACATAATTATATTTAAATAACAGATAATGAAATTGAAAATTGTGTTTCATAAAAACATATATAAACATTCTAGTTTAAATTATTTTCCTTTCAAGGAGTACAAATTCTTATAAGAAGTATAGAGCCATACATTTTAAAATATCAAAGATTAAATAAAGAATTCCATATAGTATAAATGATGAAACAATTAAAAAGAATTAGTTTTTAAAAATATTCAAAAAATAAATGTCTTAAGATCGAAGGCACTATTATAAGTTCTTAGAAAATAACTCTTACCTTCTCTAAGGACGACACTCCTCCAAGAAAAATGTTGAAGGAATGATTTTATAAGGCTGAGGCAAAGCAACAAAAATACTTGAGGACTTCATGTTAACAAAAAATTATAGGTGATGAATTACTCCTCAGTGTCCATTACTTTTTTTTGCATAGCCCTGCATGCTGCGTATATACACACTTCAAATATAAGTGATCCTTCAGCTAAAATATAATTGAAATAGATTGCAAAAAAACCTCCGAAACAAAAAAATCTGGATTATGCTCATTTTTTATATTAAAATGACTTGTATTTTTGCACCATGATATTCTTCAAGCTATATTTTAGCTGAAGGATCACTTGTATTTTGACACAAGATAACTATAGTTTCCGAAGCTAGTCTCGAACGTGTCGAGACGATCATATTAAGTATTGAATCTCAATATAAGCCATTCTATCACGGTTGGTTGAGTGCGTTCCAACGAACATCATCTAGAGCTGAAGCAGTTCTTAGAATTTGTAGCCCTGTTTAGCTCACGTATGTAGAATGAGACAATAACATTGGATATGGGCTAAAATTGCCCATTTGATTTTGCCTAGTTTGAATCACTCGACCTCCTACTCTGGGATCTTACACTCAAACAAACAAGCAAAAGTAAAACAAGAATTGTTTTATTTTTTGGCCGGCAACTTTTAAATCAAACGTGAGTCGATAAAAACGCATTGCACTAATAATAGCACAAAATAGTTCGATAACTAAACCAAAGTAAAACTTGGAAAACAAAAATTGAAATAGCATTGGATTTTGGAGTTACTTGAGACCGGATTAGAACGATTTGATCCAACCCCTTGTTATATTACTATATTACAAAATTATATACAACACTATTCGAACCAAACTTGTTACACAAAACATCTTCGTATTTGATATTCTTAAATATTTATATAGATGTGTGTATTTGCGAACGCCATAAAATAAAAGCTAAAGAGGCTAAGCGTGTAAGCCCAGTAAAAGACGTGTCTTTTCTTTTATGTTACAACTCTGTCTTTACAAAGTTAGAATGTTTTTTTAGTTAAAACTTATCATTTTTTAATAGAGTGTATATTGTATTATTAATGTGTTGAATAATGAATGCAATAAATGGTGTGTACTCTCTGCAAAAAAAACCTTTGGTCTCCAATATTGAACATAGACTTGGGATCCTAATTTTTTTTAAGATCTACTTCTTTTACTCTTTTGTCTGATGTCTATCTTTTAAAATCGGTCTCCTATGCTTCCTATATATTTCCTTGACACAAACCCATGAAAAATGAGTAGTGACGTTGTTTGTTTGATTGATTCCAAAATAAGCCCCACCACACCAGAGTTTAATCAGGTGCCTTAGAGCAAGTAGCTTTATTTTATAATAATTGATATATGTATACATAGAAAGTTGTATATATTTATCAGTCGGTCCTTCAAAAAGTGGCTTTCTTTTTCTATTGTGACTGCCGCCAATTCAGCCAGCCTATTGTCTAGCCAAAATCGTTAATCAAGTGGTTTGGCATTTTTTATCTTCTTCTCAAATATACGTCCATGATTACCCATAATAAATTGATTTTTTTAAAGTTAATATGACCACTGGTCATTGCAACGATTATGGGTACTTGATGTATTTTTGTAGACTTTTCTTCCGATATAATGTGCATAAATAAGTTACGTTGAAAATACAATAAAGCACCTTCCATCCACCCCATCCAACATTAAAACGGCACATGATTTCAAATAAGTAAAGAAATACATGAAGTAGAACACCAAGTAACTAAATATTTTCTTCCCTTTTTATGGACACTTTGATGTGTGATTATATTAAATGTATTATATATTTGATGATTATCAAGAGAGTTTAATGTCTTATCAATATATGTTCTCTAAATGACAATAAATTATATGGATTAAAATGTTGAATTCTTATTATTAGGAACATAATGAGCTTTTTTTGTTTTATTCAAGATGAACATGACAAAGAAAATTGATTCATGAATGGAAACTCGTTCAATTTATATATTTTTTGACTGCAAAAAAAGTTTTAAAATGAAAAGAGCAACTTCTAATGAGGAAAAAAATGAGGTTCTGAAATCATTTGGCTAATACATTATCATAATTGTTTAAAGCAAAGACATTTTTTAGTCAACGTTCCACAATCCTGCCTTGAACTACGAAGGCGAGAAAAACAACTGCAATGTATTTATAGCAATTGACATGCTTTATGCAACATAAGCATTATTTTTTATTTCTTACCTTAAAAGAAAAAGCTGCAACTTCTTTGCGCAAATTGACAAATTTGCGGTTGTTGTTTTTATATTTTAAGGGTATTATTAGCATTAATACTTTTTATAAAACCCCGTCTTTATGCATATTCTATGAAATTTTTGCCATTTATATCGTTGTTTCTAAATAACATATATTATTGATTGTTATATATATATATATATATATATGGAAACTATCGTTAAAAAAAGCTTCGACAATGCTCTCCTCTTAGTACTTAAAAACTTATATATTTAGACAGTCCGTTTAGAAATGTAGCTTTGCTGTCCTTACCATGTTATTAACTATATAAGTGGTGCAAATGAGCTGTCAACGTCATAAAGAGTTTTTGATAACTACTTCAAGGATAACAAACAAAATAATGTCAACCAGTAAATACAATGAATAGAAGTTAATCTGAGAAAACTTAATCGCTTTTTTAACAGTTTTATTTTTAACACTATCAACCCTTTATATTTAGATTTGGAAGCTGGCGGTAAGCCGTTTCATGGGCTTTTAATTATTGTTGATAAACATTATTTTTATCTAGCTTCATTCTTATTCCGTCAGAATATTGCAGTAAGTGTCTAGCAATTATATTTGGTCTTGAAATAGAGTTTTTCTGTGACTTTTGAATGTACTTAAATTCGGTCATTATTTTCAGTCATAATGCCATTAGCGGCGAACGGCGGCATCCACCTTGGTGACAAAATATTGACTCCAAGTGACATTCCTATAGTTTCCACGATATTTTGTTCATTAAAGACTTGCCACACAAACTCACGTAAGAATGGACTGATTGATATATCATTTTGGTGAGCACATTTTGGCTCGTTGTTTTTGACAATAAAGACTTTTGAAAAAAATTCTGTGGGACTACTTAAGAGTAAAAGTGTATGTGATACACCAATGACGATTGAAGCATTGGAAGCAAATATTGAGCGAATATTCGTCAGACTATTAACTATTATTTAAGTATTAAAAGTAGTTCAAAAACATTTTAAAAGTATTAATTTGATTATTCGATTAAACTAAATTTAAAAACCATACAAATGAATACATTAATTATTATACCTGCTGTCTTCTTCTTAATTTTTTTTTTTTTATAGTACGTTTCTAGGAGTAGTAAAATTCATCTTACTGGAAATAAATTTAAAAAGGCAAGTAGTAACGTTCTAAGCCCTAAAATATATATGCAAATTAAAACTTTATAAAGGGAACTTGACAATATATACTAACATTATTGAAGAAAGTGGAGATGTGTAAGATAAATTTGTTACTTTAGTGAGGCATATATTTAATGGAATTACATCCGAATTTATGTAAAAACTTTCTACATTTTAAATATTAAAATAATTATTTTGATAAAGGAGTGCAAGTTGTAGAAAAAAGCTTTCACATAAACTCAAGTATGCAAAAAAGAAGAAATGGGCAATTTTTTTTTTCAATAGAAAAGCATAGTAAAATTTTAAGATCATAATATATGTTATGGAGTTATGATTAAAAAGTATACTTTGAATCAAAAGTATGAATAGAATAGCGAATAGAAATGATTTTTACAATATGAAAACCAAAAAGCCATATAACTATATTATGTATGTATATGAAATACTGAAATCAGAAGTATGGAAATATAGAAATCCGTAACAAAAGAAAATAATCCGTCCTCATACCATTTGGAATGCCATCACTTTATTATCTGCAAGTAACAAATCAATTCAAACAAGTATGATAGTCGAATACTAATCGATATAGGTACAGCAGACTTGATTAAAGGAAACCGTTGAATCAGAAGAAACATGATCGACTATCAATGTTCAGGGTTTCAGGCTCGACTCCCGAATGAATAATATTGAACTACCTCATGAAAATGGGATCTTAGTCTCGATGATATAATTTTAATTTTACGTATAAGGCTTGTATATCGTGTACAATGACACTGTTACTCATCACAAGAGAGATTTAATATTTGATGGATTGATAAATAAGTATTGACGCCCCATTTATGTCTATAGACTGACCATTCTTATATATATATATATATATATATATATATACACTTCATATAAATTCTTTTAAAATTATGTGACGTCATTTTAAGTAAGAATCCAATAGAACAGCCTAGAATAGTGATTTCAATAACAGAATAAATTTATATAACAACAGAAGGTTTTGGATTTCCTTTAACAAATTGATCTGTATCATTTTTAAAGTTAATGAAGCTATGTCTTTTAATCAAAAAGTGCTTTATAAATTTCATCATGTTAAATTCCAATGAGTATCATTGACATAAAAACCCTTAAATGATTTTGATTCTTATGAAAATAAAATAACGTAGGGATCTGGTTAATTCACTTTATAATAAGAAATCATTTCTTTTTGGGTGTTCATTTTTTTGGTAATGCAAATTGATACATAATATATAATTAAAACAGATATATATATAGGTATATATATAATATCCAAGAGGATAATAAAATATTCTAAATAATATTCTTCAATTGAGAGATTATTTATGGTTTCTGATTTACGATGAACAATGTCATTTATGTCTTCTATCTCCTGATTTTTTCCTCTTTTTTGCGTACTACAATCAATTCTTTTGATCAAATTATGTTCAACGGTCTATGATAATGGAAACATATATATATATATATATATATATATATATATATATATATATATATATATATATATATATATATTCTACAAATATATCTCCTTGTACAGACTATGGAAGGAATACTATTTACATTGTAAAGGGAAATTAAAGGTAATGGTTATGCACATTAAAGTGGTTCGCCTTATTTTAATAAAGGACTCAATGGAACGCTTTCTATATTGTTTCGAAGTTACAAATATTACTCGTGTGATCCTTTTGACCACACCCATAGACATGAAACCAATGTTTAATGTCAGTTTCCTCTCTTTCAGTCATGTCTTGAAAAAATATTTAAACCAACCCCAAGTAAGCAATCAGGAACGCAGTTGTTATGACAAAAACTATCAACTGTCGTTTCTTTGCATTGCTTACTAAAAATAAATAATTATTATATATTAGTTATGATTTCCTTGTTATTATAGCACCTTAATCCTCAATTCCACTCATATGAAATGGTTTCATTAAAAAAAAAGTTTCAGAAGTTTCATTCTCATAAAACCATATTTAATATTTTTATGAGAAGATCAACTACTTCTTTGTCCGTCTGAGGAATTTGATTGGTCACTGAGGTAAAGGTTACAAGCAAGGCAAAAGTATGCATTAACAAATTTATTTATATATTGATCACTCTTTTTTCCTTTATCGATGCAATCTTTGACATTACCCAATCTATTTGAGTCTTTTTAAAGCATGATATCATGATTGAGAGCGTGTCAAAAGACAAAAACACATACCCAGGGATGGAGCAGTGCAGGATTGCCGTTGCTGAGTCCATTAAGAAGATTTGTCTACATTAAGAATTCATTCTTTATTATTTAGGAAAAGGGGGCTTCGGCATCAATTTCCTTGAAGTACAAGGAAAACTCCATCAAATAAAGGGACATCTCCTTGCCAATCCATCAACTTGATAATGGCTTGAAAAGGAAATAGAGAGCTCAGGTGAATCTAAGAAACTGAGGGATCGTCGTTTAGATATTATTTTGAGTCAATTTGGATCATATTTTTTTCATGGCTCTTTTAGAAGTGTGTCTTTCTTTTTTAAATAAAGGTTTTTCAGATGTTAATATAGACGTTTAGTCTCAAATTTTTATATGAATGTGTGACTACTAATAGTTATGTTTATTATATACTCATTTATGAAGAGATGAAAAGTTGTGTTTTGCTGCCCTAACTAATTTTTGTTTCTCTTAAGAATGAAAGAAAAAACTTTTTTCTTTATAAGAAAAGAAGCTATGGGAAAGAAAAATATGTCCTGCAAAATTGGTAAAAGCAAAGGACACATTTAAGAGGAGAGTTTTTCTTTAGAAAGACATCAGTTCGTTATTTTGATAGTTGTTCGTACAGCTTTATGGTTTTTATTTGTTATAACGGAGTCTTTTTTGGAATGATTTTGCAAGCAAGAAATGATTAACATTGGTTGGTTTTATATCCTACAGTCAGGGGCTTACCTTATTCGGTTTTCCCTTGAGATCGAACTTGACCAATGAAGAAAGAGCAGTCAGGGCTGCAATAAGTAATTGCAAAGCCTATATATCCTTGAAGCTAACTTGAGAGGATATAATCGAAAGCAGCAAGCTCCGAGCAATTCTAGTATCAGCGGCAGCGCGGTACACAGGTTTTACTCTAAAAATATTAGTTTTTACTATAGGAAAATTATGTATTGTGTCCTTCTTTTACTATGTTCTAAAACTTAAATGTCAATATAATTTTAAAGTCTTACAGGGTAATTAATTTCTAACTGTAATGTTTATTTATGTTTTTACCAAACACAAATCTCCCCCTTATACATCTATTTTATATTATGTTATTTTATTAATGAATAGAATAGAGACATTTGTAAAAAAATATTGTTCTAACAATCAGGAGTCGGTACGAAGCCAGCTGGAGTCATCAATTATGAAATATTTCTTGCACTTTATTTTTTACCATCTCTACGTGTTAAGATCTCTCAGAGAGATAAATAATTAATAATTTGTATAATAGTTCTATCTCATCATTCCATTGTTTTTAATATTTGTATTAACTCAGACCCTCGTTAGGACTTTAACACTTCAAAAAAGAGTCGTCATTTGGTGTTTGTTTCCTTCTAAGGGAGGTTGGGCTTTTCGATGATGAGGGCATGATGGTACAAGAAGCCCTTCGACGCATTATGTATCAGTTTTTTGTTTTGTTGATGTAAGTAGAACTGATTAAGTGCTCCTCAGAGAAGTTTGGCTTCATGTATAAGCCGATGCTTCATTATTTGTGGTTCCTCAGTTAAAAAGTAATAATTTAAAATTCTAAAATATATGTGTTTTAAATTTTAATTTGTTTTGCTAGCAATTTATTAAAGATAAATGAAAATTAGGGCTCTCATAAAAATATTTGATTGCATTAACTTCCCTAGACACAATGTCATTTAATATACACAAATATTTTTGTGTCATTGATCTCTTCCAATCCATGACAAATTTGGCTACAGCTTGTAATGAGTAAGAACAATATAAGCATTTATTAAATTATGTATCACTGAATCTTCTTAAGATGCTTTAGTTTGTCCACAATGTAAACTACCATTGATTCACTTGTTTTTGTATATAATCAATTAAAAACATAAATCATTGTGTTCTTATAAAGCTAAAACTAAATAACTAAAAAAACTTATATGTATATATATATATAAATTATTGTTTTAATTCAAAGATCTTTTAAACAAATAAGTTTAAGTTTTAATATTTTACATAAACCAAAAAATATAAAACAATTATTAGTAAAAGTGATAAGGCCGCATTAAATTATATATATATATAACATTGGATTCCACTTACTTGATGGTTTTAACAAAAAAAAACATTAAACTGAGGATACATTATTAGTTTTCTGTTGACATTCATCAGTCTTTTTTATGCATAATATTACTACTCTTTTTTGGCAGGACACTGATAGCTCTTCTTGTATCTGAGCCAGGGCCGTCTTCCTCTGAGATACTGTTACGACTTCTACAGTCCCTAGTTCCAGAACTCCCCATCTAACGATATCATCGGTGTAGGAACGAAAGATGAACCGAAGAGACCTCCTGTCTGCAAGTCTCTCTATAAAGGTGTTAAGTGCTCAGTCACTGACTGTGGCCGTACCCACCTACCTCTGTGCAACAATCCTTCTTGCATCACAAAGAGGATGCCAGAATGTTCTGCCTGGCACATCTTTCCCAGGTCGGGAAAAGACACCAGGGGAAGCGCCAGTCCTCCTCCAAACCCAAGGCGTACGAGAAGAAGGCTACAGGTACCAGGAAAACGGAGATATCCGAACTCCGATACAAACTCGAAAAGGCCGAAAACTTACGCCTCCGTGCACAGCTTGCACTCGACAAGACCAAAAAAACGCCTTTGCATCCTCCCACCATAGGACGGACATATGCAATGGCCACGTCCACAAGAGATACGTCCAAGACCTCCCCGCATCCCAAATGCCCACTATAAAACCCGAGTTCGAACTTGCCAAAGTTCTAAGTCGAATGGCGGAACAGCTCGCCACCCTTGTTGCAACGCTACAGGGTTAAAGATTATGACCTGGAATGCGGCCAATCTTACACGTGGCTCAAAATAATTGGCCCTCCACCACCTCCTCAACTCTAATTCTATTGATCTGGCCATCATAACGGAGACAGAGTTCACACCTGAGGCTGCGAGCATCTTTAGCATTGATGGCTACACTTCTTACACACCCAATGTTCTTCTCGGCGAAAAAGTACGTGTCATTGTTCTCATCAAGTCCATCCTAGTAATTGGTGCTGATGCTAGGCTAAGAAAGGATATCATGTCTACGCCTGCCCAGTCAGTCTGGATTGAGCTACATCAACCAAAACTAGTCGTTGGGGGTATGTATAGGCAGTTCTCGTCCTCCGATACTAAGACCCGGGGCATCTCAATGGAGAAGGAACAGCTTACCAACCTCACCGCTCAAATTTCTGCAGCTGCAAACTCCTGTGGCTCAATCATTATAATGGGCGATTTCAATCTCGATATGCACAGACTAGCAGATAAATCCTATACGCGGAGGCCACTCCTCCACTCCCTAATTGAGGCTACAGAGTTATGCAACTACCCCAGCCACTTGGGAGTCCGACGGTCTCTTCAACGGAGTTCACAGCACCTCCTGCCTCGACCACGTATATCACTCTGGGGTTAGGATAGACGTAAAGGTTTTGGGTGACTGTAGTTCTGATCACCGCCCTATGGTCGCTTTCATCGATACAACGAAAACCAAAACTTCCTTGATGGAGATTAAGAGACGGAACTTTAAGGCCCTTCGAATCCCCGAACTGGAAGCAGCCCTGAACATGTGGCCATGGGAAGACATATATACCATCAAGGACCCAGACGAGGCATTTGAATTTCTGGAGAAAGGTATCACCGCTGCCATGGATGTTGCCATTCCGATTAAAACAATTAAGGTCCGCCGAAGTCGAGATCTTTATCTGGCAAAAATACACTAGACCTCATGAACGCACGGGACCGTGCCTCTGGAGACGAGTACCGCCGCCAGCGCAATCGGGTCTCTTCGCTTGTTAAGCGCGATTACCTCAAGTCAAACCTCGCCAAGATCCACACAGCGAAAAATAAGCCGAAGACACTCTGGGGTCTGGCGAACAACATACTTGGCAAGTCCCAGGCCTCTCTTCCCGCCTCACTGAATGTAAATGGTACTGCTACTGTGGGTAATTCCTGTGCCACTGAGACCATTAATCAGTTTTATATCGATAAAATTGACCAATTACGTGCGGGTCTTGAGGATCTCTCGCCCCCGATGTGCGACTGGCCTGAAAAGACAGAGTCGTTCCACTTCTCTTTTGCGAATGCTGGCAGGATAGCTAAGATTATTGCTTCATTGAAGCCCACGGAGGCCATGGGAGTGGATGGCATTCCAGTATCCATCCTCAAAAAGGGTTCTAATATCTTAGCTTCTCCTATTTCGCATGTAGTCAATGTATCCCTTTCCTCTGGCATCGTTCCCATCGCTTTCAAGACTGGCATTGTCTTCCCAGTTTTCAAAGGTAAAAGGAAGTTATCCACTGATCCAGCCTCTTAACGTCCTGTCTCTATCCTTCCAGCCATATCTAAGGTTATCGAGACATTGGTAAAAAGAGATTTAGAGCAGCACCTGGCTAAGTGAACGCACTACCCACTACCCAGTTCGGCTTTCGGCAAGGGAAGTCCACAAACGCGGCACTTGCCTCAGCGCATGCGCAGTGGCTTCGTGGTAAGCAAGATGGAAAGGTTGTTGGTATTCTTGCCTTCGATCTGTCTTCTGCCTTCGATACTGTCGACAAAAATCAACTGCTACCCAAACTTGAGGCACTTGCGGTCAGGGGAACTCCATTACAATGGTTTTCCTCCTATATGTCTGGAGGTAGACAATGTGTCGACTGGAATGGTGCGAAGTCCTCCCTTCTACCGGTCAATTTTGGTGTTCGCCAGGGAAGCATTCTTGGGCCTTCTGCTCTACCTGACCCTAGTTGCAGATATGCCTGCCTGTCTGGGCATCCATGACGAAGACAACTCTGGATACGCAGATGACACCTGCATTTGGGCTGTGGCTAACGACCTCACCACCATCGGGAGACTTCTAACAGAAAGGGCAGAAGCGTTCTATCGTTTTGCGACGGGGAATGGTCTCAAAATGAACGCCTCCAAGACGCAGCTCCTCATTGGTGGTAGTGCCAAGGCTTCTGAGGTCAAAACATTTACCATACCAATAGATCGAGTGGATGTGAGGCCATCTAGGACAATTGAGCTCCTTGGAGTCACGTTTGACGCAGCTTTCTCCACCAGTCCCCATGAGGCCAATGTGGTGCGGTCAGCAAAACAGTGTGCGGCGCTGATTAATCGTCTTTAGCTCCACCTCCCACGCGGAGTATATTTGTGACAATTGGCCAAAGGTCTTATGCTGGGTCGAGTCAGCTACGCTGCCGCGGTGACAAATGTACCTCGACTAAAAAACGACGTAACTAGTCCACTGAAGGCTACAAGATCGATCCAGGTTTCCATAAGCAACGCAGCTAGGTCTTTACTTGGCATAAGGGCTAGCAGTCACGTGCGGATCTGCTCCACAAGGCCGGACTTCCATCCCTTAATGGGATATCAGTTCGGGCTGTGGCTATGGAAACCTGGAAATGCTTTGCAAGCCGGGATGGTAGCAATGACGACCGAAACCCGGTAGGCAAGATCTTATTCGGTGCCCAAGGTGGGGTCAGATCGACTCGTTCTCGGACTGCCGGCCTCATCCGATCTCCTCTCCCTAAGTCGGTGACCACATTTTTACCAGTGCTGCAGCTATTTGGAACAGTAGCCCTAAACTTCGCAACGCCAAAACCATGAGGGAAGCACATGTAGTTGCCAAGTCTTTGGAAAAATGTGCCCCTATATAATACCTATATAGCAGACGATAGTGTTTTTTAAATATTTTATTTATTTTTGTTTTAAATTTAAGGGGTTTTTTCTTTCTTCGAAAAACCTTTTGTTTTTAATTATATATTTATATTTTGTATTTGTTCGATTTATAGTTTTATATATATATTTATACATTGTATACTTTTTTTAAATTCCTGACATCCCTGACTAGCCGAAATGCTAGGATGTTTTTGGGAAAAATAAAGACGATTACACCCCTCACTATTATTGATGTACATGCAATCCTTAAAATACTGCAATGGATGATCATGCTTTATATGCGGCAATGTGTGTGAAGGGTCCAAGAAATTGTAATTATGATAATAATTATTATTATCACTTTTATATTACAGGGGAATAACGATCCTAATGGTCCCTTACTTGTGTTACTACTCACTCTCCTTCTTTTCAGCTCTTCATCCGAGCCATCATTAAAAAGCAATAACTCATCCATCAAATAAAATCAGCTTTACAACTGTTTATTAGAAGAAAAAAATATATATTAACAACAAGAAAGAGCAGCCACGGTTATGTCATTGTAATGCTTATTCAGAGTATGTTTTGCTTAAAGGATATACTGATACTAAAATTTACTGTTTTTAAAAACTAAGGCTTAATTTTCTGAACCGAGAAAAGTTACAAAACTAAAATTTATGTATTATTATTCATTTGATATTTTAGGAAAGTGTATTGAGAGGAAATAGATAATATCAAATATTATTTATGCCGTTGATAACTCAAAATTAAACCCGAGTACTCTTTTTGAGGATCCAAAGCTTGCTTCAGCAATGAGAGTATGTATATATATATAATATGACTTATTCCTTAAACGCATTATTTATTCATAAACAACTTTATTTCTTTTAATTACTTCAAAGGGTACACTGGATAATATATAATAAAAATAGGAATTGCAATATTCTTAGCGGTTTTATTGATTTATAAAACATCTTGAACCAATTAATCATGTCAAAGTTGTGCATTCAACAATGTGATGGATTTTACAAGCATTCGAAGAGTATATTTCTATTCATGCTTAAATATTTTTGACTTAAAATCAGCTGATTCAACATGATTGTGACAAAACCATATTGTTATTATTATTATTATCAGGGGCTTATTTGATAGATAGATCTTTCGAAGAGTTCTTATTAATCCCACAGTAATGTTAGCTGTTGGAATTGGACTGAATATGATACCACAATCGTGATTATGCATAGACTTAACAATACTACTATGTACTCTCCTTGAAACAAACCCTCTCCAATATAGAGAAAAAAATACGCCGAGAAACTAATGCGACAAAAGAAAAGTTCTGCTTGAAGATAGGAAAAAAGTAGATTGTAATTGTTATTATTATAACTAGAGAGAACTTCCTAAAGAAGAAAGGGAGAGGAATCTCATCAGCTTTGGACCCTAGTAAAGACGTATAATCTTAATTCAGACAAAACATTTTAATCAGGCACTAGACGTGCAATAAGAGGAAGAGTTTTACCATCATCCATGGACCCATCTAAAAAAAAGATGGGTTATTATTTAGCTATCCGATTTTGTGTTTTTATAGGTCTTTATTTCAATTGTAAGTAGAGATACAAAGTAAAAAAGGTGGTAGAATTGTGTATAAAAATAATACACTAATAAACATTTTACTTTTAAATTAGACAACAAAAGATCTTGCTACAATTACAACATATCAAAATTTTAAAGAGTTTTACTATATATATATATATATATATATATATACAGGGGCGAGTGGCCACCAGTAGTACGGGACTATTCCTGTTGGGCTGCTGGCCTCAAGAAACATAAAAGGCCGTTGACAGCCTCGCAATGGCATATTGGGGCCTGTATAAGGCCGGCGAGGGCATAATTGTCCCGGTAGATAAATTCTTCCCACTCCGTTCCTGTATATATATATATGTTATATATATATATTTTTATATATATATATATATATATATAGTTATATATATATATATACAAAATAATGATGACAAGATATACAATTTTTTACTTAATTGGTTCGATAGAATTGCAGGTTATAAATAAGCATTATAGCATTAAAATAGGTCACTCGAACCTAGGATCTTACCAATGAGGTAAACCAAAAATAACCATCCCTTCTCGGGATTCGAACCTGCACCCCCAACATTGAGAGTTGAACATGACTTAATGCACTCCCTTTAATTTACGTTCAAGCAAAAATAATAATAATTTAAAACTTTCGGTTGTTGAAGCGAAAATATAGCTTCACAATTTTCTTTATATGGCTAAAATATCTGTAGGAATTCATTCAACTGAAATTAACCATGTCAATAGCATAGTTCCATGAAGAACCCCTTTGATACGGGATTTTGAAGTGTTTTTTTTTTGCTTTCTACGCATACGGTTTTTTGGGATGTATGCTAAGGACATGGATTATTTACCACCCTCCTTCAAATATAATTTTATGTTTGAAACATAACAGCAACAGCAAGCTCAAATAAAAAAATGATTTGATACATCTTCTTTGCCACATCTTTCCACACTTTAAAACAAAGACTCCTGGGGTTTCAGAGACCCAATGGACCTGTGATTTAACTTTGATGGTCCTCAATGGAGCCTTAAATTTCATTGTCGACTTATTTGTAAGCATCAAGGATATCAGAAACTCTCGAAAATATAGTTTAATTACATTTAATGGCATTTTCGCTTTGTCAAATGGACTTTTTTATTTTAAATGTCTATATTATAAGGATTTTATTTTTAATTGTTGTTTGACTTTTTTTTGGAATTTAATTGACACTAATTAACATATTAATTAACTGCTTAATTCTGTATTTTTATAGCTTTAACAGTTCTACGCAATTTAAGTCCATAAAAATGGTTTTGATGAGATATTATCTCCGATAGCTTAAATTTTGAAATAATCTTATTATTATTTATTCATACACAACTGCTCTATTTCAGTTACATTCATATTTATATTTTGATTTCAGATAGTTTTCAATGAATCATGAATAATGTTTAAATTAAATTTACTATACCCTCACGTAAAAACAATTATTCCTATGGGTTTTAAATACTAGTATCATATGTTGCATCTTGTGTATCATTATTTAATTTAATACGAGGCTTGTGTTGATATAAACATATTATTAATCAAATGTAAAACTAATCATCTATGTTTGGCGAATCTTCAATACTTAAATACATATTTTAACATTTTGAACTATGAAAAAACCACAATTTAAAATTTCCTATTACAATAACGATGTATAAAAACATTATTTACGCTATGAATGTATATTTTTTCCCCCTCATCAGCAAGGCCTTTATTTATCTAAGTGACAAAAAGTAACATACTTAAATATGTATATTATATATTTAATAGATGTCTCTTATAAATTTAATTTTTTATTCCTTTTTACATTGTATTGGCTCATATAAAAATCGTATGTATAATGTGATTATCGAACAAAGTGTGGATAATCCATTGTTAAAAAGATATTGCTGTGTTGTTTCTTGCGGATAATAATATTAAATATGTGGAGATGCATATTTATGTATATATATATACATACATATATATCTTTCACAACAAGAATAAATATTTCCACTCTGTAAAACTTACGTCTGAGCAAAGGATTCTTTTTTAACCTTTTCATTCCACCCTTCTCAATATAGATAACGCTTAAGAAATACGATTTAGTTTATCAAATGTATTAGCCATATTACAATTCATTAGTAACCCCCCCCCCCCTCTCCCATAAAATCCATTCCTTCAAGGCCCTTAATAATAGTATTTGTTCGAAGAAGGAATTAAACTCAGAGAAGTGATTTATCCTCATAGAAAACTAATACTTCATAGTCAACACTCAAGTGTAATAAGTTATAAGAGATAATAAATATATGTATTATTATTATTATTGTCTTAAAGGCTTTTTACTGTTTGGAATTTTTGAGGTATGGGGGAGGGGGATGGAGAAGGCTTGAGAGAGAACAAGAGAGCTTGAAAATTTGACTTTTTTCTTTGGGAGTGTAGAAGGAGGGAGAGAACTGTCTTGATGAATGAGTTTAATATCACCTTGATTTATTTTCAACAGTATATTATTATTATTTCTATACAATAAATAGCAATTATAATTAAGCAATAAATCAATTCATATATGTATACCTTATTTTATTCCTCTGTCTTTTATTATTGGTTATCATTGTAAGGCATGCCTCATGTATATATATATATATATATATATATATATATATATATATATATATATATATATATATATATATATATATATATATATATATATATATACATTATAATAAACTAATGTGTGTAGGATGAAGAGGAAAGCCTTATTTTGAAGAAATATTTGCTTGAATATAGAAGAGAAGAGAGAGAGATTGGAGGAGGGAAGGAAAACCTCTTGATTATCCTACTACTCCTTTCTTTATCAAGTCTACATATATTTAAAGAAGAGAAAAGGAACAAAGTTTTCATGGCATTGTCATCGAGAGTCACACATAAATAAATGTGATTACCTCATTTTTACAACAAACAAAAAGAGCAGGAACATACGTCGACGCAATGAGTTTTTTAATTTGGTGGTGAAGAATAAGTTTAAGGAGGATAGATGGCGCTTGACACCATTGAAGTATATATATATATATATATATATATATATATCAGGTAATGAAAAAGTCTTGAGACCAATTTGAATAAAGTTTTTCGAGGTTTTCTGATTTCAATACGTGTTTCTTGCGCCCACCAATCAAAAGTTTATTTTTTTTCGAACGTTTGATGTGTTATTTACAAAAATAGTCACTTTTTCGCCGAAATGGAAACGAAAGAGTCGAGACTGCCATACTTATCTGCGCCGGACACACTACCAGCAGCATCATCAATGAGCTCAGAGTCAGTAAGGCCGCTGTTTGCAGAGTCAGGAAGCGTTTTGCTGAAGGAGACGACCTCAAAGACATACCCCGCTCCGATAAACCAGTTAAATTCGACTTGAGCAATTTAAAGCAGCCTTTGAGGCTACGCCCACGATGAAGATATCCGAGCTCGCAAAGAGAAGTCCGTGGACCCATCCACTGTGTCCAAGGCGGTTATAGTAGTAGGAAGGTCGAAGGGCCACTGTTGACTCAACGTCATAACGCATAAAGCACAATGATGATCGTGTCGTCTTTTTCTCTGACTGGAAGACCTTTACAGTTGATCCCGTATACAACAAGCGAAAGGACCGGATCATCTGCTTCGGAGACGAATCCAAAGCCATCCAGAGCATCTCCAAGACCATATATCCTGTCTCCGTGATGATGTTGGATATTGTAGCATCAAAAGGGGACAAGACACCGCCTATTGGTTCCCGACCGGTTACAGGCTCACGGGCGCCGACTACTTGGAGATTTTGAAGACAAAGGTACTCCCATAGGTATCCAAGATAACAAAGAAGTCAGGAAAGTCATCATACGTGTTTCAGCAGGATGGAACTCCTGCACACACGAGCAAGACCGTGCAGAACTGGATGGAGGCTAACATGATATTCTGGCCGAGTACATTCTGGCTTCCACAGAGCCCTGACCTGAACCTGCTCGACTTCAGTATGTTATGACATATTGAGCGCCAAGCCTGCTCTGTTCGCCACAAAAAGAATGAGGATTTGAAGACCTCGGTTGAGGGGAAATGAAGGGCCATGAAGTGATCATACATCATCACTGAGTGCAAGTCCTTCCGTCGCCGCGTGGAGGTCGTCATTGAGGCCAAAGGTGGTGAAATTCACAAATGGTATGTGTCAGAGTATATAGTATATATAAAATAAAATTCTTACGTGTACGACTACATCCGGATCCATGACGTGCTCATTATTGTTGAATTAAAGAAAGGTCTCAAGACTTATGCATGACCCGGTATATATATATATATATATATATATATTAACAGGCTAAACGAAAAATAATTTTTATTATACTAAGGGTGAAAAAATTAGTTAAGAAAGATAGATGGTGTTCTTAACTCGCGCCATTTTTGAATAAATAAATGTGTTGCATATATTATGGTCTTTTTGTTTTTATATTAGAGATATGCATAATAGATAGTCTATGGCTTATGGCATGATGAAGCTTCGAAGGTGATATGAATACAAGAAGACAATTAAGAGCTCTCACTGAATTAATCAGAAGTTTTTATTTATTTTTTCTTCATCCTAAAATGTTAAAAAAGGTACTGTTAAAGGATCTCAAATGCAATTAATGCTCATGTTTTTGTAATAGTTTCATTCATATAAAGAGTGCTTGTACGAATTTACACTTATATGTAAACAAGAGAGGATAGTAAAAAGCAATCACATTTTAAAAAGTTATAAAACACTTTAACGTAATGGTGCCAAAAACACAACATCAATTTTTTTTTTTTCATGGTTAAAATAATTTTATTCTGTTACTGCAAAAAAGAATACAGTGTACAAAAAATACACTAAAAACATACAGAAACAATAAGAAATAAAATCAAATCTGGACAGTTACGTAATAAAAACATCAATGAACATTATAGTTCAAAATTACCGACCAGATAAAAACCATATATATAAAACAACAGTTGATAAAACTAATTTGTATTCAATACAAAACGGCGATGCATTCTTAAAATCCTTCTGATGTCGTTCCAATAGAATTTTGAACTGTTCGGATAAAATTTAATGAGGTCTCCAGCCCATTTCCATGTTGACGCTCCCAAATCAGGAATTTTGACCTCAAAAGCAGAGTGGCGGGCGGCAGCACCAATGAGGATAGGTCTTAGATCTTTTTCTAAAATGTACTTGTTAGTAGTAAGTTTTTGTGCAATTAAAGATTTGACATTTTGTATTGCAGATTCAATTGCTTTGTGACTGGGGGGAGATTTCTTTTTAAGATTAAAGACACCAAAAAGAACATAGGCTTTTAAAATATTTGAGGAATCGTTTTCATTTTCACAAACGTTAAGCTTTACGAATAGCTTAAACACCTTTAGGATTGGACAGTCTACGAATGCATGGAAGATATTGTTTAATAAAAACCCACAGTTCATGCAAGGAAGCTGAAATTTGAGGATTTGTCCTGAAATTTGTAATTGTGCAGTAAATTTTGCACCATCGGCAATACTACCCGTAGATTTCAGAATTCTTCTCTTCCAGGACAAAGAGAGGCCCAACAAACTTTGAAATCTTTCAGATATTGAAATCGCTCCATCATATCTAGGTCTTTTAAGTGCAAATTTTAAAAACCACGGCTTCGAAGGATTAAAACCAATAAAAGAACGTTCAAGTGGAAAGCGGAACCTTCCAATGTTAAAATTTGACCTATCTAAGTCATGTGCTGTAAATTTATTTTGGTTAAGAGCAGTTCTCTCGAGAACAACAGGATCTCCAAATCTCTTGATAAACGGTTTTTTGTCCTTGTTTTGGTATATAATATCGATTGTTGTATCCGATAAACAAACAGGATGGGATCTCCATAATACCCTCTGAATCGATGCTAAAAAGGGAGAAAACTTTTCCAAATCTGAATTTGTTAAAATGGTGCCCATGTGAATCCAATTATAAAATTCCGTAGAAGTGAAGTACCTTCTCCAGTCTTGTTCATGATACACGCCCATTTTTTCAACTATTTTACTATAGTAGGTTGGAAGAATATCATCTAAGAGACACAAGCCTCCCCCTATAAATTTTTTGGGACGTTTGAGGGCGGGAAGATAAGATTTGTGAAAAAGTGAGGTCAACCAAGACTCTTCTTCTTTGATTGCATACTCGGCAAGTGAAGGAATCGAAGTCGCCCTATACAAAACAGCAGGCACTACACGTGTATTATAAAGATCGATCCTTTTCATTAATGAGAGATGGCGGCATTGTTTCAAAGATCGATAAATATGTTTTATTATAAAAAATACTTTGTGTTATATTCACTACAATAAAAACCCAATAAAAACAATCAAAAATATAAATTTATTAAAAATAAACAGTTTAAAGTTGATAAAAATCATTATAAAACATATTTATAATTTTAAGCTTTTATATTTTTCCTTTGAAAAAGTAAATGCGATAAGAAAAGTATGTGAAATACTTCACTGCTTCTGCTTCAAGGAATTTGCAGTCGATATCCTAAAAGTTCCCCTTAGATTGTTGACTTCACAAAATCCTGATTTGCAAAACAGATTATTCTTCTTACGTTACCTTTCAACAAGGTGTTTTGTTTATTTTCTTCAATTTTTATTTGGAGGCACCAAAGCAATATCTGACAAGTATTTTAAATCTATTTTATTATTATCGACTCTATGTTTTGTTAAAATAAATGAATATTATATCATTTTATTAAATTGAAATCCTTAGGAGTTTGTTAATGTAATGAAATATATATGAACATTTTTTATTATTTTATCTGCTCGTCATAAATTTTGAGTGTTCCCATCTGTTCTTTGACATAAATCTAATATATTTATTAATATATCTATGCTATTAAAGCTGTTTTGACGCTGATAAGTGCGTTCTATGATTTTTCCAAAGAAGGCTTTTAGAAGGACCACGTTTAGGCTCAACTAAGGCTTAAGAACTTGATTAACTTTTATCGGAAGTGGGACTCAAATATTAGATCGCTGAATAGAATGTTTTTGAAAAGCCGCCAAAAATTGCAAGGTAGACTGCTATTTCATAAGCAGGATGTAAACCACGTAAAACTATGATTCTTCCTTAGATATTTATTCTATGATATTTTTTACAAATATACATTTTATCATTTGTGCTTGTATATTATTTTATAGACTGTTGAATAAAAAAAACGATGATTCTACCTTTGTTAGAATGCAATAACCTAATGAAGGTTTCCAATTTGTTCTTGTATGTAACGAGAATTACTAACAAAATAATTGGATATTGGTAAAAAATAAATAACCACGATATGTAATATGAAGGAGTGGTGTTCACGTAAACTCAAAAACAAACTTCATTGTTTCAACTCTTTCTTATGTTGATTCGCCAGATAAAAAAATCAATTTATAGATTCATTTTATTAAACAAATATATATACAATATTCCTTTAGGTAAGAAGTTTCATTAATACGTAATAATACAGCATGTTCCATCAGAAATGTAATTTTTAAATAGCGAATTAGAAGTACTTAAAATAATTCAAATCATATTATGGATACGTCATTTTGTTCATAGAGAGATCATTTTTATCAATATATCAAATTTGCATTGATTGTCAACCATCTTCAATGTTTTCTGAACTTGAAAAGAAATGGATCATCCTGCAATTTAACAAAAGACCTTTCTTTCCACAGTAGATCGATAACACTATGTAACAAAATTAAGGTCTTTGTTTGCCCCTCGGCTGAAGTTCCTAATTTGAGTCCCATTTTTTACGTAGATTCCAAAAATGCCACTTAAAATTTCGTCCGAAAAAGGTTTGGCCTTTATGACCTTTTTGAAAATCATGATTTTCATCATTTCTAATGGTTCAGGCCCAGTTATATTCGTGCAAAGTAAGAATAACCACAAATGTCAGTACTATATATTTTTCTACTATATCTGTGCATTTCAAATCCATTTTTATAATTTATATATCTTTCGTACTAATCGAAAAGTTGGCTTTATATTTCAAAAGGTTGACCATATTTAGTGTTCTATATAAGCGGCGATATATTTTTTGTTTCGAGTCTATTGACTATAATCAATATATAACATATTTTTGGTATATGTCAATGCATTTCAGAACAGTTTTTATAATTTGGATGTCTGGCATGAAAGTAAAGAAAAGATCAATTTAGTAGGACGAAGTATTGATCATATTAACCCTTAGATGCATAAGTGGGTCAAAAATGACCCGGTGAGGTTGTTTTCTTGAAATATCTTCGCAATGAAAAATTGTTATTTTTTCATATTCCAGGTATTACTCAAAAAACATGTTTTTGATATAATGCCATTTACATTTTTAACTTACCTTTTATGCATTTTAAGAAATTGTAGTTTTTGTATTACAGGTAGTTTGTCTGAACTGCATACAGTGATGAGACAAGACACATTTTTCTATTGCTGTTCTGGGTAATTTTCTTTTTCAAAAATGTTAAAAAGTGAAAATAAGATATTTCAAACATGAAATCATTCTTGTGTGGTCCTAAATATAATACTAAATATTTACAAGTGATATTCTTAACCAAAATGACAAAAATGGCATATCTTCAATAGACATTGATTCTAACATGGGTCATTTTGACCCACTTATGGAAGAGTGTAGGATCCAGTCACTCATGCATCTAAGGGTTAAGTAACTACTTTTAGGTGATATTGAGGTTGCATTATATATCATTGTGATTGTTACGAAGAAAAAAAAACATGTTTGCCTTTTTATTTACATATAATTATTTACAAGTGTCAAAAATTATTTGATTTTTTTAAAGAGTTACCGTGAAAATTGTATTCTAAAATGTTATCAAATTATTTGACGAACTTGCAAATAAAAGGCAAACCTGTTTTTTTTCTTCGTAATAAATCACAATAATATTAAATGCAGCCTCAATAATCACCTAAAAGTAGTTACTTAATATGATCAATACTTCGTCCTACTAAATTGATCCTTTCTTTACTTTCATGCCAGATATCGAAATTATAAAAACTGTTCTGAAATGCATTGACATATACCAAAAATATATTGCATTCAATAGACTCGAAACAAAATATATCTCCGCTTATATAGAACACTAAAATATGGTCAACTGTTTATAATATAAAGCCAATTTTTTCGATTAGTACGAAAGACGTATAAATTATAAAAACGGATTTGAAATGCACAGATATAGTAGAAAAATATATACTACTGACATTTGTGGTTATTCTTACTTTGAACGAAGATAACTGGGCCTGAACCATTAGAATGATGAAAATCATGATTTTCAAATAAGGTCATAAAAGGCCAAACTTTTTTCGGACGAAATTTTAAGTGGCATTTTTGGAATCTACGTAAAAAATAGGCAACTCAAATTAGGAATTTCAGCCATAGGGGCAAAATCCACTTACATAGTGTATATATTTCACTCATGATCAATGGAAAGGGATACCTCAGATTGCTATTATTAATTGCTGCCTTGTTCCTTTCTAAAAAAAAGTCATGTTGATGAAAAAGTCATATGACGGAAATCAAAGCTCAAAAACTATATATTCTTTGAAATAGTGTAATCATATAAGATTGATGCAATCATTTGAGAATCAAAACAGGTATTCATGTCAGATAACTAAATAGTTTACTTTTCTATTATAAGACACAATATATTGAAGATGACCAAGAAACTTTTTAGGGGCCACAAAGAGAACAGGACGTATAAAAGTCATATGATTGTTCTTTAAGCTGTAAATTTCAAGTACAGTTCTTATGGAAATTTTGATTTATATACAGATTTAAAGGAATTTGTTGCGGTCAACAAAGGCAATAAATATCAGAGATAGTAAATTTATGTCGTTCAACATTTAAACTGTTATATATATCAAAAGGATGAAGACTCTTTGACCTTACTTTTTAATGTAATTAATGCTTTTTAATATGTGAAAATAGTTAAAAAATAATTTAATAATTTCAACTTATAACTAAGATGCAAAATTAAGAATTGCTCTCATTGTAATGTGTTTTTTAAGACTTATATTGTCCAAAGGCAAACTCTCTTTCGGAAGGAGGCTAGAGTCATAATTCTAGCTGTGCAAGGTAGGTATTTAGCTTCGTATGAAAAAGATCAAAAGCTCAAATGCATGTCTCAATTCCCAGCGGAGTATCATTGCGATTTACTAATCGACATCGGTAAATCATAAATAGTTTTGGTAAAATATTACTGATTATATTTTTTAAATGTTTTTACAGAAAATTGCTGTATTAAAATTAGTATTATAATTGTTCCCTTCCTGGAGCATTTCATTCATTGGCAAAGTACAAAAAATAATTGGGATCTATCCCAAAGCAAAAATAATAAAGTATATGATTAAAAATGTAGTTTTAATAATTTTTTTCGGGCTTTATAAATAAATTTAAACCATTATAAACGAACAAAAAGTGAAAAACTAAATCGGGTTAAAACATGATTTTGCGTTCATCTAACTAAATTTTTCCCATTAATCAGCATGGATTCTTCAAAACGAATTTGTTCAAAAAGAATATATGGACTTTGCATCTTTAGCCCTTCTCCAATAGTAGTGTGTTCTCTAAAAGGAGCTCTTAGGTTCAAAGCCAAAAACGGAAGAATCCCTTACTTTCAAATTCATAAATAATATTAAAGCAAAATATGCTGCCTTAATATGTAGTTATTGAAAGCATTCTGAAGTTCATATGTATGAAAAAACAGACTGAAAGTTAATATTCTACATAGAGGCTTTTTTCAATGAAAGTTTATGTATATATACTATCAACATACATATGTACACCACTCTTTCAAACTTATTTCCCTTTTTCTCGAAATAGATACAAAAAAAATCCATCTACTTGAGTTCTTCTTCAATTACTAACAAATCAAAATACGTAAAAGAAAATAAAGTAGGGGGAAAAAAAGAAAACCTCGTTTTGATTATCTTATTTTCTCAAATAAAATAACGAATGATTTCATCCATCTACTTGCTTAAGGATATATTAGATTTGCTATAGGTATGACTATAATTGTATGGATTTTATATAAAAAAAGCATAAAAAAATATAAAAGTAGTGATTGAATGGCGTGATATATATATATATATATACAGGGGATTCACTTAAAGTGAGACTCACATATTACAAACTACAATTTTATATTAAATTTACACAATAATTTTAAACAAAAATGATAGCACAATATGTATTTACAAATGTATTTCATTAATTTTCAATAATCCTTCTTGGGCCTTCACACAGCTTTGAACCTCCTAACGGTGGAGGCAACACAGGCAGGAATCTCTTCCTAAGACAAAGAGCCCAGGCCTGGATAGTTCTTCTTTAGAAATCTTCCACCGATGGCCAGGACTTGCTACACACCTTGTTCCAGAATGGACTATATTCCAAAGTCCATTGGTTCAGATCTGGGGAGGAGGGAGGCCACAACTTTGGACCAAAAGTCTCGATCATATCATGCAGAAGCTTTGAACCAATTTTGCTGGTATGATGGAGCTTCATCTTGTTGAACAGGAAAAGAGCCGTAGGATACTCTTTGTACCCATAGACCCTCTGAAAGAAAATGCAGGTATACTGCCTGGTCGATCTTCACGCCCTCCTCGACAAAGATAATTGGGGCCTTCTTCCCGTCCGACGTCACTTCCGCCCAGACCATGACTGAGGGTGGCTTTTGCCTTCGAAGAGAGTCTCAGCTGCACGGGGATGTCTTCCTTTTTTCAAGATAAAAACGTCATTCTGACTGTTGTGGGTGGCCTGGACCGTGAAAATCTTTGTCGAGAAGAGATTCCTGCCTGTGTTGTCCCACATGAGGAGGTTCAAAGCTGTAGTGAATCCAAAGGAGAATATGTGAAATTTATTGAAATACATTTTAAATTACACATTGTGCTATCATTTTGTTAAAAATTATTTATGTAAAATTTAATACAAAGATGTAGTTGTAATATGTGAGTCTCAATTTAAGTGAATATATATATATATGTTTAAACATAGATGGGGAAAAGTATGTGTATAAAATATTAATAAATATTAAAATTAAAAATATATTGTATTATTTAATATATATATGTAAATTCGATTTTATTTATTTCTTGAAATATAAATTAAATATTATGAAATTTTTAAAAAATAACGATAAGCAGGATTTATAATCTTATAGGTAGGACTTCAAATATAAAACTAAATTTCATTATGAATTATGAACATATGAATATTAACCACTATATTTTATATACTTTAAAACAAGTTTTCTAAATATCAATTTCTGATTTTATATGATGTTTAAACCTGTTATATATTTTTATTTAATTTACACTTTTGCATATAAACTATTGATATACAGGTATATAAGATAGACCCAATTCCCGTGAAAATAAAGTGTTTCAACCTCATATCAATATTGAATTTAACACTTTGTCCCTACAAAAAATATGTGACCTCATTTTATATATTTAAAAATTGAATTTATAAATGATTAAAAAATAGTACTTTCTATATGAGCCTTGATTGATCTTTAAGTAGATTCATTATTAAGGAACCTAAATAGGATATAAATAAACAAATACTGAAACTACATAGTACATAGATTGTTGCAGAAGAAGAGACATGTGATTCTCTAGGCTGGTTAAATTATGTTTTTGTATTTGTGCTCTTTAAGGAGACATCAATATGATTAAAGTTACTTTTCAGCCACATACGATGGTATATATATATATATATAATATATATATATATATATATATATATATATACATACATTAGGGGGTATAATAGAAACCAAATATTAAGATATCAAAATGTCACCCTCCGCGAAAGTTGCGTCATAAGAAACTAAATGATCCTACAAAAATGGATTTTGGTTTGAACCCCCCCTTACCCCCCCAAAAAATTGCGTTCAAAGGTTTCGTTATGAAGCAAAACTTTTTTGTTATAACTTATTTTGAAAAAAAATAGTTTTACTAAACTTAGCTATGATCATTTATGACTTTGTTTTTTTTGCAAATTTTCGTCAAATAATATTAAGTGCCAATAAACGAACATAAGTGCTGCCGCACCAACCATTTTTTAAATAACAGCTCCTACTAGGGTTCTTTTGTAGTTTCAAGAAGGAAAAGAAAACCTTTAATTCTAAGAATTTTTTAAATCTTATCGACTGGTCAAATATAAATTTGTCTGTTCCTCCAATTGAGCCTAAGGAAGATCTTATAAAGCAAAAGTACATCCTTTAAAAATTATATTATCCTTGCCATTCACAATCAGTGGAACGAGCTGTAAAACTAGTAACGGAGGCATCTGCAAAAGTTTATGGATATAATCAACGTCATAAATATACATATACTATCAAACATGGAGTCAAAAAAACCTTACATTTAAAACAAAGAAAGAATATACAATTTAATTTTAATTTGTGTTAAATTTACTGTATGAAAATTAAGATGTGAAGAGTAAACATATTTATAAATAACTTAAAAACATAAGCATGAGCACCCTCTTTTTCTTTTTCCTTCTTGAAACTATATAAGAACCTTAGTAGGAGCAGTTATTTAAAAAATGGTTGGTGCGTCAGCCCTTATGTTCATTTATTGGGACTAAATATTATTTGACGAAAATTTGCAAAAAATAACAAAGTCATAAATTGATCAAAGCTAAATTTAGTAAAACTAATTTTTCAAAATAAGTAATAAGAAAAAGTTTTGCTTCATAACGAAACCAAGGAACGGCTGTAGATCTATACAAAACAGAAGGAACCACCCGGTAATTGTACAGGTCAATTCTTTTTGTAGATTGAATTTCCTCCAATGAGGAATTTTTTAAGAGTAGACCAGTTATTACTTGTTGGACCATAACGTCCCCAAGTGATTCCTAGTATGCCCACGGTTTCTTTTATTATTAGACAAGGGAGGTTACAATCCTTGTCTGGAAACCACTTTCCAATCGTGGTTTTTTACGTTTATTTGTAAACCGGATCTTTGGCCAATTTTTTGAAGAAATTCAGTACAACTTGAATGCGCTTTAGCAGTTGTTTTTCAGAATTACCTTCTAAGAAAAGCGTTATGTCATCCGCATACATGCCCATAATATGTTTTGAATTGCCAAAACTCACACCAAAGCCTCCATATTTTTTAATGATGTTACCACTGAGTTCTCTTAGTCCAGCAGCGAATAATAGAGGTTCTGTGGGACAACCCTGACGACAACTCCTCTTCTAAATAATTGCCTCACTCTCTACATCCCCTACAGATAAGGAGGAGGTACCATTTAACAATAAAGCTCTGATGGGATTAAAAAACTCCTTAGGAAGTAGCTTTTTTATTGCTTTCAAGATGTGAGTATGCAGAATTGTATCGAATGCCTTGGAAAAGTCTACTGCGATTAGAGCAGCATTGACTATTTCGCATACGCTCTGTATATTCTTGGCGATGTCTGAGATTTTCCTTCTCTTTAGGAACCCTTTAGCACTAAACCAAGTTTATAATCCAAAATGGGTTCGATTTTTTGAGAGATTATCCCCGAAAGAACTCTATAAATTTCATTTAATGCTGTTATAGGTCTCCAACTGTTAGGATCCAAGAGATTGCCTTTTTTAGGAATTAAAGTTATTCTGCCTTTGGTTAGAGCTTGGGGTAACCTCCCGTGAATTTCCATACACTAATCAAATTTGAGGAAGTACGGCACAACCTCTGTTACACAGTGCGAAAACAATTTGCCGCTAATACCATCCGGACCCGATGCTTTATTATCTCGAAAAAACTTCTTTATATGGTTGGAGATGACAACTACGAAAAATATAGATTGAGCTATTTTTAATGGACGAGGATAATTCTTGCATTCGACTCCGAGAATCCGTTGAAAGCGTCTGTGAAAGCAAGCCAAAATTTCATTTTTATCTTAAATTTCCCTTCCATTTTCAAAAAAAATTCGACTTCCCACATGGGTGGATGATCCATTTGAGAAAGAGCTTTTAGTCTTCTTGTGTGGCTATTCTCTAAGACTTTTCTCCTTTCCATTTCAAACTCCTTAATCTCAGCAAATCTAAAGAGATTTGTTGTGTCCGACGTAATCGAATGAGCAAAAATTGGTGCATTGTTGAGGACATCTTCCAGCTCTTTCTGAAGCATAGATGCGTTTCGCCTCTTTTTCCAGACGAATTTTAAAGATGAAGTTTTAATAATATGGTTAAAACTATTGAGAAGGTTGTCATAACCGGCGGAAGGATAAAAATATTTTAAAAGCCTGTTTTGAAGTTGATGTAAATAACCATGATGGAGTTGTAAAACGACCTTCGGGATTAAAATATTGGAAATCTAAATCTATTAATTTATGATCTGACGCCGGATGGGGACGATAGCAAACATTTTTGATGGAAGAGAAAGAAGTACCGAAGACCAAATCAATTCGAGAAAAACTCCTTCCAGCTCTCCAAGATACGATGTCATCAGGGTTAATTTTTTTGATAACATCATCCAAACTGATCTCTGCCATAAGTTTTAATAAAATTGTTTGATTGGGGTAACGATGCCTTGGTTTATTCAAATCGACGTTAAGATCCCCAATTAATATATGTGGATTAATATTACCTTTACACAAGTTAATCATGGCTTGGTAAAAAGGCAAGTTTCTCTTATTAGGGCTGTATGCGTTTATGAGGTAAAAAACCCCGGTCTTGGTTGGAATAAAAAATTTCGCTATTCAACATCACTATTATAATCTTTCACAAGCTTGGCACGGTCCATTCTTTTAGATACGAATGAAATTATTCCGCGGTGTGTTCCGTCACCAGTGAAGAAATGTTCATAGTTTTTTGGAATGCTTAAAGGACAGGAAAAGGAACACGATGAAGCAAAGGGAGTCCTTACATCTTGGAGACATATTATATCTCGTTTTTGCTTTAAAACACTCTTCATCAAGGCATGTCGACCAACTCGATCCTTGCCTCCTCTCGTGATTAGGGAGAGTATTTTTCCTATTTCCATGTCCAGTTTCTGACACCTTTTCATTTGAGAAGTAAAAAAAAACATCAATTTTTGTTTATGTTTTCCAAGGCATAGGTAAAAAAAGTTAATAAAAAAAGACCACTATTTTTTCTGAACCTTACTGGGGGTTTGTTCTTTCTGTGGGGATAACCTGCAGAAGGAGAGGTTCTTTTGGATAAAGAACCGGATCTGGTTCTTGACACCAAAATTAATTCCGAGTTTATATGGTTTTTTTTGGGGTTTAGAGTGCGGTTTGGAAAATTCCTCACTATTGGGAGGAGAACCATAGAGGTCAGCGTTCACATTTTGAGATTGAGTTATAGGATGCCTTTCACTTTCTATAGACTCTTCTTCCCTTGAGACTTGTGGGGGGACATCTCCCACTGAAACAACTCCATCAGGGCTTAGGTGGACCTCCACTGATCCCGAGAGAGGCTCACTTTCTCCAGCTTCGTCTAAATTCTCAGAATGAACCAACTCTAGATACTCATTCGAAGGTTCTGTCCTTTCAACTTCATCTTCGAATATATTTTCCTCCCTACTAATATTTTCCTCTAAGTTGTTGGGGACGATAACGTCCGTAGAAGTTTCCTTTTGTAGCTTAGGAGCTAGGTCTTGAGAATCTTCTTTATCTTTTAGGCCACAAGAAGAAGAATTTTCTTCAAGGACTTTTTTTAAAGCTCTGGCATAATCAACTACTTTCAATCTTGGGTTGTTACATCCATGCCAATACCGAGGCAGTTTAAACATCGGAGTTTTGCGCCTTTAAATTTTAATTTAATAAGACATCCCTGTATCGGGACAACTTGGGGTATATTTGATGGGTTTGCAATAATTTCCACCATATAGTCTCCATCTCTCCTTACGTCTCTATAGTTCTTATATTTTTTTCTGCAGCCTCATTAGAGGGGTTTTTCTTTGGGTAGTGAGCAGTAACTTGGCCCAACTGTTTTAACCAATCCATTGCACATACTTCATCAATCCTTTTGAAGGTGTTTTCCATAATAATGGTAATCTTCTTTTTTAGGTTTACATCAATCTTGTCCATTCCCTTAATTCTTATCGAGGCATTGATCCGTTTCCCTCCAACTGACTTTACACTGAAGGGGTGAGTTTTCTTCAGATCATCCAGTCTACCTCTGATATCAATTGGAAACTTCGAATAAAACCCAACTTGATTTAAACCGAATCTCGTATTAGCTCCTGCTAATTCGTGTTCCTTGAACCCGAATAGAAGGGTCATGTCATTAATATCAACATATTTAAGTCCTTCCCTTCTGAAAGAACTATCTTCTTTATCCTCTACGACAACAACAAATATTTCCCATCTAAATATATTTTCCCAGTTAAGAGATTTTTCTTCCTCTCCTTTGTAATCAGTGCCTCGCTTGAGCGCTCTCGAGTAAAGCAGTCTGGGCACTTCTTTTTCAGGAGGTTTATCAAACGGAGGTCTTCTTCTTATTTTATTTAAAACTCCTTCATCTGGGGGTTTATCCGTAGGTATATTAATCACTTCCATGTCCTCCTCAGGTCCTTAGCCTGCTAAGAATTAGTAGGAGGAGAAGATAATACTCCGTAGAGCAGGAGGATAAACCTTTGAACGCAATTTTTTTGGGGGGGGGGTAGAGGGGGGGTCAAAGCAAAATCCATTTTTCTACGATCATTTAGTTTCTTATGACGCAACTTTCGCGAAGGGTGACATTTGATATCTTAATATTTGGTTTCTATTATACCCCTAATGTATATATATATATATATATTATATATATATATATATATATATATATATATGTGTGTGTGTGTGTGTGTATACGGAATTATTTGGTAAACATATGTTTTTCAATGGCTTTGTTTGACACTTAAAAGTATTACATACTTTTTAATTTAAAAAAAGTTTTTCTCGAATACACTTTCTTATATCATCACTCGATAATTAAGGTACTGGGTGTGCAAATGCTCCTAAGATAATTATGCTATACTTTTATTTAATTAAAGATATAGTAAGCATACAATCACAGTTATTATTCGAAAATAGACCACGAAACTAAAGGATTCATTATTCATAATTAATGCTGCTTTATTAGAGTACGAAAATATATTTTTCATCTTTTAAGTACATAATTTATTGTATACTTTAAATAATATCATGTCAAAAGTATTTCTTAACCATTACTAAAAAATAACTTTTCATGCAATCATCTATATTAGATTTGCTAAATGGTTAAAAATAATTATTATCTTTACAGACTTATCAAATTCAAATCTGAGAAGATTCTCATATTTTGGGAGGTCAATAAAGAGTAATTATTATTAAGTAAGACAATAGAAAACTATTTTAATGAAGGATAGGTAAGAAATACGTTTAGATATTTCAGCCTTTCATATAACTGAGGCATGACTCAGTTTACCTGATATTTTTTTTTGTTAACATTAGTCAATCAAAAAATAATAACCTATTCATAAATTTAAAAAAACATTTTTTCATGTCTGATGAGTGACAAAAACATATATTTTTATCTTGATAGATACAGCATCTTCAGTTTAAAGTGCCAATAAGACAGTCTTTAATTTTTGAGGCTGTCACGTGAGTATATGTTAAGTGCCTTATTAGTCATTTTAGGACAGCATATAATAAGCCCCTGTAGAGCGTATAATGCCCTTTGGAGCCATGGCTTCAATAGACTGTACAAAGGAAAAGAGTTCGACACATCTTAAATCCAATATTCTAGTGGCATAACTGATAATATTTAAATATTTTGATGTGATATAAATTCAGAAAGCACATTAATGGAATCAAGTTTGAAAACTTTTGAATTATGATGTACAAACATGTGACTCTCAGCTTAGTTGAAAGAGTTTGCTTTTGATGTGCATGTTGATAATATTATTCTTACTTTTATCAATTGAATTTGATTTATTTTAAATATATTGGTATAATAATATAGGTAGTAGTTGGTTACATGTATAGTCGACTATATATTATAAATTTAGTTGTAATTAAGTTGCTTATAGTATTTTTCATATAATAAATCAGTGTCTATAAAATAATGTAGTTTGTCCTTTTGTCATTCTTACCTATATTCCACAGGTCCGTAAATGGATGGCTCAACAGTTCTTAGTTCAATTCCACTCCAAGAGGATAGAGATCCTGGTGGAGCAGTGAGGGGCCTGTACTCTAGAACCTTTTCGATGGATCCGAGGGGACGCGAGCGAAAGGGTATAGGCCCTGGGAGCGGGGGGAAAGTAGTGAAGAACCCCTGAGGCGGCGGACTTGGCGAGCGGCAGCAAACGGCAGTTGAGCAGGAAATCGAGGAAGAGACGTCTGAGAAGAGTTCCGGGGAGACACAAGACGAGGAGTAGGGAGGCGGAGGGCAGGCTTCTTGTAGACGGAGCAGGGACAGCAAGAGCTGCTGGCGAGGTTGAGTGAGTAAGTATAATAGTAGTTGAGGTCCTCCTTTGGAAGTCTGTCCACCGAGATTGATGAGTGGTGACGACGTCTCTTTGAGTACATGTCCCAAGGTTATTCGCCGCCGGAGAAAGGAAACCTCATTGATGATTCTCCTCCTCATCTTATCACATTGTCTTCTCATACCAACTGACCAATCCCTCCTCATATACAAATAACAACACTGCCCTAAGTACTCCTCTCTTCGCATAATCAAAGTGAATCACTGAATAAACCCCTTTACTTATGTAAACCTGCTTCCAATAAGAATCACAAATATACTCAACACACACAATGAAGGATATTTATATCAATATCCATAGCCGAAACACACTTTTTTCTTTTCATAGCGAAGCAATCCCATACATCACTACCGAATTGAGCCTCGAAATATATCCACTCGCCTACCAACAACTCCCCTTCAAGGCATCACAAATAAAAGCAAGTCTCCGTAATTCCATAAATGGCGAAGGCTGCTTAATTTTATTTATTGCAAGGGCACAGAGAAAGGAAGAAATGGTGGGGGTTTGGGAGATCCCTGAATTGTCTCTCCGCTTCTTTGGTAGAAGGCTCCACGTCCACTGAAAACAAATGAGGAACGTAAAAAGAGGGGGGGGGGGAGAAGAAATTAAGAGTTGAAGCGCCTCCATTTTGATGCATATTCTTCTTAAGCCGGCGACGACTTTTCCCCCCTCATTTGAAAGCATTGCTTACAGGGGGAAAAGGAGCAAAGCTCTTATTTTGGAAAAAGTAAGCAATTTTGATCAGAGTGGTTGTAAATATAAGAATCTATATAGGTATAGATGAGTATGACTTCCTCCAGATAAGGACCATTTTTCTCCATTCTAAGTATAAATAGTAAATAAGCCCAAATGACATATCTGAGACCGGGAAGAAACCCAAACTATCTCATTTTAAACAGAAAGCATTCTTCATCGAAACAAGGTTGCTTAGTTTCTCAAGAGGAGGATGAAACGATAGAATAATGAAATTCAATAATTGTAAATATATATATATTATTGAAAAAATTAATCTGTATATTAATTGTATATTTATAAACATATATTAATAAATTTATAGATGTGACACAGATACCCCATAGTACGATCGTCGTGTTCTTTACTTTAGTGTCCTATATGCATTTTATTGCTGGTATATGCATTACCAAGAGAAATGGTAGCGTGAAAAAACTTCCTGGTATTTAAGGGATAGCACACACATTTTTTTGGGCTTTCCACGTGCCTGAGTAGATATGTTTATAAAGACGATTAAGCATCAACCGTCGACAGTTTATTATATTTCGAAGGATGTGAAAAGTATTTTAACTCTCATTTAACATCATCACCAATCAATATACATATTATGCATTAAGGCAGAAGTCATAAATTGCCTCCATGTATTATATGTTGTTATAAGATCATATGAAGGGCGTTTGATTGTTCATTTGAGGTAACATTGTTTATATCCAGACACGTGCAGAGAGTCTATACATAGAGGGTGAGGAACTGATTTCATTGGTTAGATTTACAGAACCAGGATTGAACACTATTACTGTAGGGCTCATGTTTATAAATCTGGCTCCTGAAGTCAATGTCTCATTTTGCACAGCCTCAACACACGTTCACTATATATATATATATATATATATATATATATATATTCATCGTACTAAAATAACTTAACTCCCTTATTTTTACTAGGACTGTAATTTTATTTTGTTCCTACAGGTACACTTTAATCTCCGTATTGTGCTATAAAATATCGATAATGTTTCGTAAATTATGGCACTGTACTACAAAATCTTTTAGAACTCCTCTTAGTTCATTTACAGACCTGAGACAGTTGATTGATATATTACTTTGGTTGATCGGTACTATTGGTAAAAGGTTTCATCTACGAATACCAATCGTTTAAGACTGTTTTGCCTATTAGATATCCACTCAGATATGAATAAGTATTATTGCGTTTAAGTTAGTTTATCGAACCTAAGATCAAACCTTTATAAGCTGCCGAGTGCAAGATTATGTCAATTGGTAGTGATATGTTTGTATCATAATACTGTTTTTTGGCTTTTTAATTGTAGTCTCTCCACACTTTTTATATAGATTTTTTCAGATTCTACTGAATAGTGATATTCACTTCATCCGTTGCACTAGTAAAAAATTATATTTCGATTGGGTACAACTTACAGCAATAGGTTTTTCTACAGAATCCAAGCTCTGTTTATTTATTATACTGTATTTAATATTAGCATCCAATGCTTATTATAATAAAACAGTTTCTTATAAAGTTCAATATCATCCCCACATATATTTGTTAAAGTCGAACTTACATTTGATAGTATTTAGCTAATAACAGCTTTATTGTTTTAGCTAAGAATAAAACACAACCATTTAAGTTTTGTATAACAATTACAGTCTGTCTCAGCGAATTGTGAACGTATTTTACCAATTATGATTTGGTAAAATGCCGTGAAATGTCATTTAAGCTGCCTTGCACCAAGGGTGAAATAATGGTCATTGTTCATATGAAAGAGTTTCGATACAAGAGCTACGAGGAGGAACTTATCTTTTTGGACCAACGGTTGAGTTATACGCTACATTTCTAAATAGCGAAGAAGACTCTGGGGATTTTTCATATTTTAGCTCGAGCATCGAGTCTATTGGTGGATGGATGTCCAAGTCAAAGTAAGAGTTTTTAACTATTTTTCAATAAGAGTTTATCACTATTCATTAAAAATAAAAGTACCATTTTTTAGATCTTAAAGCAATTTAAAATATGAATGATATATTGTATATAATATCAATCATAAGTATTTAATTTTATGATATATATTTTACTGTATTAAAATATCAAGCCAATAAATAAGTAAATAAATATTAACTAAACATTAAATATGTTGAGTGTATGATTGTCCAATTTTCATAGTATCGTAGCTATACGCAGCTTTTATTCTGTTATTGACTTTGTTTTTATTAATAAAAAGCATATTCCATCATCTGTTTTTAATTCAATGATTTTAAGGTAGTGATAAAACAGAAAAGAGTTACGCAATGACGTTAAATGTAATATCAACTATATGTCTTATTAGTTATTTATATTGTAATAGAGGCAGAAGAGTCAAATACTATCGGGGTCGCGTTGGCGGAATGTTATTTTTCCATGGATGAAAAAAGTCTTGCTCAACCTCCGGCTGAACCGGAGCCGCCCTCAAACGTAACGCCAGCCCCGCTGTAACCTCCTCAAGATCCTCCGATTTGAAACTCATGGCACCTCCAAACTGGAAGTATAATGAGGCAGTGTAGTTTCAGAGAAACAAGATAAACAAATATATATAAATACACATAGTTTGGAATAGAATCTCTAATGGAAAATCTAGAAGCACTATTTTAAAAAGTTGTAATAAAATACAGACTTAATAAATAATACTTCAAAATATAAATAAAATAATAATGATTGAATATAATTATTTTGTTTGCCATTTGGCGAATTTATAGACTCGCATATTTTGGCGCCTAAGGCGCCTATATCTTCATTTTACATATGTTTCTTAAAATTTGTATCATGGATTTTGTGGAGATAAAATAGGTTTTCTAATGTCAAATGAGTTACAAAAATTTTCTGTTTTGTACAAACATTCCACATAAAAAGTTTGACTTTGTACAAAGAATATGTTTTAAGTCACATGAGATGTTTTTTTCTTTTTCTTTTTTCCTCTCTTTACCTTGCAAAGTAGGTAATAATTCAGAAAAGGTGTATCCAATGAAAATGATTTCTTTCATGGAAAATTTTCCTTTTATAATTTATGAAAAGTTAATTTTTTTATTTGTATTTAAATATATATGCACAAATGAATCAAAGTCCCTTATTGTCATATTTTGAATTTCTATGCAGTTTTCTAACTTATGCATTTACTATCATTGAAAATTATGCTTGAGGACTAAATAATAATAATAATAAATCATTTGCATTCACCAGAATCACAGAAAAAAGTTCAATATTATTCATTAAAAGATATTGGTAGTCGCTCTGCTACTTAGAAAAAATATATTTAATAAATGGGGATCAATAATCAGACTTATATATAATTTAGGCTGTAAAAAATCCTTTCCATATAATTTACAGTCAATCAAAGAACAACTTTAAATTATGATACGATACAAAATTATTGAGCTTAAAAATGGTTTTGAGGAAACTGTTAGTTATCTGAAGCTATAAATATTTTTTTTTCATTTTTATGACATCTCTAGACGGAGGTTGAAAACTTATTCATGAGATCTTATCTGGATTAAAATATGCTATCAATAAATCTTTAAAGAGTAGTTTTACCTCATTATTAAATGATAACAATAACAGTAATATTAACAATAATAAATTGAAATATAATTGCACATTTTTAGAGAACTTTCCGCGAAGGGAATAATCCAAGGAGAATATAAATAAGGTGAGGCAATGGGAATCGACGTAGGCAATTGCAGGGCGACAGCTGACTATTTTGTTGTGATATCACAAGTACTACGCTTGAATTCCAGTTCAGTTTGTATTGTAAAGCGAAAATGTGATATCCTCGAGGAAGTAATGGTGTTAGTGCCATCCCCTCTTGCTATAATCCTCGAGATGCATGATATTTTGCACTTCCGACGAGGGATCCCAATATCCAACATCTGTGGATTGCACGATGCAGAAGATCCGACAGGATTAGCTTAAAGAATGCGAAGATTTGCGATCGTCATTTTACTCTAGATGACTTCCAAAGGAATATTCAGGCTGGAAGAATAGGAAGAAGCTTTAGTCTCAAGTTGTTCCTACACTCTTCATCCCTGGATCACCCTCCTCAAGTGTGTCAAGTCCTTCAGACAGGTTCGTCAAGAAGCCCGTGAACAAAAAAAATTGTGAGTTGACTAGTGAGAAGGAATAAGGAACTCTCAGTCAAGAAAATGAAGCTGTCCTGCTACAAAGCTAAGTGCCTCAAACTTGGCTCATAACACTTTAAGGAAACTTTAATTAGAACCTCATTGGAAAATAATTACACAGCGAATTCAAACAAGAAGGTTAATTAATCCTTTGACAAAGTTCATTCAGGGCTATTCAAAAGAAGATGTAACTACCGCCCTCATTCTACGGAGCATATGTACCCGGGCCTTTGAGTACTTGCGCTCACGGAAACTCCTTCCTCTGCCTAGTCGGCAAACACAGGAAAAATTCCAATGACTGTTCCAACGAGGGTCTCTCCTATATTGCTGGATACTCAGGAAGTTTAAAGAACTCCACCCACATTTGGTGAAACAGAGGAGTAACATTGAAGGATTTGAAGAAACACTAAGTCCTTGGATTGAGTTATCTCCCGATTTTTGAAGTTCTGCCACCTCTTAGAAAATCATTTCCATTTTTTCATAATAGCCATCAAGACGCAATCGGTAAAGACCCCATGTTTTTCTAAGAATTTTTAAGCCACTTATCAATTTATATCCAAATTGGTCAAAATAAATTATTATTGCTTTTGTAATAAATAAAAAGAACACGGATTCGAGTCAATTTTCTTAATAAGCTACTTAAACTGAAAAATGCTAGTGAAAACTTAAACACATAGGTCAGGTTACTAATGAGCGTAATTCTATTCATATTCTTATGTTCCCCTTTTTTATATGTACATATGTAGAATTCTATTATTGTGATTTATAAATTTCTTGAAATAAATGAAAATCTTGAATATAAAAATTATTTTTATGGTTTGAAACTATTATTGGCTAATTACTTAAAATAATGAATACTAATGATAAATCATTTACTTAACAAATTTTCATGCAACATGGGTTCTGTACACTAGCACAGAACAATATTGTAATGAAATATTTTCAATTGGAATATAAAGTTGAGAAATAGTTACTAAATCATTGCACTAAAAAATAATGTTTTTTCATTGTAGCATTCGTGACGTCACAAAATTATTCCTTTTGATCAAAAACATAAGTCAAAGATTTCCTCTTTGACTCACCTTATTTATATTCTCCTTGGGAATAATCCCACAGAAATTGGTAAGGTTCTTAACTGCAGCCTTAAAATCATTATCAGCATAGTAGCCAAAGGGACTTCTGAAGCAACTAAGATGTCTTAGTCATGGCCTTGAGGGATGTACAAAATAGTATCTGTCGTAAAAAAGTCTATCACGGACAAGAGAAACAAAATTACCGTCAGTAGCCTCTCCAGGGAGTTTGACGTCACCATGTACCGACTAATTAAGAAAATCTGATCATTAATATCTACAAAAAAAATCCTCGTCAATCCCTCAAACCTGAAAAAAGGAAAAACACATCATAAGGTAGAAGATACTTCTCAGGAAGCTAAAAACAATAACTGCCGACATTGTTGTTTGGTTCAATGATTTAGGAGTCTTTTGGTATCAAAAATGATGACGTGATGCATATGAGTAAGAAACGTCACTTTGCTTAACTCCGAGATGTCCTGCCAATACTTGAAGGGTAAAGTATTCAGTTGAGCGAGGGTTAGTCATGAGGAGATGAGGATAATGGCTGTTCAGTGAGGAACTGTCTAAACATAATTGGTATTGAGGGGAAATGCAGTGTAGAATCAGTTTCGAAAAAATATATATATTTTGGCCAATTTTATTTGGAATGAGTCTTATGGAGTGAAGAAATACAGTATTCAAACTAGAATGGATCTATAAAATGTTAAATTAGTTCCCTTAGTTCTCTACTTTGTTTACGCTAGACTCAAACTTGCCTTAAAGCTTATATCGCAGTGTCTAACCTCCAATGCACTCATCAGTCCCGAGTCATGTATCCTCGACTGCAAGATAAATAGCGTTTCCACATTCTAAGCTTGTGACGTTATGGGGCATTGGTCCTAACATTTTTACTGTCGTTTGAGATTCATTGTTTGAAGATACAAAAGGAGTTCAAATGAAATCATAGAGGAAGCTTTGTAATAAAAGTTTTATTTTGCCTTAATCAAATTCATTTTTTTAAATAATTTAGATTATGATGTTTTAATGTTGGGATGGGTCTTGCCAAGAAAGGGTTAATCTTAAACTAAAATGTTTATTTATTATATTATTTTCCAAACTTCTTTTGCTATTTTTATTCATTTATTGTTTATTGTAAATATGATTTGTATAATGTTCTTAAGTAAATGACTCATTATTTGAAGAAAAACCCTTTACACCCTTAAGTTTTTTAAAGTGATCCATATATTACTAGGTATATTGCCAATCAGTACTTACAATCCAAATAAATAAAGTCAAAAGCAAAGCCGGTAAAGCTCCTTTCCGAATTTCCTAGTATTTGTGTATGTAAATATATTTTATTTATATATTAACTTAAGTATATTAAGTTGACAATGGACATAAATTAGCCTTAAAACATAACTTTAAAGAAGGACCAGCAAATACATACATATTCCTGTTCTTCTCCCTGTCCATATAATATATATATATATATATATATATATATATATATATATATATATATATATATATATATATATAATACAGGAAGGAGTCTTCATCGATGATCTCCTCGACCTTGTTCATAAAGTCCATGTCCCTGACCTTTCTTGTGGACAATTCCGGCCTAGGCTCCCCAATAATCACTTTACGGGGATCCTTGCAGTCCACCAGGGATTTCCTCAGTCTTTGGACGCTTCTTAGAGGCATAGAAGTCAACCTTGACAGCTCAGAGTTAGATATTAGGCCCTTCATGCTAACCAAGATTGCCACCTCGGCGCATCTCCGTTCCTCCTCGCTGAAAACAATCTCCTCCAGATTGCTGTATACGTCCCTATGGTGCTTTGAATCAACTGGATGTATAGCTTAACCCAGTAGCTTTCTACTGGTATAACTATGCTGACTAAGTTACACAAATTTTAATTTTGCGCCAATTTCATCGGGGGACCTGTATATTAGGGGGTATTATAGAAACTTATATTAAGATATCAAAATTTATCCCCCTGCGAAAGTTGCGTCATAAGAAACTAAATGATCGTAGAAAATGGATTTTGGTTTGACCCCCCCTTACCCCCCCCCCAAATTGCGTTCAAAGGTTTTGTTATGAAGCAAAACTTTTTTGTTATTACTTATTTTGAAAAAAAATTTTAGTAAATTGGCTATGATCAATTTATGACTTTGTTATTTTTTGCAAATTTTTGGCCAACAATATTAGTGCCATAAATAAACATAAGTGCTGACGCACCAACCATTTTTAAATAACAGCTCCTACTAGGGATCTCTTATAGTTTCGAGAAGGAAAAGGAAAAAGAGGGTACTCATGTATGTTTTTAAGATATTTTTTAAATATATTTGCTTTTCACATCTTAATTTTCATACAGTAATTTCCTCACATAGTTGAGAATATAAATCTATGACGGTTATTATATCCATAACTTTTGCAGATGTCTCCGTTACTAGTTTTACAGCTCTTTCCCTTGATTGTGAATGGCAAGGATACTTATTAATTTTTAAAAGATGTTCTTTTGCTTTTATAAGATCTTCCTCAGGCACAATTGGAGGAACAGACAAATTTATTTTAACTAGTCGATAAGATTTAAAAAAAATTAGAATTGAAGTTGATAGTGTGGGTAGTTGAAAATTTCTTTGTTTTTAATATTCGTTTTTGCAAACAAAACTTTTTCCAGGGAAAATAATCTTGTTTCAATTTATTTATCGGTTAGGGCTGCTAGCAATATATTTTCAGGGTCGGCAAAAAAACGTTTCTCTTGAGTACTTTTTCTATTGAAGGGGCTAAATTTTCATCAATCTCTTGTAATAAAGTTACGGCGAATTGGTAATGCTTTGAGCCTTCAATGAAAAGAGAATTTAAACTGGTTTGAAACCATATAGGAGTGTAAAAATGTGCTATAAATTTTACAAGTTTCACGTGAGACTTACATGGACTTTTTGTGAAATATAGGATCCAAAAATTCTGTTGGCTTTGGTAAGACATTTTGCCTCATGTAATGCTCCTGGAGACCTGTAGCAAAAGTTTGAATGCGAAAGTTCTTTCGCTTGATCTTTCGCTATGCCACTTTTTAGTGATACGTAATCAATGTATTCATGGTGGGGTTCTAAAAATATTTTTTAAGAAACAAGAATTAAGTTTTTAAATAACAAGTTACCTTTAACAATGACTAATGCTTCTCTTTATCAGTTGAGAAAACATTTTCCGACTTTATATTATTGTCTGCAAAAGTTTATGGATATAATAACCGTCATAGATTTATATTCTCAACTATGTGAGGAAGTTACTGTATGAAATTAAGATGTGAAAAGCAAATATATTTAAAAAATATCTTAAAAACATACATGAGTACCCTCTTTTTCCTTTTCCTTCTCGAAACTATAAGAGATCCCTAGTAGGAGTTGTTATTTAAAATGGTTGGTGCGTCAGCACTTATGTTTATTTATGGCACTAAATATTGTTGGCCAAAAATTTGCAAAACATATCAAAGTCATAAATTGATCATAGCTAAATTTAATAAAACTATTTTTTTTTTCAAAATAAGTAATAACAAAAAGTTTTGCTTCATAACAAAACCTTTGAACGCAATTTGGGGGGGGTAAGGGGGGGGGGTCAAACCAAAATCCATTTTTCTACGATCATTTAGTTTTTTATGACGCAACTTCGCGGGGGGATAATTTTGATATCTTAATATTAGGTTTCTATAATACCCCCTACTGTATATATTTACTTTATTTTGATGTTTAAAGCTTGTAAAATACTGGGCATTGCGTTCACTTTAGCTTTAAATGAAAGCAGAGAAAGGTTGTAAATAAAGTTTTTATTTTTATTACAAAATTCATGAACTAGATTTTGAGTAAAGTATTTAGTTTTAAACAGAGTATCCTTGCATATCTGTAAATGTGGTTTTAATCAACATTTAATGTATGCTAAGATTCTGGACTTTTTGTTAATCTAATTGCTTCCATAAAATTAAGTCTTAGGACAAATACGGAGAAGTTTATAATTTTTAAATCATTTTAACCTTCTTCAACTGTGGATAAGGACTTTTCACTTCTCATGTGTCGGAAATTCTGTAGATCGATGCCATCTTTTATAATAAAGTATCCTGAAATATATTACCAATACCTTGTTAAATTAAAAAAGTGAATCATATCATTGGTGGTGTAAAACTATTCTTCAATTTTAGCTGTAAACTGAAGCTTCATGAAGAAATTCAAAAAATGCCTGTATTTAAATTTATATTATTAATATATCAGGAATCAAAATTTTGAATTACATGTATATTAATATCCATAATTTATTTTATTTACATTGACATCTAATGGATATCAATATGAAGATTTGATAAAACGTCTATTTTGTCCGATTTTTATCATTCTAGAACCACAAATTTAAAAACGAACATGCCTTTAAGATATATATATAATTATTCATGATATCCATAAATTTGATAATATTTGAAGGGATCCTGAATGCAATATATATATATATATGATATATATATATATATATATATATTAATATATTTAATTTTTCAGTTCGTAAATATTTACTTTTTATTAAACTAATTAGTGCTTAAAGTGATGCTCTTACATAATTTTTATAATTTTTTTCCTTCATTCTTATAATATTTGTTGATATTTAGACAAACACAATGCACAACTCAATTTATGGCGCTTTTTGAATAATATCAGACATTAATATGCATTTTTGTTTTATGGAAGCCTCGACAAATCCACATTCCAATGACCCTTTTATTGATCCACAATTTTAACTCATTTTTAAGCTAATATATATTAACATCTCGTTCATTGACATTTCAAAATATTTGATGAACTCCTCATTCCATTAATTACCGAAATATAGCAACTTCATTGTCCACCCGTCTAAACTGCTCAAGGATATGAATGAGGAGACTGATTATCCTTCAAAATTATAGACTTCAAACTGTTTTCTGTGAGGTTTGTGAGAAGGCCAAAAGTCTCAGTTTGTCCAGCATTCTATCAGAGCGAGACAAGTGAAAAACTGCGAGGTCAAGAGGATAAGGATCCAAGCCCAACTAGAGGACATAAATTGGCTACAAGAAGTCAAAATTACAAATTATATCTAAGGAATTGTGCAAAGCCTTTTTGTCTAGTAGCATTCTCTTGAAAAAGGATGGCACTCCGATCCTTAAGAAGTTTTTTTTTGGAAAATTATGTTTATATCATACGTCCCTGAAGAACACAATATTGCCTGAATATTTCTCGGAAACCATGGATAAGATGCGATCTGAGCTGTACGGTCAGCCTTTGTAGATTGATTAGTTTGGCGCGAAGTAGTTAATGTCCTAATTGGGGCGTTTAGATGAGAACTCCTTTCATTTTCCATTTGTGGTGAAATGTTCATTCGTCCCCACTTCTGATTCAAACACCATGACTAGGATCGTCAATGATACTCTCAGAATGATTGATCTTCAGTTTGAGGCAAGCTTGGCAAAATTATCGTGGTTGATGCAGCTCAGTATATGAGGAAGAATTGAGGAGACCTTAGGGTCTTTTATCCGTCTCTAATGCAGGTGACATCTGTTTGTTATTTGCTTCATCGTGTGGCGGATAAAATCAAATACCATTTTGCGGACGTAAATAGTCTCATTTCTTCGGTAAAAAAGTATTCCTCAAAGCCCCATCTCGACGAGCGAAATTCAGAAAATGTTCCCTGGCCTAGAGCTCCCCTCTGATCCAATTATGACCAGATAGGGAACCTGGATCCGGGGAGCTGTTTGATATGGTCAGAATTTCGAGCAAATCAAAGCAGTAGTGGATATGTTTGACCCTGACGATGTCAAATGTATATCCGTAGTCGGTGGATTTTTAAAATGAAAAGCATCCTAGTTGACTTAACATTTATTGCAAGTCATTTATCGTTTCTGCCAGATTCAATTACCAACCTGAAGACCGCTGGAATTACACTTGAAGATGGACTCAGAATCTTTAAAGATGCTGAGAAAGGATCAACAAGATTCAGGTGACGTCGAAGCGGTTTTTAAACTAAGTTGGATTACGTTGTAAAGAAAATCCTACCCTGCCAGGTACGAGATGTGCTGCTAGGTAAACCTAGAGCTGTTCTTCCAGATGGGATGTGCCCAATGGATGGAGCTATTCTAAAATGTTGTCCCAATACCTCGGTAGATATGAAGAGATAATTTTTGCGGTTGAAAATGTTTTATCTGACCGTCGCACAGTGGCTAACAGAGACCAAAAAAGCGAAAAACTAATTAATTTACAATAAAGTTGTATAAGGTGGCCTGGTAAATTAATTTCCGGGGTAAAAAAAAAGACCTCAGGTCACTGTGACCGGACCAAAGTAGCTCACAGGGACCCAAAAAGCGAAAAAGTAATTTATTTCTTTAAGGGTGTATGAGGTAGCTAATAGTTTCTTTACCTGGCAAAATCGATTTCCGGGATAAAAAGTCACTCTGACCGGCCTATTACTAGTTGGTAATAGTGTGTATCAACTTGTACATGTATAGATATTATTTATTAATGGTACACTCTGACAATAATCTAATTTTTTCTAATATCTATCAAGGTACACATAAAACTTTATTATTTTAAAACAATCTGAAACAATATATCAAAAGAACACAGTAAAAAAAGGACTTTATTATTTTAAACAATCTTAAACAAGATATCAAAAGAACACATTAAAAAAGAACTTTAATATTTTAAGCAATAACACTATGTAACAAAATTAAGGTCTTTGTTTGCCCCTGGGCTGAAATTTCTAAATTGAGTCCCATTTTTTACGTAGATTCCAAAAATGCCACTCAAAATATCGTCCGAAAAAAGGTTTGGACTTTATGGCCTTTTTTTGAAAATCAAGATTTTCATCATTTCTAATGGTTCAGGCCCAGTTATCTTCGTGCAAAGTAAGAATAACCACAAATGTCAGTGATATTTATTTTTCTACTATATCTCTGCATTTCAAATCATTTTTTTAATTTATATATCTTTCGTACAATTCGAAATAATCGGCTTTATATTTCAAAAAGTTGACCATATTTTAGTGTTCTATTTAAGCGGCTATATTTTTTTGTTTCGCGTCTATTGACTATAATCAATATGTAATATTTTTTGGTATATGTCCATACATTTCAGAACAGTTTTTATAATTTCGATATCTGGCATGAAAGTAAAGAAAAGATCAATTTAGTAGGACGAAGCAAACAAAGACCTTAATTGTGTTACGTAGTGTAGTTCGTCCTACTAAATTGATCTTTTCTTTACTTTCATGCCAGATATCGAAATTATAAAACTGTTCTGAAATGTATGGACATATACCAAAAATATATTACATATTGATTATAGTCAATAGACGCGAAATAAAAAAATATAGCCGCTTGAATAGAACACTAAAATATGGTCAACTTTTTGAAATATAAAGCCGATTATTTCGAATTGTACGAAAGATATATAAATTATAAAAACTGATTTGAAATGCAGAGATATAGTAGAAAAATAAATACTACTGACATTTGGTGTTATTCTTACTTTGCACGAAGATAACTGGGCCTGAACCATTAGAAATGATGAAAATCCTGATTTTCAAAAAAAGCCATAAAGTCCAAACCTTTTTTCAGACGATATTTTGAGTGGCATTTTTGGAATCTACGTAAAAAATGGGACTCAATTTAGAAATTTCAGCCCAGGGGCAAAATCCTGTTACATAGTGTAATCAGTAAGCCTTCAACTTTCTTGGACAGATTTTGTACTTCTTTTGGTTTAGACTTCTTGAAGGCTTTTGAGGAAACAAGAGGATCAGACTTCACAAGCAACTAATTATATTGGGTTTTCAATACATTCATTCTTGAAACTTTCACTGTGTGGTTAAGCCTTGCTTTGCAAATCTTTGTTCATTGCTTCTTGGCTCTCTTCACTATATACTCCAATTGGGAGCTCCAAGTGAAGAGCAACATCTGCTCCATGTTCAAGCATCTTGTGTCCAAAAAAAATTGGCAGAGATTATTGTATGCCAGTGTTTTTATGAAATAATAAATTCACATTAAATCAAATTGGAGTCTATATAATTAACATTTTTGCTCATTTGTGTAACATAAAAAAAATTTTTTTTAAATATTTTTTAAATATTTTTTAACATTTTTAATCATTTTTTAACATTTTTTGCTCATTTGGGTAACATTAAAAAAACATTTTTTTAGCAAAAATCATTTAAAAAATGGCGCTCTCTAGTGATAACCTACATAATGAATATGTATTGCCGAAGTAACAGCTTTGAATTGGTCATATTCCCAAAACAAGTTTGTAATAGGAGGAGTGAACAGATAACAATGCCTGAAGACAGAGTAATACTTCATACATTTTCCAATATGTAAACATGTGAGTGACATCATTGATTAGTTGTACAAATAGGACTCAATACCACTGCTTACAATATTCATTCATTTTCAGGTGTAAATATCCTTAGAGACTCTTACGACGATCCCCAGGATTCCAATCTTCCTTTCGAAGCTTCCAACCCAACATCTTCTAGCGCTCAGTATCACATCTTGACCTCTTATGTGTTGATAGGTGATACTCCGTCTGAAATATAGGATATATATGTACAATGAGAATCAATAAGCCATTAAGTCATCCAATAAGTAACCGTGTAATCACTTCCATAATACAGTCAAAGGCACGGAGCAGTGTCATTTAATTGGTAAATAATAAGATTATACTATTCAAAATAAAATAAGAGAATGATGGCTTAGTGGAAGCGAGCTCTACCCTGAATGTTGAGGGCGCCGGTTCGATTTTGATCAACCTCATCTAAAATACCCCATGTTGGATTACCTAGTTTCAATGCTATTAAGCTTATGATCTGTGGCTTTCATGAAACTTAAGATATTTTTACTACAAATCATTATAAAAATGAAGAAAAAAAAATTCAAAATTCAAAACATAATAAATTTTTATGGATTTTATTCCTTTTATATTATATTTCATTCGTTGATTATTATTGTTATTTGATAAGTGAATCAGTGAGTAAATAATGTATTTTCTGTTATTGCTAGGTATTGAGTTTTTTTTTTTACTATTCTATCGTTGATTGCCAACATGCAATTATTTAAAACAATAAGGTTCACTTATCTAGATTTTTACGCAAATGCTTGTCCGATAAAAAATCCTTTACAAAATTCAAGAAACCGATTGAAATCTAGCTGAAATTTGCGTAGATTTTTATCACGAGTTATGGAAAATATATTTTCAATGGTTAAAAATAAAAAAGTAAAGTAATTTCTTAGTGAAAAAAACTAAGTACGAATTGGGTCTCTTGGAATAATGATTTATATTTTATTTTATTTACTCATCATTACTCGTCCAGGATTGTTTGGAACTAGCGATATGCTGGCTTGATTTTTTATCGGTGTTCATTGCGATGGTAAATAGTATAAATTATTTATAATTCATTTTATAACCTCATAGTTAATTGCCCCAGATTTTTGGGACTAGCAATATATAACCTAGATTTTATTGGTGATTAATTGTGATATATGATATTAGATTGCTGACTGTAATATTAGTAAGAAGTTTTCATCCTCATGACGCAATAATGAATATAATATTTAACCTCAAATAAGCAAAAAATCATTTTTTCTCTTTTTTTAGCTATAAAAATTAGGAAGTTTTAATTTCCCTTTTGTTCCTTTATATCTGTCCTTCCAATAACTAAAAAATAATTACAAAGATTACGCGATTTTTATATCCTTTGTCACTCTATATTCTCTATAATGAAATCATTTTGAAACAACAATACCATAAATTGATTTATTCTTAATGGATCGCAAACAATGTAAACATACAAAACTATTTTATCAGAAGCCGTAATTGTTAACCTGATTTCCAGAATATGTTTTTCTCATTTCCATTTCTATTATAGAATAGCCTTCAAATCATAGATGAAAGGTCCTTCTAAATGATTTATTAGATTTCATAAAACAAAAAAATAAATTGTGTTAGAGCTTGGATTTGGCCTTCTTCTTATTATGTAGTTTTGATTGTAGTTTTTCAAAAAGACTTCTTCTTCATTTGGTTTCTTAAAAGATCAAAAGGTTCTTTCTCTTCTTACCACATACACCAAGGAAATAAGTATTTCAACACAAAAATAATTTTTTTCTTCTTCATGTATATGTGAATAGAATTATAATTTTCCCTGGAGCTGGTTATTTTATTTTAAAGAAAAGTGGAAAAATAAAAGTGAAAATAAAAAAGAAGCAAAGAACCCTTATCTTTTCTTTACTTCTCCGTCCTTAAGTATATGCATAATTGAATGTCCTCCTAGGCACAAAAAATATAAAAGCTTGAGCGTATCAAAAAACAAACAATGTGTGCTTTGGAAAGTGCTTTGTGTTGCACATCCAAGGGACCTGGCCTCAAGAGTTTTTGTTAGGTGCCTTTTATTCAGAAGGTATATATATTGTAAATGGCCTAGAGTCTAGTAAACAGTTTTTCAATTGAAGAATAATTAATTATTTATTTATTTAATAATTGATGTACGATCTATATTCGTTGAAACAACGACTTATACCAGTCAGGATCCAGTAACACAAAGTCATAAACATTGCCTAGAATTAAATAATCATGAATTCACACATTTAAGTGCATACAAAGACTTTTATTTGCCAAAGCGATATATGAATAATTAATCGAGATGGACTAACACAAAACCATGAAGGAAACGAGTTTGCTCAGTGGAAGCGTACTCACACCCCTCAATGTTGAGGTCGCAAGCTCAACTGTCGAAAGGAAAAGTCAATATTGTTAAACCTACTTCAGGTTCAAAGTTGGATGGACTAATTTACTCGATATATTGCTATATTTATATCGAACCATCGAATTCCATCGAACTAATACAGAAAGTGACGTTAGTGGAATAATTAATTTCCTGTTTCTGCAGTTACTTCATGATGAAAGCATTTAGGCTGCACTGCCAATTAAATGATAACCAATGATTTCACTTAGTGCAGCTAGTAGCTTATAACATTTTTAAACTCTGAAAATAAATAAATCCACTCTTTGAAATATTTTGTAACATCAAGATATTTTCAAAATCTCAAATACTGAGGGAAGGCAACAGAGCGTAAAAGATGCTCTGGCTAACAATTTAATCATCTACTATTGAGCCACATAAGGTTATATACCTATATATATATTAAGAACTTTATTATTGAACTACATTATTTCGTTGCATTTTTTTCTTCCTGGAGATGCTTCTACAATTTTTTGTTAGTTATAATTTCTAACTTTCAGTAATATATATTGTAATTATCTTTGTTTGTAAGAAATATTATTCCTCAAAAATATTTCAACAACAATTCATTCATTCGTGCCAGCAAACATAAGCTCTTATTTATGAGCTAAAACTGAGATTAAAAATTACTCTAAGATTATTTTTAAGTCATAAAACTATATTTTTTTAGCAGAAGTGTTAATTAAACCATTAGGATCTTAAGTGGACAAATATTGGTTGAATTTACCCGATCGTATATGTTGTATTCATATATAAGAACTTATGTACTCTTTTAAAAAGGGTTATATCTATTTTTATATTTATAACTTTTAGCTGGATACTACAATATTTATAAAAAATGTAAATACGTAGGGACTTTCTCTGACAGAAAAGATAAAAGGTTTTTTTTATTTCATCCATACTGAGAAGCTTAGTTTTGATTTTTTGGATTGTCTATGACTTTCGTTAGCTAAAAAATGAATCTCAATCTGATATATGTATAACTTTATTGATCCATTATGTTTCTTTGGAAAAAATGATACAACAGACAACATTATCATTTTTTTTTGCCTATATGGTTCGATAGAATTGCATCCAACAGGATATAAATAAACATTATAGCAAACATTATCATTTGTTGATGTAAATAGTGACATATTCTCCATCAATATCATCGTTTTCTGTCTCATTAAAGACAATTATTATTATGGAAGGTCATATTTTACTCCTCTCATCCTTTTTCAGCTCGACAAAGACATCTAACGTATTGTTCAGAAGCTTGGCTATGCCTGAGAGTTGTATAAGCGTACTCAACTCCAAATGTTGAGGGTGGAGGTTCGATTCCCGAGAGGTGAAATTATTCGTGATTAATCTAAATAGAAATATCCTCAATTGGTTCATTTTAATCTATATTAGTGGCATTCTAAGAGATGCGACTAAACAGAATCCTGAATATAAAAAAGAGATCATAAAATGTGTAAATATATAAGTATGAAATTCAAGCCCTTGCAGACGCTTCCTTTTATTCAACATTGGTTTTGATCAAGTGGTATTGAGAGTGTGACCGCAGTTTGGTCCTTGATGCCAACCAACTTTAATAGGGCAGCCATGAGATTTCAAAAGTATGTTTTGATAAATAAAAAAAAATTATCTTACATTAACTTGACATTAGCTTTTACTAATATAAAACTCAAATGTTGTATTCGGTTATAAAACTCTTTATTGGGTTATAAAAAACAGTGTAAAATAATACACAAAAAATAACAAAGTAATTAAACAAATATTATATTCAAAGTGTTTTTTGACATCAATGAATGTTATAAAGAAAAATCAGAATCTTATAGTTTGATGTGAATAAAAAATAATAATTTATATCTTAAAAAAACGACGATGTCTCCTTAAAATCTTATTTAAAAGATTTAAGTGTCTGTCCCACTCCTGCAAAGAACAGCATCCTTGAAGTGTTTTAATACTTTATTTGGATAATTATTATGTATCGAAACATCCCTTGAAGTAACATCCCTAGGGTTTGCATAACTACTCAATAATGAAATGTAATTATGTATTTTTAGTTTTTCCGTGTTATGTAATATAAGAAAAGAAAGTACTTGATGTTCAACTGTCAAAGTTTTCTCATTTACAAATGCATATATATATGTGTATAGCCAAAAGTTATTCTTCTTATGTTTTTTATTAATTTTCGTACGCAAATGTTCCATTTGGTAAAAGTAGGCATCAATGATACCTATGATATGTTTTCTATACAGTCTTGCTTATGGAATATTTATCATGAAAAGTATATAAAAAACAAAATATATGCATGCAGTTTTTTTTAACTTTTCAACAATTTATTTTATTCTTTTTCTTAGCAGAGAGTAATATAAAGATAATTAATTAATTAATTTTCATTAATTAATGGTTTGGTCAATAACATTATATATATATATGTATATATATATATGTATATATTTATATATTTGTGTGTGCATTTTACATTTTTTATTTACACAATGTTTTTAGAATAATAATTGTATATTTACCTAAACTTTGGGGTCTTATAATTCCTTTTTACAATTTTTTTTTTTTTGGGTTAAAATATATATTTATTTTTCTAAAAAAATATAGTGAAATACACAATAACATAGTAAACAAATATATAAATATAAAAATCTAAAGACAGTTACGTTAAAACAGAAACATAAATGAACATTGTAATTCAAAATTACTGTCTAAAGAAAAAAAAACCTAAATATATAATATGCACCTAAAAAACAAAACAAACTTAATCTCTATTCAATCTGTAACGGCGGTGTCTACGTATGGTAGATTTGATGATATTGAGGTATTGGAGGGAATTGGAGGGAATGAACCTTATAAGGTCACCAGCACATGTCCACGAAGATGCAGAGACGCTTGGAATTTTAATTGCCATAGCGCAATACCGAGCAGCTGTCCCAATCATTATAGCTCTGAGGTCTTCAATTTTTATATACGAATGATTTGTCAATTTCTTTGCTATTAAAGATTTTATGCTTAACAGCGAATATTCAATTGCCTTATGATGAGATGCCAGCTTCTGTTTTCGCCTGAAGGGTCCAAACAAGATCGATGCCTTAATGATATTGGAGTCGATATCTTCTTGCGGAAAGACATTTAATTGAATAAAATACCTCACAGTCCTTAATAAATGACAATCTACAAAAGCGTGTATTATATTATTGTATAGAGTGCCACAATTATTGCAAGGATAAAAAATTTAATGAGCCCAGTCGAGATTTGAAATTGAGCTGTAAATTTGGACCCATCAGCAATACTCCAGGTCGAACACGAAATTCTTTTTTTCCATGAGGAAGGAAGACTAAAAATGCTTAAAAACTTACTTATTATTGATTTTTCTTCATAAAACTTCTGCCTGTCAAGATTCAATTTTAAAAACCACGGCATTGTAGGGCACATGGTTTTGACAGACCTCTGAAGAGGAAACCTAAATCTACCTTCCGCGAAAATGGAAGCTGCCCTCCACGTCGTGGATTGTAATAATTCCATTCAAAAGAGCTGTTTTTTCTAAGGAAGAGGGATCACCAAATCTATTAATAAAAGGTCGGACACCCCTGTTTTTGTGAATAATATCAATCGAAGAGTCTGATAAATATTCCGGGGTAGCATGGCATATAATTTTTTGCATCGACGCAAGAAAGGGTG
>CP045894.1:15717139-15765482 GCA_013387185.1 Caligus rogercresseyi
AACGACTAATCACTGGTTTTAGAGGGCACATTAGGACATGGGTAAGCAAATGAAAGCAATAATTTTTACCCATTATCGTAAGGATGTAAGAGTTTTTGCTTTTGTTGGGAGATGCCAATTGAAACCTAGAGTTACACTCTCTATTGGATTTTTTTGCCTATATGCATTAAATTAGTCTATTGAACCTAGGATATTATCAAGGAGGTAGACCAAAAATGACCATCCCCTCTCGGGATTCGACTACGCCCCCAACATTGAGAGTTGAACACGCCTTAACACCACGACTATCCTTAATGGATTTGCACTTTGATCAGCTTGTTTTCGTCGGTTCAAATGCATTTCTCTGCTAGGAGCAATCATTGTATTCACTTCATCAATAAAAAAGCAAATTTCACGTCTTAATATAGTGTAACACTCGTGTAATTCAAGGGTGAGCCACACTATTTTCTTTTCCCGGACGATACTCAATGTCGAAGCAGAAGCACAATAGTTCCATCCTTCATCGAGCAATTTTCTCATTATACACTTTAACTTGAATGTTGTTTATTGAAAAAAAACATGTCTTTTGCTGAGTGACCAAAAGAAATGTTTCTCCATTAGGAAGTAATTACCTGTCTGAATTACTTCAACAATACCCTCCATTCTATATGATGAATGGAGTCTCTTAGAAGTTCTTAATGCCACAGATCCTCCACCTTGACTTGAAGGTCCAATAACTGACTATGATACATCTGTTTGTCCTTTCAGCCCCTCCTGAGATTCAACCACCTTGACTACTGCAGCAGCTATTATCTCTTTAGTTCTTCAAATGCATCCACGTCATCTTCTCCCCTTGGAAAACTTTGAGCTTGGACATGGACTACATTTTAAAAGAAAAAGAAGGTACCCATCAAGAATGATAGACCAACATACCAAGGACCCTTTTCAATTACTTTTTATTTCACGGGGCAGACATGCAGAGGTTCCAGTCTATCGGGATCAGGTTTCATTATACTATTCTATTACGCATCCTAGGCATTTTATTCTTGTCACGAAAAAGTCACTCTTCTCTTCGTTCATTGTAACTGAACACTTCTGAGCTGCCTTTAAAGACTTCGTTAATTTTGTTTCATGCTTCTCTATATTAGCTCCACATAGTGTGACATTGTCAATGTTGGCGTAGGTTTTACTTAATTTTTTTCAGAGTTAAAACAGTTATACGTTGGAACTGAAATCCTTATCTGTAACAACAAATAGTATCAAAAAATAAATATTGAAAGCTATCCCTTGGATGTCTCATAGTCCCACAAAATAAAAAGAACTTACGGTCGCAATATTTCCATCTTCACAGCGAGGAGAAAAAACAGTGTCCTAATCCACAGGAGCAACTTGAGGTTGAAAATATGACATCGATTATTCTTGCACCATGTCAAAAAAACCTAGTCAACTCGAATGGTTCACTTGAAGATATCTCAGATTCTTCCAAGATCTTATTTGGGATGCAGGAAACGCATCTCTTTTACTCTCATTGCTATTTTCAAGAACTGTGACTGTTTTAAAGTGACATGTCTATAGTCGTGTTAACACAGTTTCTGGAATGAAACCAGACTGAGAGCATCCTTGGGATCATTCTTCTTCTTGACATTTACGGATTGTTAATTTGGATATACAAAATAAGTTGGTGAAAATGGGTTCAGTTTATATCGAAGTTCTATTTAATTTTATTTCAATTAAATTAAACTAATTTCATATTCGCTATCAGTAGATCTTTTTAGCATTTAAGGTGCTGACCATAGTTTTATCGATAACTATAACTCATTTTATTATCTCTTTATTCATAAGAAACCATCGGCTCCTATAGCCTTACATTTTTTTTTGTTCCTAAAATTAATTATCATTCTAAAAAGCCGATAGCATCGGTATATATAAATGTATATATATATATATATCTACATATATTTATTATAAAAATGTGTGTGTGTTTGTCTGTGTGCTTAGTGTCCTGTCTCTCTCCTGTTCAAATTAATTAATACCAATCTGCTCTTGACAGGTTTTTATATTAATTTATGTGTTTTATTTCTTTATCATCAACTATCAAGCGTTTGTTTTTGGAAGTTTATAAATAGACATAATAATTATTTAAAAACTGTCTGAAAAAATGGGTGCCTAATTAACATTATTCATTCATCTAATAATCGCTGTTACAACAAAACAACAATCACAATTTAACTCTCGCGCAGAATACAAAATGCAATATAAAAATTATTTTTATAATATTTTTGTGTTTTTCTCCCATTAATTCCCCACCTTTATTTAGAGTTCATTCTTGTTTTGAGGCAGGCATTATTAAAGTTAGCATATTCGAAGAGAAAGAAAAAAACCCCTGCTGTATATATATACATATATTTATATATATGTCTAAAAGATAATCGTTATTTCTTTCATGATGATGATTTTTATCTTTCCCCTTGCAATTAATTAAAATTCTAAAAAAAAAAAATGAAACACATTTGACTGCAGAGAGAGAGAGAAAGAGAGTCAGAAATTAAAGTAATATTTTTTTTAAATTATGCATGCCGTAGAAGAAAGGAAACGTCCCAGAATATTTTAGTATTTAATTTTTGTTTTATTTGATGTGTCTCACGACTTGCATGTTTTTTTTTGTTGCTGTGAATATTAAACAATGTGATGATGAATAATAGAGTTTGTCATGGAAATATTTATTTATGCTTTTTGATGTGTCTGTGCATGTGTTGGATAAAACAATGGATAAAGTTCATCAAATAATATACTAATGATAACTGTTGTTATATGAAATGAGTCAACGTTGAATTTATAATTGGGCAAAAACTTTTAAATTCTGGGTGATGATCACATATGCAGAAAGCATCAATAAACCTAGCCAAATATTACATTTTTTATTCATGTAAGAAAACTAATGATATGTTATATATATAATATATATTATATATTTTACTCCCTATTTTAATGTTTATTGATGAAACATATTCCTTATGTTTCTTTTTGTTATAATGATAAGAGTGGTTAGTTCAAAGCGACAACATATAAATGTGAAGCCTCTTACAATTACAATCAGTTAAATCCTAGGAAGAATGTTTACTTTTCTGGGATCCAATGATGGAGAGAAACCCTACTTCGTCTATATTTGTGATCCTCTACGTTTAAAAATTTCGTGGTCCACCCTGAAGTTTCCGGAGCTTTTAGAGCTATGCCCTTAACTCGAGATCGGGGAGAATCAGGATCATTACGAGCAGAAAGAAAGCGGACCTGACTGGATGGATCAGGACTATCTGTTGTTCCAGCACATATATGCTCGTAGAGGCCCGGAGCTCCTAGTCAAGGAAGAGTTCGAGGAATCTTTAAAGCTGAGTCTATCGACGACTTGGTTACCCAACGATGAGGGTTGGACATTACTAGTGTGGTAATACGTCACATCCTTGTAGGTTTTATCACGATTCCGCCCACAGTCTTTTTATAGGGTTTACTTTAATTCCTCAGCGCGTAATTTGTCGCACCTTTTTATATCCGTTTTTTGTCGGTGTATTTACCTTTTTATAGCCGTTTTTTGTCGTGGGTATTTACCTCTTTTATAGTCTTTAATTTTGTCGTTCTTCTTTTTGTAGTGGGTATTTTTTGCCACGAAGCTTTTTGTAGTGTAGTATTTTTTCTCGTTCGTCTTTTTCTCATGGGTATTTTTGGTCGCGTAGCTTTTTTTTAGTGAAGCGTTTTCCGCACGATTTATTTTCTTACTTTGTTGACCTAATCTCGTGGACTCAGTCGGGAGTACCATGGGGCTTTAATCTACCGCTGACACTTTTTTGGAGAATAGACACACGGCCTTAGAGTTTTGCACACCTGAGCCTTAGTTATTCCGCCAGGAGTATTATGGGATTGAAATTGACCGCCAAATCTTATTCAGGTGGAAACACCCGGCCTAATACTTTCGTAGACCCTAATCTAACGCCATGTGCCTACTTAACCGGGTGTCCCAGGGTTTGAATCCACCGCCGACTCTTCTTAAGGTGAAACACCCAGCCTAAAAAATATACCTTAATTTAAAGGATTTCACTGGCCTCAGCTGGGTGCCCCCATTGGTTCGAAATCTACTGCAGACTCTTCTGGGTCGTAAGAAAAACCAGCTCAAGAGTTTTTCAGACACTAGGCCGAGTGTTTTTTATCTTAATAAGAGTCGGCGTTCAATTTCAATTCCATACTACTCCTGGCGGAACACCTAAAAAGTGTCAGCTGTAGATTAAAACCCTATGAGACCCCCACTGAGCCTGCGAATTAGGTCTACAAAGTAAAAAATAAATCGCGCAGAAAACGCTTCACTAGAAAAAAGCTACGTGATAAAATTACCCACGAGAAAAAGACGTACGAGGAAAGTTATACACTATAAAAAAGCTTCGCGACAAAAGTACCCACGAAAAAAGAAGAACGACAAAATTGACTGACTATAATAGAGCAAGCGATGTAATACCCTCGACAAAAAAAACGGCTATAAAAAGGTCCGTGACGAATTTACGCACGATAACATTACTGGACACCTTTTCATAGGGAAACTCAACCCTGGGGATGTCATCAAACACGAGTGAACAATGGAGTCGGTCACTAGTCTCTCCAAGAGATGGTGGGGAAGGATTTCTCTTATCAAAATATAGAGGATCCTCATACATACATCCTCAAAGCCCGTGACCACAAGTGTTCTGCATTTGAATGAACGAAGGCAGAGAAAAATATCCAGATGTAGGGGGGTAGTGCAACTATAGCGGCCAGGTGGGTCTCTTCGCTTTCTATTGCGAGAACCGAAGCCGATGACAGCAGCTGTTTCTTTCAGCCTCATAGGTGGTGAGGGTGACATAGTTTTCATCAAATTCGTTGTTGATGGTTGTATAATCAAATTCATTTTCGACCTCGAGTTGTATGAAGAAAACTAGACAATAGGGCAGTCCCCCCCCCCCCCCCAACTTCTGGGGGTCTTAATTGGAAACCTCTCGACCCCTTAAATACGCTTTCATAGTGAGCCTGTCTGTTTCGAAACGTGATGGGATTTCTCCAAACTAAATATAAATAACTAAAAGGAAAAAGCAACTGCTGAGGAAAAAGAGGGAGAGGCAAAAAGATGATGGAACCCTGAAGAAGTAATGAAGCCCCGTTTTTTTATTACAATATAAAGACATATTTATGGCACCATATAATTTAAATTGTTTTCCAATTGATATTAAACATAAAAATACATGGGTATTAAAGTTTTTATTAAGATATATTCTTAGATAACTAATGGATATATTTTTTGACGATATATGCACTAGATAAATATTTCACTAAAAAAAATGAAGATATATTTTCTTCATTATCGATTGAAAGTTATTTCTTATGATAACCCTCTCCTGGCAAGGTCTCCTGGTTTATACGTAGACTTATGCAATACTATCAGTTTATACACATATAGACTTTAGATTTATTGTTCTCAGACATAGGTTTTTATTGTTTTATGACTTAATATATTTTAATAACAAATTCATTGAAGATTGCATATTTCAAGAAACTCAATATCCCTTCTTGACACGCATTAATTATATCATGCGAAAGGATAAATCTGTGATGAAGATTTATAATAAACAGATCCGTAGATGAGTAAAGGCCCTAAATTAATAATAAATGAGACATAAATAGATTAAAGTGTCAAACTGGCTATTTTTATTTTGACTTAAATAGCCATAATATGAAATAATATATGAAATGCCAACATGGTAAGTTTCTCACCTTGTTTATTATTTCATTATACAAAATACTCCACTTTATACTTTTAAATTTACGAGTATACTTTTATGTATATATAAAATGATAAAGAAAATACTTTTTCTGATAATATCAAAAATACCAGCCTCAATAAAAACATGCTTAATACACACTAAAATAGTGAGGCATGAAATTAAAGTCTTAAAGGATCAAGATCAATCTTAAGAACCTGACCCCCTACAAGTTTGATTGATTTTATTTCTCAATAGATATTTTTCATGTTAAATAGAGAAGTAAGAAGCATTTTTGACAATTTTATGGGTTTTATTAAGGAAAAAATTATTAATATTAAAAACCAAAAATGCCTGCCTACCCTATAATTTCTCAAAATAATTGAATTAACCTGGATCAAAGTATTCTCCCAATTCAAAAATAAAACTAAGAGTAAGAAAATCAGAACTAATGAAAGCATGGGCAATGTTTATTTAACAAAATCATATAAGTTAGCCATTCAATCGAATTGATGGACGTCTTCCATATCAAGCTTTGATTGCCTTCACAATTATTGGAATGCTGTCTTTGATTATTGCTAGCTAAGGAATGATCTCTTCATCCTGAAAGAGTTTTTGATTTAATTATTGCCACGTTATCGTCCTACGATTCGCCAATGATTGCCCACCGAGTTCGTGGATGAAGCTGAGCGGATCTATTACTTTGTGCATCTTACATATCTGAAAGTAATAAGAGTATTAGTATTATCGACCCTTGAAGATGGAAAATTATCACAAGCAATGAAATAGTAGGAATAATATAGAATCACTACATCTATAGCTATGAAATTCCATAATGAGCCTACTTTCAAAAGCGACAATTTTATTTGATCAATATTTAAAAGAGATAGAAACTAGTCAATAACCTAAAAGTTCTTTACGTATAGTTCCATGCAGGGTTATTTAGTTCAAAATCCCCAGGATCCTTAAGGAGATGTTCTGGGGAACAATTTACTCAATGAAGAGACACATTCGACACATATGGTATCATGTCCTCATCCAACCTCCAAGACTATATGCACACGAAACACAGAATCCTTTGTAGAGGCCAGTGTCCTTCAAGGCTTGACTCCATCCTTGAGGAGACATGACTTGGCCTAAATTGCTAGAACACTTTACAACAGACCACCAGGAGCGATACTCAATTTTGACGAACCTCTTGAGGGCAGCCAAGTGCATGGGGTCTCTCTTCTGGTCACTTTTGGGTTGTGCTGAGACCTGCTAAATCTTCCTTGCCCCTTTGATGATGGTCGAAATGTTTCTTGATGGGGACTTTAGGAGCCTCATGATCTCTTGTTAGCTCGAACCCCAAGTGTCTTTGAAAAAATCTACCACAGTTGTGCATTGATCCCTCCTAGCTGATCTCATCTTCTATGTCTTCACTGTTCTAGATTTATTCATGTGACTCGGACATTGAATTATTCGAGAATGATAATTAGCTAGAGTGTACTTACATCTAAGTCGGACGAAATAATAGAGAAATTAGCAATCTCTGAAACGTTTCCGTGGATCCTGCACGTGTTAGATTTAAATAGAATAAAATTAGCAAGTCTTCTTTTTCCCGTCCTGATTTTTATTTAGTTAATATAAACTTTTTATCTTTCTTTTCTAAAATGAAAACAAATCTATGACAAGAAAATTATGGGTAGAAACTGTGTCGCTCTTCCTTTCTTGCTTCTATTTTTTTATCATTTTATCAGATATAATAACAAAATAATATAATCAGTTGGGGTACATGTAAAAAGCACGGTCAAAAGCAACAATTATTTACAACTCGTTCAAAGGCATCATTTGAAACCCATTGAAGCAAAAAAAATAGATGGAGGTTTGGTGCTTCCAATTTAATGTAGCCGTTTTCCCTGCACTATTTCTTGCTGTTTTGGTTGGAAAGGATAAGAAATACACAGATAGGGTTATATCAGTGTTTTCTTACATGTTTGGTGATGATGAAGATGAATTTATGTGTTTGTTTTGTGTTATGAAATAAAAATGTGACTTTTGAATAAAACTAATATGTTTACACCTTTCAAAGTTGTCTCCAAAGTAAAGTATTTTTGATTTACTTGATCAATATGATTTAGTTAGTTAGAAATTTATTTCTGTTTACAATGTACAAACATTTTTACAATATAAATACACTGAAGAAAATAACACAATCACACATTGGAGTAACTCTGCTACCACAATAAATGTGTAATTATTTTTATATCCTGAAATTTTTGGTAAAAAGATTTTCATCTTTTGATAATTTTTATTTCTTTGTCTTTTTCTTACGAAACTAGGTGCCTTAGATCTTTAGATTAAATGATGAGCAAATTTTGGCTCTTTCAAACAGAGATCACATGTCTCACTATTGTTTCTCCATTTGCTAAAATGGAAGAGAAATGGTTCATGCCCAGTATAGGTTTGAACAAGAAGTTGGGTATCTTGATGTCAGCTTTTGGGATTTTAGCATGGAGAGTACGGGTTTCATATTTTTGTCATTTCTGTTTTGGTAACAGCATTTATTGTAAAATAAGTCATTTAATGTTTTCTTAATATAACAAATATAACACTGAGATTATTTCGGCTTTTGCTCACACTTCCACTGTTTTCTAGATGATCTCCTATGCCATTATGGTCTTTGCATCATCCAATATGAAGGTTGTTGTTCCTTTAGCTTACTTAAAGAGACGTGGGATACAAAGAAGTATACATCCTCAGAGAATTGGTTCAAGTATCGACTTTTGACTGGTTCACTGGAGGTGGCAAACAAGTTTTTTAAGGGCAATCAAAAAACTGTTTCTTCTGTAAAATATACACAAAAACAACAGATCCTTTGGAATTAGCAAAATTAGGTTTAACAATCATTTGCTCAAGATAGAAAAAACACTAAGTTCTACATGCCATCTCTGCAAGGAGGAGGAGGAAACGCCGTATCATTTAATTTTGACTGCGCCTGCAACATAAAGGAGATGTACCAGCTCTCCAAGGAGTCCACAATTCGGAAGACGCCAATGGAAGCTCAATACTGGAAGATATGATATTCTCTGTAAATTTAACTTATTCAATAATAAAGATCTCAGCTCCTACGTAAACTTTTACAGGCTGATACATGATTGGATTCCGGCGGGGTAGGGTGTACTTTAAAGTAAATAAAAAAGCTCTTCTTATATTACACTCTTACTGACAATGTCATGTAACGTTTTAAATATAAGCACTTATTCAGATTTTGATTTTTAATTTCATTTCATTTTTGTTCACCTTTCTTTTCGATTACAAATGTGTATGTTCTCATAGGCCTTGGTATTTGTCATTTGCAAATCTTTTAACCCTTGTGGGGTCCTAGGTTTCTGGTCCCAATGCTCGTCCTACGGATCAAAATGGATCCACCTACAAATAGTTATAAAATAATACAGTTTGATAGGTTTTTTTAGCCCCATATCTTTTTTTACATTAAAATTTTGGCTCAATTCTACTTTCGTACACCGCTTCCATATTTTAGGGACTCATGGTATATTTTTATTATTTTTGGAAGGGAATGGGAGAGGAAAAAAAAGAAAAAGAAAGAGGGAGAGTTAGAGAGATGGAACAAGAGAGAGACACAGAGAGAGAGTCACACAGACATAGACACACAGATAGAGAATGGCACAGAGATAGAGATATATTAACTTACTCCCATCCAGAAGAGTCTCGGGATCGAAAAATAGTGACTTTACCCATAGAAATGGAATCTTTGGGCACCTGGATCGTAAAAAGAGGAGGTTCCTCTTGACTTATTTCTACTCATTCGTCTTCAAATATCTACCCTCCCTCCATCCCCCTCTTCCGGTCTCGGATGATTACGGAGACTCCACTCATGAACCCTCCTCCTACAGATCCCTTGGACTCGTCAATCTAGAAGAAGAAACCTCTCAAGCATTGTTCTTCCTCAACAAGCAAATGAAGGAGTCCTCCTCACCCTTCGAGTCATATCTGTAAGGGCTCGCAATTTGGAAATCGATGTCCATGATATAATATTCTCCGGGTCAACCCACCATATCAATCTCCTTTGGAACTGTGGATTTTGAAGGAGGACTCCCTTAAGGCTTCACCCCCTTCTCTTGCAAATATGTAGATTGCTTCATGGTTCAGTTATTTCTAAGGAGCATCATTATTATTTAATGGACAATATACACTTCTACCTTGGGACCTTGTATTTTCTAATGAACCCCTCTGAACAGACTCTTTTTTCAAATTTTATAAGATTTCCCTCTTCTTTGACTTTTATATAAAGTGAAACATGTTATTCCCTTTTCGTCGTGTTTGAAGGAAGAACCCCAAATGACCGCTATATAATGACATGTTTCATAATTCAAGCGTGATTTGACTTATTTACCATTATAGGTTTTATATTCTTGTATTGAAATTATGCATAATAAAAACACCTACAAAACTTTTGTTAATTTTTCTAACGATATCAGCTCGTATTTTTGTTATGATAGTAAAAGTATTTTGTAAAATGTATATGAATATTTTTTCTAAAATAATACACAAAATGATATAATCTGTACTTCTGCCACCTAAATGCCACCATTGAATTGCTTATTAATACTACAGTTAAAATTAACAAATAAAATATAGCCCATTAAAAAAGTCAGAAACGAAAATAGTAAACATTTACGTTATCATGAGTATACTTGATGTTAATTTATTACTTAAGGTCCTACCTAATCTTGTCTGGCCTAGGAATTGCAGAGAAGTATTAATTACTTAATTATATTATTCTACGTTTGATTTTTATATAAAACATAATTTGTCTTACTTCACTTCATTTATAGGAACTAGAATATTATTAAAATATGGAAGCGGTGTACGAAAGTAGAATTGAGCCAAATTTATTTTTTACCCATTACACTTAAATGCTGAGTTTACTCTTTTCACAGTGGATAGAAAAGTATCTCTTTCGCTTTGGGGGGGGGGGGGGGGGATTGTTCCTCGAAGTGTTCTTCCCCATATTCCACTTTAGACAATTTTTCCTTCCCTCTTGATTTTCATTATTTCAAAAAAATATATTAGTTTTCTTAAGCAAAAAAATAAAATAAATATATTCAGAGCAGATATATCAAAAGTATTTTTGATTTATTTTTAACATTTACGAAATATTTAGTTTATCAAAAGTCAACGGATTTTCAACAGGTGTCGTTGATTAATATGAAGGTACATGGCTAAGAAGATTATGAGAGGGGAAACTATTCAAGCGAAAGATCTTAGGTCTATCATGAAACCGGCCGCCGTTTGGAACGCGGCATTTTCTTCAGGATCCCAATGATACAAAATTCATCACGCAATCATGCTGCAGAAGTCATAGAATATCTTCAAATGTATATATATATATATATTAGGGTGATTCTTATTTCACGTTTTTCGGATTTGAGAGTCGGGCTCCCCTAGGATTTTACTTTAGTGTATAGAGATCATCTTGTGAAAGTTTGAACGAAATCGAATAATTGGAAGTACATGCTCAACGGGCCCAAAAGTTATGTTGTAAACTTATGTAGTAAGTTTTTTTTTCGCTATTCGATGCCCCTAATGTCCTTAATTTCGACGCTATTTTCAAAAAAATTGCCGCAAAATGTAGGTATGCTTGCAAGGATTCCAAATCAGTTTTTATTTTTCATTTACATTCAAAATCAAACGAGATAATAAAGTTTCAAAATGTTCATTTTGGGGTATGCTTAATATTCCATAAAATGCCTTATTTTAATCAAAATTAGCAAATGAATATTTTTAAATCCTCTCCATTTTGCCCTTTTTTAGAGAAATTCATAAGTCACCCAGTGAGATAGAAACAGAGAGAGAGAAACTGACGTCACAACGTATGTAAACAATAAAGAGTAATTTTCCTTCTTTCATTGGAATTTGAGTGTTTTTTCCCGGAAATCTTCCGAGGATCCAGGATTCCTAATGAGTGGCCTGCCGGCTGTGCCGTCGTACACAACATTTGTGAGAAGAATTCATCGTGACACAGCCTCGGATCAAGCATGGAGCAAGGAGTGGAAGCTTAGGAGGACATGACTCCCCAGAGGGTGCTTAGCCTATTCTCTTTGCATCAAAGAGGATGATGAGTCGGAGACAGACAGACAGACCCTCAAGGACATTACCCCCTCTCTCTTCCTTAAGGCTGGTTGGCTGACTCATTCCGTCTGCTCAAAGAAGATGACGTGTCGGGCACCCCGGAGGGAGGGAGGAATGGACTCCCGTGAGAGAGAGAGAGAGAGTCATGCCTTTGTCCTGTCTACCTACTAGCCTATTCTATCGGGGAGTCTCCTTTTCAAGTGAATCCATCGTTTTTTGCAGCAGAAAAATGAATTACTTACGTTTTCGTTTGCAAAATTCACCTTTTATTAACTATGCAAAAGATACAGCGGGCATGCTCCGAAACTCTACGTCGATGGACAAATGGCGAGAAAAGTATGAACTTTGGAATTCCCATGGTTTGTAAGGAGCCAACAAACCATATCACAGACTGCTACTTTTGCGCTATTGATTTGAGTGGGATGAACAGAAGCCTCAAATATCCTGATGTTCTCACGCCGTCCTGTAGCCCACAGTGAAGAAATTCCAGTGCCTATCTTCGAAGAACTTCCTAACATTAGTGACGAAGATGCCTCAAGTTTTGAAGAACCTGAAGAAGAAGAAATGGTTTTTGAAGATGATACTCCACATCCATTTTCCCAAAAGGAATTAATGATCTAGTTCGATTCAAAAATATTATCTATTCTTATATTTTATAGGAACACTTAAATTATTTAACTCAACTAAATTATTATCATACTTATTTTATCCAGGTGCTAAAAAATGGCAACATGCAATTTACACGTATTATAATTTTTAATGGACATAATTCAGTTTAAAATATACAATCAGATAATTAATATATGTTGTTGAAATATCATTTTTTCTTATTTTAAAAATATAGGACGATACACATGAAAAGTCAGCTGATATAAACAAAATGTTATGATTTTTGTCACAAAAATGGCTCTTTAAAATCAATTTAGCATTAAAACATGACCTGATGAAGATAACGGATATCATTTCCTCATTAAGCAGTGCAAAACTTCTAAATAAGTTGTTGAAATCTAAGTCCACTATCAAGACTTAAAAAATAAATAGTACTGAGTCTTTATTGTTTTTTTTATTTCAGGTCAAAAAATTTAACATCACATAATATATGACATAAAAACGTCGAAGAGGAATTACGTACTTTGACATCATTGAGCATTTTAGTTTAAAAAAATTCCTCCCCGCCTGATAAGCCTTTCAGCACATATTAAAAATTAATAACAACCGTTAGAACATCTAAAAGGGAACAAATGAGGCTAGTCACTGCAAACAAAGTATACAACTGTAAAAGTTTCTATCAAAAATCATTTATTAAAATGCTGCATACATTTAAATAATTATTTTTAACTTGATAATAATTTATTTAGTATAAACTTTGGATATAATTTGATCAAATCTTCACCATACTGCCATCCAGATCCGAAGGCATTTGGGATTCAGCAGTGCAAAACCACTAAATAAGTTGTTGAAATCTAGGAAACAATCTATAAGTTAAAAGAATGTTTACAATGTAATTAATTCCTTTTTATTTTCATGCACCTTACATATCAAAACAAGTTCAATGAGCGACAATCAGGTTTTAAATTTGCTGTCCCAATGATTAGAAGATAATTGTAACAGTTCTTGTACGATTGCTATTTCTTTAAAGACTAGCTCATTTCAGCTCCGTGGCTAAGGCTAGGTCCTGCGGGCGGCTGGGTGGACAACACGTAGTGTAAAGAACTTTCCAAAATCCTGTCACAATTACAGCGTAGGAATGCATCTTCTAGTTCTCCAGCTTCTGTTCTTAAAGTTGCTTGATGTCTGTCTCTAGCAGATGGCCCGTCGGGTGCCCAGGCGTTGTTCCCGGAGGGCATAATGTAAATGGAAGGGTTAGATTGACGATTTGTGACTCGGCCTTTGCGATGTCCCTGTCCACTTTTAAATCATCTGGAGGAGGTCGTCCTTGGTGGAGCGGATGCCATAGCGCTCCGTAGAGAACTCGGGCCCCATGGGGGAGATGGCTTCCACCTGAGAGTGTTGGAAAGTCTTTGCTTAGTTCCCAAGAATGGATTTAGAGTGACGTGAAGAGTGAGGCCAATGCAGGCGAGGGCGTGGTGGTGTTTGGTCCGCCTTCTAGAGTGTGTGGGGGATGGGAGTCTCTCCCCAGGTCCATGCAGGGTCGCTTGTGTGGTATCTTCATGGCATGCCCGGCGGCTACTGTTGAAATGGTGCTCTGTTTCAGTATGAGAGGATGTAGGGCAGGTGGACCCCCCCCCCCCCGGAATAAAGGACGGCGACGGATCGGTGGGCAGACAACTGCGCGTTTCATAAATGAATTATGTGTATCATTGTGATTTGTGGCTGTTGAAAGGATTGTGTTGTTGGATGTCTTGTTTTATCTTGGAAGTACACTCTTGGGCTCCTCGGGGCGGCGGCTATGAGTTTGAAGGACGTGGGTGGGTGACTGGAAGGGAGGTCGTCCCGCTGTATCTTTTGCATAGTTAATAAAAGGTGAATTTTGCAAACGAAAACGTAAGTAATTCATTTTTCTGCTGCAAAAAAACGATGGATTCACTTGAAAAGGAGACTCCCCGATAGAATAGGCTAGTAGGTAGACAGGACAAAGGCAATGACTCTCTCTCTCTCTCTCACGGGAGTCCATTCCTCCCTCCCTCCGGGTGCCCGACACGTCATCTTCTTGAGCAGACGGAATGAGCCAGCCACCAGCCTTAAGGAGAGAGAGGGGGGTAATGTCCTTGAGGGTCTGTCTGTCTGTCTCCGACTCATCATCCTCTTTGATGCAAAGAGAATAGGCTAAGCACCCTCTGGGGAGTCATGTCCTCCTAAGCTTCCACTCCTTGCTCCATGCTTGATCCGAGGCTGTGTCACGATGAATTCTTCTCACAAATGTTGTGTACGACGGCACAGCCGGCAGGCCACTCATTAGGAATCCTGGATCCTCGGAAGATTTCCGGGAAAAACACTCAAATTCCAATGAAAGAAGGAAAATTACTCTTTATTGTTTACATACGTTGTGACGTCAGTTTCTCTCTCTCTGTTTCTATCTCACTGGGTGACTTATGAATTTCTCTAAAAAAGGGCAAAATGGAGAGGATTTAAAAATATTCATTTGCTAATTTTGATTAAAATAAGGCATTTTATGGAATATTAAGCATATCAAATTAAAGCTTGATATTTTTTCTTCATATTCATAATCATGTAAGACCTTTGAGTGAGGAACAGTGAGGACAGTGAGTCTCTAAGAAAAACCCTTCATTTTTCGTACAAAATGACATATATTTAAAGTTTAAATGTGCCAGAGACAAAGTAAAATTGAAATGAGTAGTTTGATCTAAGCTCTATCAAATCATTGCTATTTATTTTGTCTATACTTCAGTCCTTGTATGTCAATAATGGCTCTGAATCGAAAAAGTGCTGAAAATTTGAAATCCATTTATCTCTGAATTTATCACTAACTTTGAAAAATGAATACCATATTCGGAATCAGTGGATAAAACTCTATAAGAATTAGTGAAAATTAGTCCGACCTAAATTAGGCTGTTGGCCAGTGTTATTAGTATCTCAAATCAAAGTATAACCCTTTTTGGATATATTCTTGGCAAACCATAATTATAATACCTCGATGTTTTGATCAGTTTTTGATCCTTTAATATGGAATATTTAAATAAAAAGTGAATGTAGGAATCAACTCATTTAACAAAATTAATGTCCATTTCAATAGAAATGTTCCACATCTGAATAATGTTTATCTAAGTTTTTTCAATTTTACTTTTTTCAATTTCTGTATTTGAAGAATCTATTGGAAAGATTATACTTTATAAATATATTTGACTATTTTCAGTATTGTGGTATTATTATTATTCAAAGGAAGGGTTCAAAAACTTATTCTCATAACAATTTTATTTTATATTTAAAGTAAAATACTTCAAATACAAGCTGTACAACTTTTTTAAATTGCAGTGAAACAATATTAAAGTATATATATTATTATCTTTCTAATTGTTTGCTGCAGAGGAGGATTGTTTAGAGAATGCCATCGCTCAGACGGAAGACACAATATCTTCCTCTTTATCTTTAACCGTTGAAGGAGGATTGTAGATGGAGTGATAAGGAAAAGGGAGGCATTGAAATATATATGAGACGTAATGTTTTCTTGTATTAAAGAAAACGAAATGATAATGAATGTACACAACATCTAAAATCTGTATAATTTTGAGTAATCGTATCCATCCATCATCCTCTGCTTACTTAGACACATTTTCATGTAATGGAACTAATGAATCCACCCTCCCTGTCTCCCTTTATATCTTAGTGTGAAAAACAAAATAAACCACCGGTATATCCAAGGTCTGTATAATAAGGTCAGGGCAATACAAAAACAAACGTGTAGCAGTGTGACTACTCAATGACGTCACCGGAGAACGAATACATATCTATCTATCTACATATATATATATATATATACTACATATATATATATCTATCATATATATATATATATTCGTTCTCCAGTGACGTCATTGAGTAGTAACACTGCTAGGATTACATGTGTTTTTGTATTGCCCAGACCTTATTATACAGACCTTGGGTATATCATCCTCGAATCGTGTTTTGTACAGAATACATCTTTATTCCAGTTATTGTTTGAAAAAAGATGCAGTTGATTTATAATATGTATATATCAGAATTGACAGAAATTATTATTTCTTATTGAAAACAAATGCAATTTAACTATATAATTATCATTTTGTTTATTTTAGACTTTAAAAATATACAGTTTAAAAGATCAAGAAGAAATGAATGAAAATTGATTATGTTTTTATTGTTTCGTCATTTATACAATATGGAATTTTATTTTAAATCATTGATATTTTACCTTGTATATCTATTTACTTGTTATAAGAACTGGTGGTCTTTAAAAGGAAAATAATTTTAAAGATAATGTTTATTTATGTTTTTGTGAAACACAATTTTCCTTTTTATCATTTGTTATTTATATACATATAATTATGCATTGTATAGATTTGAGATAGAATAAAGACCTTTCTGATAAAAAAATATTATTTTGACTGCTAGGTTACGTGAAAACTTTGCAAAATAATTAATTCATTGGACATAAGGGTCAATTCAATATACAATAATGGGCAACTGGGGTCTTTCTTTATAAAATATTTACATGATATTATTTGTTTATATATTTAGTGTAGTCTTGTATGACTTTGCTTATTGCTGTTTTTACTATTTTATGGGTTTCAACAATCGCTCAGGAAAAAATTTATCAACTAATAAAAAGCTCAAACTTGTTCAAACAAGCTTAGTATTAAGCAACAACAAAAAACCGAAAATACATAAACCTCTTGGAACCTCTTGAAACCTCTTGAAAACTTTAAAATATAATCCAACAAAAATTACGATCTATATGTACATACATATTTATGGGACATCTTTGTCTTTCTTTAGAATGCATTTGCATGATATTCTTGTCTATATTTAGTTTTGTCAAGTAAAATGATGTTGATACTATATAGTGTTTTTTACTATGTTATAGTATCCAACCATCTCTCAGAAAAAAATTGATGAACTAAGACAAAACTCTAACAGACAATTTGAAGCAAGCTCAGCATTGAGCAAAACCAAGAAATACATTTAATCTTTTGGAACTGTTATACCGTTTTTATTTTTCCTTTTTCCATATGTTTTTTGGCCTATATGGTACGATAGAATTGCAGTAATCGACATGATATAATAAGCATTAAAGCATTAAAATAATCCTTCGAACCTAGTATCTTATCAATGAGGTAGACCAAAAATGACCATCCTCTCTCAGGATTCGAACATGCGCCCCAAACATTGAGAGTTGAACACGCATTCACGCAGACGGCTATCCCACTCCCACTCTTTTTTGCCATGTTTGAATGCTTTGTTTAGTATAATTAATATCGAAAACCTCTTTTTTCTTTATTTTATTGATACGTTACTAAGTCTTTCTCCCCCCACTACTTTTCGCAAATAAAGAATTTATTAAATTCCTTTTGCCAAAAAATATTCTTCATGTGATTTTTGAGATTCATAGATAAGTAATTTTTACGGACTATTTACTTAATCAAATTATGCATACATTTGACTTCATATCTAGGTCACGAAAGGAAAAAAATATTTACTAATGGTTTAGTACTATTATCGAATATAAAATGAAAACAACAAATAATTATGGAAGTGCATTTGTTTAGAATAAATAGTATTATCGAAATAGCTACATGAATATTGATAAATTAATTATTTTAGCTGTATTTGCATAGTTTTCAATATTTTGGACAAAAATGATGCCTAATCTTTCAACATGATTTATTTGATCTACCTACATAATAACAAACAAGAAGATTTAAAAAAAATATAGCATTTTTTTATATGACTCATTGTTGGTTGCCGTAAAGGTTCAAAGTGCTCTATCGAAGTATCGATAGAAACGTAGCTTTAGATTGCTTTTATTTTAAATATATATAATCACAGCTGGGAATATATGAAATTTAGACATGGACTAATTTTTCTAGATAAATGTAAAAAAAAAATATAATGAAAAATATGCTTGTATTTGACCAAAGTATTGCCGTTTTTTTAAAGGTATCTAATCCCATTAATTAATTTCAATAATTAAAATACCGTCAGCTTCAGGAACTCTGGAGGTGAGAGACAAGTTCTTCCAAAGGTAGAGGGAGTATGTGTCGCTTTTGCAACGAATGCACAGAAACAACAGATCACATCTTGTTGCACTTCGTTCGGGAAATTTTTAATTCTGTCTCAAAAATTCTCAAGGAGAAATGTGGAGCGGAGATCGGAAGGCAAGATTTTTTAGCCTTCCACCGCGGAGAAGAGGAATCAAAAGTCAATGTCATCATCACAAAAGTACAACAAATTATATACCGAAGAGATCGTCGGAGGACTCTGACGTAGAAACAATTTTACCTATTGTTAAGTTTATATACCAAAGTTTTACAATTTTTTAATTATTTTTAGTAGTATTCTACAATGTATTTTTAATTGTTGTATTGTATGTTTTATTGTTTCTTTCAAAGAGACAAATTTGGGTTATCTTGAACTTATGTACTTGCGCAAGCAATATTTTTTTAGACTTCATGAATTTTTTTGTCTCATTGGCAGAAGAACAATTATGTAGCGTGTATTGTTGACTCAATTTTGTCATCCAACCTTGAATTGTTGATTTTCCAGATTGATAAAAATGACCATAAATTGGCGTTAATGCTTTTAAAGTTTGAATCAAGGACTAATTATTTTTATAAATTTTATTTAATAATTTGCAAGCTTTGCTTGAGTGACTACTGCTCCTTAATGAAACTACAATTATTTTGTATCACAGCGTTTTAAAGCAAAAAAAGGACGTCATTCTCGAATCTACCAACGTAAAAAGAGACTCTATTGAAATACCTTTTTTGAGGTCCTAATCTCCACACCATTTGCATTTATAGCTTTATATATATATATAATAAGATAAATAAATATAATATATATATATATATATATTTATGCGTATATATAAGTATATATATACGTACAAATATATATATTTATATGTATATAAGTATATATATAAATATATTTATATATAGACCTCCCAAAAAACCACTTTTTTAGGTCTTTTACATATACCCAGCGATTCTGGTTCTTTTTTGATGCTGAAAACGAGTATCTAAATAAAAAATCTCTAGCATTGTTAGAAATCGGACGTCACTGGTGTCAAAGGTTTCGTTATGAAGCAAAACTTTTTGGTTATTACTTATTTTGAAAAAAACTAGTTTTACAAAATTTAGCTATGATCTATTGATGACTTTGTTATTTTTTGCAAATTTTCGTCAAATAATATTTAGTGCCAATAAATGAACATAAGTGCTGACGCACCAACCATTTTTTAAATAACAGCTCCTACTAGGGTTCTTTATAGTTTCAAGAAGGAAAAAGAAAAAGAGGGTACTCAAGTGTGATGTTTTAAGTTATCTTTTAAATACAATACAATAACCATTTAATCTTATTTCATCAAAACCTGTTTTTATTTATAAACACGTGATTTAAACACCGTATCAGATTCAATTTCACTCTTTGATCTATCAGTCAAGTGCCTTTAACATAAAATGGAAACTCGGACACTGAAGAAGTGCTTAAGCGAGGCACTGGGTATTGGTTATACTCTAGAAATTTTCAAACCAGGTCCATTCCCGTTAACCGAAGAGGTGATACTGCACTTTTACTTTCATCTTTGGTCTTTGGGTAGACCGGACGCGCAGCTAGCTGCCCGTAGCACCGCCGATTCCCTACTTCGTCTCTGGGCACACCGTCTTATTTGCCACTCATGGCGAGGAAAAATTAATTAAGAAGCTCCATCGCCTCCATGATCTATTTCGTGGGGTGGTGGATTCACTGCGACGGAAGCGAAAAAACGCCGAGGAGAAGAAGGAGCTCTTTCTCAAGGAATTGCAAACTCGTTTCGATGTCAGTGCCGAAAGTGCTTTGGACATCATCGAAGCCGACAAAACTCTTAGCCAGGTAAACATTCCTTTAATAATTGTAATAAGCTATGATTAATTTACCAAAGAATAACAAGAATTTTTATACCAAATGCCACCACCTATATCTCATTGAGCGTTTCTACCTTCAGCTTACAAACATCCATCCAACCTTCTTGGAGCTCCCGGTCACACAATGGGCTTCTGATTCAACATTCATTGAGTTAAGCGGCATCGTCACCTCTCTTCAAGTTGTCAATGACGCGGCAGAGAGGGCCGTCAAGTTCGGGTCTGACTTTACTAAAGTGCTGACCAAGAGCGAGAAACAGCGTCAGAACATTCTTCAGGCTGTTGAACTTTCACGTCGTGCGTTTCCTCACGCAACCCGAAAGTGTTTCAATCGTGTCAACGCTACCAGCTCTGTGATTGAGCTGATGGTATCGTCTGGTTATGACGCCCGTTAGATTCATTTACGGAATTCATAGTTCAATCCATAATTTTTTGATTGTCAAATATGAGCATATATATATAATATTATATAATATAATATTAATATATATATATATATTATATAATATATATATATATATATATAGTTATATATATTTATATATTAAATAATATAATATATGTTGAACAAAATGTCTATTGGCGAATTCACGAGATTACCATAATGACATTTCCATTGAAAAACTGTATTTGAGAAAAACAAAAATTAAAAGAATTGGTATCAATACTGATGAGAGGGATTCAGAGGGAGTAGATTGGGATTCGATGGGGAAATCTACTATCATTAGTCGTTTTAAAAACGTATTAAAAAGATAACTTAAAACATCAACATGAGTACCCTCTTTTTCTTTTTCCTTCTTGAAACTTTTTGGGTTTAGGTTTATATATATATATATATATATATATATATATATATATATAGCTACATACATTTCGTGAGTTGGAATCAAGGACAATTGGTATTGGTATCTTTGAATGGCAAAGCTCGAATACAAAATGGCTTTATTAATATGTTCCAATTCTATAACTAAAGCTTTGACTTGGATAATTCCAAAAAAATGTCGCCCGTAGGTCCCTTTCAAGCAGGAATTAAAATACTTACCATCCACAGCGTTGCAACTTTTTCCACAAATTATAATATATATGTTGTCAACAAAAATGGGATCTCTAAATGTTTTTTTTATTGATACAAATGCCTTACCCATTATTTTTAGTGATTATAAATTCATAGTTTATTTAATATGTTCAATTATTCAGCTTTCACCAACATTAATCGTATTTTAAATGCTTTGTTTATATATATGCATGATTATGAGAATATATTTTTAGACTTCGTATTAAAACTTGTTTTTAATATACAATTTTTAAGATGCTGCCAATAAAAATGAAAATAATACTGTAAAACTGCACCCTGCAAAGTTTATTTACATAAATATTTATGTATATTTATATCAATGTATTTCGTAGGCCGAAGCACTCTTGGTTTTTATGAAGTTTACTTTTAATAAACTTTTTTTAGTACCATTATAAATGTACTATATTTATAGTTATTTGGCCCAACCTCACAAATTTGATACTATATAATAAGTTTCGATATTTCTTCTTTTTACTTTTCTTATGCGCATCATTTGGAGTTTACATAGAACACACACATATTTATGTTTGTATGTAAATATGTGGTTCATACATTGGATCTACATACAACTACCAGGCACAGATGACACATTCCCCCCCCCCTCCCCCCTCACAAAATATATGTTCATATTTTGGATATACATATATACATCAAATCCAGCCAAGGATATTTTCCATCTATCTGTAAAACCCACTCACTATTATTATTTTTATTATGAATAGAAGGGAAAACAATCACTGACAAAATTATTAATCTATATATTTTGTTGTATGAGTAACGTGGAAGCGTTATATATGTGATGTATTTTCTTAAAATGATGCTTGAGGAAAAAAGGAGAAGAAGAGAAAAACGCCTTTTTCTGTTTCTAGCTATTTTTACTTCATAAGAAATGACCATATATATATTATCCTCGAAATTTGACCTCTTTCAACAACTGACAAAATGAATCACAACACCGAACTATAAAAAAATTCTTATATTTTTATATTAACCCTTTGAATAATGACAAAAGGCTTCAGAAAATGCGCAATTAGCCCCTAAAGTAATGAAAATATTGTATTTAGCCGTATATGATGAGCAATTACTGCTGTTGGTCACTGTGCATATCAACCGGTTTCTTATCAAACATCTTCTTACTGTTATCCAAAGAAAACATTATCTTCTTTGCTCCTCCTTTTATTCTTCATATTTTTTTTGTGTATGAAATGCTTAAGCTAAGGACACAACTATTGTAGCTAGATATATTTTTAAAGGGATTTTAAAGGATGATTAAATGTCCGCAAGCGTATTTTCCAGATAATTAATCGAAAAGTTGAAATCATAAAAAATGTAGAGCATCTCTAATAGAATAGCTAACGCTTGTTTCGTATTTTGTAAAAATAGCCCATGCTTCATTTTAAGAAAATACATCATATAGATATATATATATATATATATATATATATATGTATGTTTGTTATGTGTGATGATATTTTCTATAAATACGCTGAGGAGAAAAAAAGGAGGAATAAGAGAAAGAGCGCCTTTCCTATTTCTAGCTATTTTAATCATAAGAAATACCATAAAGATATTATTCTTCAAAATTTGACCCCTTATCCACAACTGACAAAAGAATCACAACACCGAACTATAAAAAAATGCTTATATTTCATATTACCCTTTGAATAATGACATAAGGCTTCAGAAAATGCGCAATAAGCCCCTAGAGTTTTGAAATATTGTATTTAGCCGTATATGATGAGCAATTACTGCTGTTGGTCACTGTGCATTAGGGGGTATTATAGAAACTAATATTAAGATATCAAAAATTTATCCCCCCGCGAAAGTTGCGTCATAAGAAACTAAATGATCGTAAAAAAATGGATTTTGGTTTGACCCCCCCCTTACCCCCCCCCCCCAAATGCGTTCAAAGGTTAGTTATGAATCAAAACTTTTTTGTATTACTTATTTTGAAAAAAAATAAGTTTTACAAAGCTTAGCTATGATCAATTTATGACTTTGTTATTTTTTGCAAATTTTCGTCAAATATATTTAGTGCCAATAAATGAACAAAAGTGCTGACGCACCAACCATTGTTTAAATAACAGCTCCTCCTACTAGGGTTCTTTATAGTTCAAGAAGGAAAAAGAAAAAGAGGGTACTCATGTTGATGTTTTAAGATATCTTTAAAAAAAAAAGGACCAAGGACATCATTTTTCAACACAGAACTTGACTTTACTTCAATTCTATATATCAAAATATGAAAGACAAATAACAGTATATACAAGACCAGAACAAGATTACATTAAATAACTATTTACATACATGCCAACATGTAGGCCTATGCCTATTTCCTGCCTACCTAATTTCCTTATTGCCTTTTACTTTTGCTGTTGCAAGCTTTCATTGTATTTTGAAGCTGCTTTCTTCGCAGATTTTAGCAGGTTTCTGACACCTCAACCTCAAAGCACTCTGTGTCAATGAATTTGTTAACCTTGCAGGACATCAGATTAACAAGTGTTTTGTGCGACATCTGACTTCTGAATTCTGTCTTGATGTGACGCACAATGCGGAATGCCCTTTCCACATCACAGTTAGAATTTGGCAGCACCAATAGCACCTTCATCAGCTGACAGACCTCCCTGAATCTCAACTGCCCTGAGCTCACAGATCTTACTTTGGACAGCTTCCCCCAGAACTCATCGACTGATAAATCCTTGTAATTTGGTACCAGTGCTTCCAGGTTAGTTGAGACATAATCCAGGATTTCTAAATGGAGTTGTTCTCTGGCATCTGCCTTCATCACATTTGGAAATCTCTCTGCCAAAGTCATAATTTGCTCTGGTTTCACATCATCTTGGTTCTCTGGATTGACCACTGACAGATTTGTCAAGATTTGGTCTCTCATTGGGAACTTTTCCTGAGCTTTATGAAAGCTTCTGACATAGAATGCTCTGGCATCTTTGAAAAATTGTTTCGTCTTGTGCGCTGAGAGTGTTTCCTCACTCACCAAATGCCTCCTTGTCAAAAAACCAACAAAAAGTTCCTCATCGGAACAGTGAACTTCAGGGTTGCTGACATCTAGCTCCTCCAATTTAACTTCTCTCAGTACCTTTGGCACAATAAATCTGCTTGCTATGTCATGCAGGAGTTCTTCCACACTGTCCTTTAACTTGAAAAGAACTGGTGCCTGTTTTGAAAAATCAAATTAAATTTATCAAAGCACTGTGTAACATTGTGGAGAAAACAAGTGTATAGTTTCATTGTGGGGTCTGTCAACCTCTTTTGAATGTCACAGGACTTCTGATTCTCACTATGTGATTCAAAATAAGAACTAAAGGCTGGCCACTGGTTGAAAAGATGGTCCAAACATTTTCCCAAAGAAAGCCAACGTGTTGGACAGTGCTTTTATACTCTCTTCTGGGCTATATTGCAAAAATCCTGAGACTCCTTAAGGTCTTCTCTTCTTTTTGAACTTTTCTGAAAGTAGTAGTAAATGCCAATCAGCAATTCCTCAGGTGACATTGAGAGCTCTTTAGCAGCAGTTTTGGCACATATGTTAACCAAGTGACTCGGACAACCAACACTGTATGTATATATAAGGTGCCTGTGCTTTCACTCTTGATAAGACAGAGTTGTTCTTACCAATCATAACATTGCAATTGTCACGGCTGAATCCTACACAATTAGACCATTCAAGGCCTTTGTCATGCATGGATGATTCAATGCAGTTGAATATGTTGGCAGCTTTGGCATCATTGCACACTGGCATGTCTACAAATCCAACTGTCACCTTATCCTGTGCTTCACTGTAGTACCTGACTAAAAGGGCACACTCCTTCTCACAAATGATGTCATTGCTTTCATCAACCATAATACTGTATGGCCTTTTTTCTGTCTGAATTAACTTGTACAAATCTTCTGAACATTCAGGTTCCAGTGCCAGGTTCATCATAGCTGTCGTCTTAGTGGAAGAGCAGGCATAATTCTTTGCAATGTCAGAGTCTGGAAACATTTTCCTGAATAACTTGCCTGTGTGCCTACACACACAAAATAAGAAAATAAATTTTTGCACGTACTCTCCCAAAAAAATCGATCCTTTGATATGAGAATATACAATTACCACTTGGTAACTGCTGTTAGTGTTACCTGGATAGAAAGATAAAGAAAAAAAGAAGGGAGAGAATATTTTGCCTCACTTCTCTCCCTTCTTTTTTTTTCTTTCTCTTTTGAAGAAATTTGCGGAAAACTATATACTTACTAAATTTTTAAAACTTTGACCTCGTTGCGCGACCTCGTAATGTTGACCGATTTTGTTCAAACTTTGTATGTCGTCTTCTTTTATCACCAAAAAACAGAAAATCCACAATGTTGCTAACATTTCAAACATTTCTTAAGCCGCGTGTTTTTTCTCCCTAAAAATGTCAGCGGTAGATTCAAACCCCATGGGACCCCAGACAGAGTCCCCATGAATAGGTCCACAAAGTAAAAAATATACAGCGCGGAAAATGCTTCACTACAAAAAAGCTTGGCGACAAAGTTACCTACGAAAAAAAAAAGAACGACAAAAATACTTAACTACAAAAAAGCTTGGCGACAAATTTACCCGCGACAAAAAGAAGAACTACAAAATTGACTGACTATAAAAGAGCAAGCGATGTATTTACTCATGACAAAAAAAAACAGCTATAAAAAGCTCCGTGACAAATTTACTCGCGATGAAATTACTGGACACCGTGTTGAATATTACACATAAGAAGAATAATATCATGGATGATAATTAATGTAATTCTAACTGGGATCCAGGACTACTTGACAAAAAGTTGTCTACAATAAATGGGGCAAAAAAAATTAGACCCAGGAAAGAGCCTACCAATGAGTCTCAAGTTAAAAATAATACAGTGCAGGTGAAGCCTGCCCAAACCAAAGAAGATCTTCGTGACAAGAAGCGACGAAGAGAGGGTCACTCTAATGAAACTCCTCCATCCAAAAGACCTCAAGGTCTTTAAAAACCAAAAAGGAAGTTCCTCTATGCAAGTATTGCGAAGGAGGCTAATGAAATAGTCATTGTTCGGAAGAACAGTGACCACATTTCCTTTCTTGAGTGGGAGAAACTAATTCAAATTCTTGACACAGATTACGTGAGTCGGCTCAAAATGGTGAATTTATCCCAACATACGAGGGACGTAAATACACGACCAAAAGGGCCGTACGTAAATGAAGAGGCTTCGAGTCTCTATGTACGAAATACCATTAAAAAATACACCCCTCTGCTGTCTACCTCCTGGGCAGAGGGAGGAGAGAAATGAAAAAAAAACTCACTGGATTCATTCGAGGAGTTACAGGGAACATTGGGGATGAAGTTTTAAGCAAAATCATTTCTCATCAGTGCAATATCCTTCGAATTAAAGGACAAATAGAAGTTGTGAGGTCAGACCTCACTAAACTAGGTAAAGTGCTGCACATTTGCCTAGACAAACAGTCATACGAAGGCCTTCAATCCGTAGACTTTAACCTCAGAGTTGCTTCTGCAGGAAAGGTGCATTTCCAAGATCCTAGAAACGCACCAATTTTGAAGCAAGAGGAACAAACTGAGGACGAAGATTCTATGGAAGACACGAATTCAAAATCAAATGGCAATGAAGGATCTAAAGATAGCACTAAGGTTACCATGAGTACTGTAGGTGGATAAACTAAAAATGTGGCTACAAGTTCTGATAAAACTTCTGATCAAAAAATAAAAGAAGTAAATACCACAGATGGTGAGGAAACTCATTTGACTCAGCCCGACAAACCTTCAACAATTAAATACAAAAAACAAGGTAAAATTGATAGGTTCTTTAGTGATACAGCCAATATCCTTTACCCCCCAAAACCACCAAAGAAATAATTATGATCAGTTGTGCCTATATAAATACACAGCACTGCAAAGCAGCAAACTCAGAGCTTAAACTAAGAGCATCTGATATTGCCTTAATAACAGAGCCATACCTTTGTAACGGCTCGACAAAAAGCCTTTCTCTGAGAGGATATACAATCCATAGCCAACCTGAGTCCAAACCAAGGGCCTGCATTCGAACAGCAAATCATTTGAATGCATGGTTTATCCTTGAATTCTCTAACAGAGATATTTGTACGACATGTATCAAGATTGAGGAATCTCTAACATATATATGTGTGGCTTACCTTGATCAATTGTTACCGGTTGAAAATGAAACTTTGTTGAGACTCATAAAGCATTGTGATCTTAAGCAAAATCCACTTCTCATAACCATGGACTCCAATTCACATAACTATTTGTGGGGAAGTAAACATATCGACACAAGAGGAGAGGCTCTAGAGAACATTTTTGACGAAAATAATCTAACAGTCATGAATGAAGGTAATGAGCCAACCTTCCTTACACAACGGGCTTCTTCAGTCATTGACATTACAATCATGAATCAGCATGCCTTTAAAAAGTTGGACATCAAAGGATGGTATGTAGATCTTCGGCCATCAATGTCTGATCATAGGTATATAATTTTCAATTTTGGTAAATACATGCAGCAACGGTAGTTGCCAAAAACATTTCTAAAATAGCGCCAATATAAAGTCCTCTTTTGTTTTTGTCAAATGGCTTTGCTTTATTATTATTATTTTATGGATTTTATTGCATATATATGTGTATATATATATAAATATTTATTTATTGTTTTTATATAAGTTTTATATATTTTTTATAAACATTATCCTTTACGCCATAACTAGTTGAAAGAACTAGGTGTTATTTTTAAGGATGAATAAAGACGATTACACACATGCCAACGGCTGAATAATCGAGAAACCTGAAAACAGCTAAATGGGAAAGTTTCATGCACAATACGGAGACGGCATCATTACCAGCAATATCTTCATGTGTCAATAACATTGAGCTATGTACTGAGTCCCTTTATAAGGTCATAAAGAAGGTGCTAGATATTGCAAGCCCGCTAAGCAAAACTATTAAAGCAAAATCAGTGCCTTGGTGGACTAAACACCTTGCTGGTCTGAGGAACAAGCTTAGAAAATTCGAACCAAAGTTCTCACAGAGAGAGTTATCTAATTGCAAAAAATGAATATTGTGCAGAGCTAAGAAAAGAACAAAGAGAATCCTGGAGGATTTTTTGCAGTAAAACTGAGGGTTCCAAAGACATTGCAAGACTTATCAAAATTCAAAAACCAAATGCTAACTCAATTGGTCTTTTAAAGACTGATCGAGGCTATGCACAAACACCAGCTGAATCTCTTGCAATACTTATGGAAACCCACTTCCCAGATTGCAAGGTCGACTTTGTCATGGAAAAAACTACAGATACCACCAGTTTTGAAATCGACTTTGTGGATTATGGCAAAGTGCGAGAATCTTTTAACTCTTTTGGAGCCTACAAAAGTGCTGGACCAGATGGGCTTAAACCAATTGTACTGCAGCAGCTTGGAGAAAACATCCTTCGGTACATTGTAGAACTCTATAAGGTGATTCTTAGCACTGGCTATACCCCAAGTTCCTGGTGGGAAATGAAGGTTACATTTTGCCCAAGCCTGGCAAAAATGACTATAGCTCAGCAAAATCCTTCAGAGCAATAACCCTTTCCAATTTATTTCTCAAAGGTCTTGAAAGAATTGTTCAGATGAAAATAGAAGAAATTATTCCAACGTTATATTCCCAACATGCCTACACTAAGGGTTTATCATCCGAGACGGCTCTGTCACAGGTAACGGATACCATCGAAAATGCTATATTTCAACAACAATGTACACTAGCAGTCAGCTTTGATTGCATTGGTGCATTTGATTACATCCAATACCAATCAGCAAACAATGCCATGGGAAAACTAGAAGTACCTAATAGTATTATATCATGGTAAAGATATCTTCTCAACACTCGGAAAGTCAAAGTGGATCTTAAAGGAGAGCAGATATGCATCATGCCAACGCGTGGTAGTCCACAAAGAGGTGTACTTTCACCCATTATATGGAACATGATCATGGATACCCTTCTGGCCAAATTTAAAACAGGACCCATCAATGCAGTAGGCTACGCGGATGATATCATCTTATTAGCAAACGGAAATCATCCTCATACTCTTATCAATTTAATGCAATCAGCAATAAATACAGTTCTAGACTGGGAGAAAAAGAATGGTCCAACCTTAATGCTACTAAATCCAATGCAATTGTTTTCTCAAAAGCCTACAATATATATACATACATATATATATATATTTATTTATATATATATATATATCAGAGGCTTAACGACATTTTCCATTATGGGGCTTTTGATACGTGTTAGAAACTAAAGAAGTATATAAAGTGTATATATTTTATTAGTTTATTAAATGCATGTACTTATGCATTTTGATCGATGGAATGAAAATTTACATAATCCTAATAAGAAGAGGTCATCATATACAAAATTTCTATGAGCAATCTGTCTTTTGAAATAATGCAAATGTTACAAACTTAATTAATTATTACGGTCTTCTTCCTCTACAGAATTGAGAAGGCCCTAAAATAAGAGGCTTGATAATGAACTCTTATAACTCTGTTAAATACTTGGGTGTGACACTGGACTCTGAACTAAGCTTTGGTCCTCCCCCATCACTTCCTAGCTTAACTAATCAAAGAGGACGAGCAAGAGCGCCGTTGGAAACACATGGGGGGGGGGGGAGGATGAGATGGGTATATATTCATCAGAGCTCCTATGGAGAAAAATGTATGGATATCATCTAGTTTAAGAGAGACTTCTATACGAGCCTGGAAATGAGCTGAAATATAATTATCTTTTAATTTGGTAATTTTCTTGAGATGATGTATTGAGTGGCAGAAATGGCATTAAATACTTTACTGATGGATGTAAAATTTGTAAAAAGTATATGTGACTTTTTATTTGCACAATTCTACATTTTTTAAATTAACTAAGCTGCTAAACTCATTGATGAACATACTGTGATTCAATTGAGGCTTGGGATATCTTGAAATAGCCTTTTATTATTGAAAAAAACTCATAACGGAAAATTGACATTTTTGTTTATAACCAAGAAGCTTCTATATTTTAATATTTTATTTGTTGTATATTACTGTACAGTGAACAATTGTATCAATGTTTTGAATTCACTTGGTCATATAAACCATGCCAATTTAAGATTCCAAGAGATTAAGACTCTTGTTGGTTGGCTAGGAATGAGATAGCTAACAACTTTTAAAAACAAGTTCAAAATTTTAAAAAATACCATTCCTATTCTATATTATTTTATGTCGGACCGGTCGACCTGGACCTGGGGTCCTTATATATAATGGACCTCACGATGAACACAGGATGGTTCTTGTAGGCAAAGTAAACTATGGCTTTCAAAGTCACATCCTTATGTGTCGAGACGATTGATTAATATAAGTCGCTATCTATATGTATTTCAATACAAATAAAATGAGTCATAACCTTTTAGATACCATCAGTTATTATGGAGTACATTTTTCATTCTTAAGTCCGCGGCTGAGTGATTATCACTTGTGGCGGGTGTGATTTATTTTTTCTTATTGAATGAAGCTCAAATATGATATAACCAACATTCTTCAAAACTGAAGCCAATCCAGCAATTTTTTAGAAATTGTAACAAATGTGTTTTATGGTTATGGAAAAGATTCAATTCCACCTGGGATCAAAAACTCGACTTCAAATCGTACTCTGGGACCCAAATTCGGACATCACATCAGAGACATTTTCTTCCGATCGATAGACCGATTTTTGTTACTTTTTTTGTTGGAAAGATGAAGAGCAAATTATTTTTCGTATTTTGTTGGAAAGAAGCTGAGAAGATCAAGAAATCTAGCATTTAACTAAATACGAGTGTAAAAGTTTCACTTGTACACCCGGTGTATATAGTGTCCAAAATACTTTTTATATGGATGCTATAACTCTTATAAAAATATTTCTACCTTTTCAGCTTATAAATGTATATAAAAGCAAAGCACATTTGCTTTTGGGAGTTTAAAGAATTCTGAAATATCCTTTGGCGCACGTCTAACAAGTAGGGGCAATTTTTTTTTTGTAATACGACAACAAGCTTTATTTCTTTATTAATTATCCCTGACAATCGTAACACATACATGTAAATAAGATTTAAAATAAAACTATCGACATAATTACTTCAATCATGGGGAGTCATTTTAATAAAGTTTATATTTGTAATTATGTTAATGGGCAGTTTTTATTATTGCTGCACAGCAATCCTTTCAGTGAATACCCCTCACACTATTAAAAATTAATAACTTCCTAGGAGCCTTTGATATGACGTTAAGTTGAGTCTATTTTTAGGTTAACCCTAATCATCCTTCTCTCGTTAATAAAGGATCTGTTAAAACGCATAATATTTCCCCCTTCTTTTTCCGAGGAAGATATCAAAAACAACATTTAGGGTGTCATAAACATTTATCAAACATTTACTTCATTAATAAATAATGTTTTTATTAGGATGGGTAAATAGAGGGGGGGGGGGATAGAGTTTGGGGAATGTGAAAGGATATTAAAAATATAGGGAGAGCTCATTTATGGTCAATACAGAGTTCGATTATAAATATAGACTATGCCTATAAAGACTTATCTGTTTAGATGGAAGAGAATATATCTTTTATTAATCATTTTTTACCTCTTTTATTCTTGAATAACACATTTGTAGTGCTTACTAACAAATGTTTTGTGTGTCCTTGATTAAAACCACTTCACTGGAAGTTAAGACGGTAGCAAGAGCTATTTTGCCAAGTATAGCAATGAACTATTTCTTTATTATTAAAAAGTTATTCATATTAGTAGAAGTGCATTTTTAAGAAATGTTTTGAAAATATAATATTTATATGACAGTTTATGTCTCCACACATCTCCTTCGAGTTGCCATATCTTCTTTTTTCTAAGTAAGGAGTATTAGATGAGGTGGTTTAATGTTGATTCGATAATGTTGAAAAAGTTGGCATGTCGGACTCTTAACCTTCCACATTTTGAATTTATTTTAACTATTTTGGCTACCCATAAATACGAAAATTATTGAAATTTTGCAATGCTTGTAGTAAACATATTTTTGCCAACCAAAGCTCTTGATAACAGGTCTTTATATTTTGCCGTATGGGTCACAATTCGCACAACGATTTATTTCTTCTATATATATATATATATATACATATTATAATGATTCTTATTTACGTTTTTCGGATTTGGATCCCCCTAGGCTTTTACTTTAGTGTATAGAGATCACCTTGTGAAAGTTTGAACGAAATCGAATAATTGGAAGGGTCCGCTCAACTGGCCCAAAAGTTATGTAGTAAAAAAAATCCGCCATTCGATCGCCTCTAATGTCTTAATTTCAACGCAATTTTCAAACAATTTGCCGCAAAATGTAGGTATGCTTGCAAGGATTCCAAATCAGTTTTTATGTTTCATGTACATCTAAGATCAAACGAAAAATTTAAGTTTCGAAATAGTCATTTTTTGGAAAATACCCCAAAAATGAACATTTTGAAACTTTATTATCTCGTTTGATTTTAGATTACATAAGAAATAAAAACTGATTGGGAATCCTTGCGAGCATACCTACATTTTGCGGCAAATTGTTTGAAAATTGCGTTGAAATTAAGGACATTAGAGGCGATCGAATGACGAAAAAAAATTACTACATAAGTTTACAACATAACTTTGAGCCTGTTGAGCGGACATTCCCATTATTCGATTTCGTTCAAACTTTCACAAGATGATCTCTATGCACTAAAGTAAAATCCTAGAGGGAGCTCGACTCTCAAATCCGAAAAACGTGAAATAAGAATCACCCATATATATATATATATTCTATGTGTATATATAAATATTTATTTATAAAGAGATAGATAGAGGTCAAAGAGAACGTCGAAAAATAATGCCAAAAAATGGTAAATCAAAATATCTTTACTGTAAATGAAAAAAAGCATGCCAAAAGGAGCAAATATTTTCAAATAGTCCAAATTTAGAGAGAGGGAAGTAACTTATTCATAGTTATTATATATTTTTTAAACTTGCATGGATTCCGCTTCAAGAACTTTTTTCCCCTTCAAATACCACTAATTGTTCTTACCATAATATTTTTATCATTAGCTGACAATTTGGAATAATTTAAATACGTGAGTGTATGGGTCAAATCGTCATCCTCAAGTAACTTTCTTCTTCTTTTAAAATACACTCCACGTGCATCTATACATTTGTATATAATTCCTTCATCAAATGATTAAATAAATTCAGTTAACCCCAAGCCACATATGCTTCCAAATCTCACCTCGTTTCTTCCATTCCGCTTGGTTATCTTGAGGTATTATACGGGGCTATCTATATAGAATAAGTCCTTTTAAATACATATTCAAGGGATTTTTGTCAAACGAAACAAAGATTAAAACGATAGTTAGAAATTAAGTATATGCCAGAGATACAAACTATTAAAGTATACTGAATTAACAATACTTCCTCAGGTACAAAACTGAATGTTTACATTAAGTTTTGCAAATATTAAGTCAAATTTAATGAATTCAAAACTCAATTCAAAGTTAAGAAATATATAATATGAATTAACTGTAGCAGAGATTAATTGAATTATGTCATCCTGATCATCAAGATTTTATTAGAAAAAAAATACATTATAGTATAATTAATATATAAAAGGAAATTTATCTTCAAAATCATATACTTAAATATTTCAGTTTAGCATTAATTTCTTTTTTCTATCTCAAATTTTAAAAACATGAATCATTCTATAAATATACTTATAAATTTAACAGAAATCATCTTGAAATACAAAAATTTGTTAAAAATACCAAAAAAACATAATATATTTATGTGATTTAAATACATTTAAAAAAGATAAATATATTAGAATTAAGAGAAAACTATTATAGTTCTATATTGCTCTTCTTATATTCAATTCTATTATTCCAAATAAAAATATATGATGCTCATCTTCACGTTCAAAAATGAAATAATTAAAACAATGGCCAAAATTGTGGAGATATTATAGCTGTTTCACAAAAATTTTTATGGATATATGTAAGTGGATGTATTTGAGCATATGTGTTCCTTCAACTACAAACTACATGTTTAAGAGAAATTTAATCCTCACAATATTTTGACTAACAATATTTATTCTAAAAGATTATAATAATTGAAAAAAAACTGCTTTAAAAGTGGATTATTGACTATATTTGGACGATTAATATATATTGGAGCGTAGTAAAGTTTTCTATAATAGATAAATACACTTAAAATATAATAGAATAAATAATACACCACAATATTGAGATGGTTAAGTTCAAAGGCATCCAGGATTGTTATAGTTCAGAATAATGTATAAGCAAAAAAAAAATATTTCGTTCATAAGAAAACGGTGATGTATGAGATTGAAGAATTGGAATCAAAGGAAAAGGAAGGAACACTGTCTTCAGACCTAGTGTATAAATGTACAGCTATAATTTGTTTAACTATAAGTTTAAAATTTAAAGTCACAATTATTTTTTAAAGAATAGACGTATATATGTAAATATATAATATTATATATATAGAGAGAGAGGGGACAAAGAGAGATTTATATAACTAATATATATAACATACATAATATAATATAGAAAGAGAGAGAGATTTATATTAAAATATATATTCATATATATAGATATTTATATTATATATAGATATATTATATATATATATATATATATATATCTAGTATATATATATAATAATAGGGTGTACGGAAATTGGAACTGTTTTAAACATCATCAGATCCATAATGTGGATATCTGGGGTTTCATCATACTAATATAAAAGGTGCGTGAACAATACACTAGAACTTCCACCACAATTCTTTTGACAACAAAACAATAGCCATCATGGAACATGCAAGGAGGACGCATCCTCGAATTGGCCCGCGCGGGACACAAGCCCCTCTGCTATCTACAAGTGGCTCAACTACCCCAAGACCACAGTGTACCGGGTCTTCAATGCCTGGGAGGCTGAGGGGAAGGTCTACCGCAAGGCCCCAACATGAGAAGTGACAAGATCCGCACTCCCGCTTCCTTGCAGGCCTCGAGAAGTCCATCAAGGCATCGCCGGGGACTTCCTTGTCAAGGTTGGCCAAGAACCGTGGAGTGAGCAAGCAGCTGGTCTCCAAGGCTGTGAATGAGGACCTCGGGTATAGGTCATACCGAATAGCCAAGCAGCACATCCTCACAGCATCCATGAAGGCCACCAGGCTCACCAACGGCAAGCGTCTCCACAATGGCCTTAAGAGCCATGGAGGAAGAATCATCTTCTTCTCCGACGAGAAGAACTGGACTGTCGATAGAAGCTACAACGTTCAGAATGACAGGTGGCTTGCCGAGGAGAGAGAGGAGGTCCCTGCGGTCTTCACTACAAATTCCCGGCCTCCGTGATGACCCTGGGTGTCATCTGCAGCACCGGTGAGGTGATGCCTCCCTTCTTCTTCAGTCCCAAGGAAAGGGTCAACGCGGAGAGTTATTGCAAAGTCATTGAGAAGGTTGTCATCCCCTGGATGTAGGATAAGGCGCTGGGAGGGAGTTCATCTTCCAACAAGACTCACATCGCCCTCTGGACCACCATTCTCTTCAACTCTCACGGCATCACATTCTGGGATCGGAACTCCTGGCCCTCCAACTCGCCCGACCTCCATCCGTGTGACTACTACTGGTAGGGGAAGTTGGAGAGAGGTGTTCAAGGTCAGCCACAACAGCATCGAAGCCCTGAAGAGCTCCATTACGAGGGAGTGGAATGCTGTCGATCCCGCGGAAGTCATTAGGGCATGCTAGTCTTTCAGGGGCAGGATGGAGGAGATGGTGGCTGCTGATGAGGGCATATTGAATAAATGTCTTGTTTAATACCATTTATAACTTTCCATATTGTCAAATAAACTCCAAATGCCCTTTTTATCAGGCTGGTTGAAGTTTTAAAATAGTTCCATTTATCATGTACACCCTGTAATAACCTTCAATATGCATTTCAACAATAAGAGTAGAGTATGTATCTACTGAGCTAATCTGCCCACCAACGATGACACGTGAAATAGATACATACATATTTGCCAACCAATTAAAAAATATTTTATCCTATTGTTAATTTATTTATAACGAATACATGTAATAACATACAATAGTAATAAATAATAATACCAAATGGGTATTTGATAATATAATCATACATAACATTTCAGACCGAATTTGACCTTGTGAAAAGTGATCCATCAACCATTTACGTGTCACAATTTAAGTATTTCTAAACGAATGTCTGTAAAACATAAATCAAATAAAATATAACGTTTAGAGTTCCCTCATTCATGCCCACTGAAATCCCTCTGCATCTTCGAAAAATGAGTCTCAAATATACTGTAATTTTTGCCTTCAGTAATAAAAATATTTTTATTTTCTTCCTTACTTGATTATTAATTCAAGCCGACAAGTCACATATCCATTTAGTGGTCGGTGTCTGAATGAAAGGTTCACGTTTTAACAGGAAGGAGGGGTAAATGACGTGTTTGTCTTCATTGGCCTTTACGAAAAAGCTCTTTAACATAATATATGGCTGACTCCCTTGTTGTAATAGTCGAATAAAGGGGAATTTTTGAAGATGGTTGTAGGGATTGAGCGGTGTGCATGAGTTGGAATATATGAACATCTATAATATTACACATATGATACAAAAACCCGTACTTCCAGCTACTCTCCTGATAATTGCCTTATGTGCGTATATATGTACAAGTAACTGACTTTAATGTCTTCAAATAGGGCTTAGAAAAAGAGGAAAAAGAGTTGGTTCTTTACTTTTTTACTCAAAGTTACGAATTAATTTTCTGAATTATGAAAGTCTTTTGTAAAGTTAAGCGTAATGCTTATTCGATACTTTTTTAACCCGACAACTATCGTCAAAAAAGCCAAAAATATTCGCTTGAGTGCTTATAAAATAATTAACACTGAATATGTATTCCCTATGCGATGCCGTTTTAGAAGTACTAGTTTCCCCATGGACAAATAAATGGATAAAAGAATAGTGCAAAAAAATATTTACGATAGATAAAATCATTTTTGCAGCAGGACATCTCTATTTTCAAAAGCACAATAAAATGGCCCATTGAATTCAGAAAGTACTTCTATGGCGATCAAACTATAAACTTTTGAACTTTGATTTAAGACTACTTTTCGGCAAGGCAGATACAATGCATGAGTTTAACTTTCTTAAAGCTTTATATTCTCAATTAAATACTTACTGGGATTAACTTTTATATTTAACTTTGAAATAGTATGTAAATAAAGCGGTAGATAAAGTTATCATGAACTTCCTGCGTCAAAGGCTTTTTTAAATTTTTGTGTACATTGTCCAATTAAGCTGTCATAACAATTTGATTGAGTCTTCATTAATCCCTTGTCATCAAAAGCTTTTTTAAACCGAAGTCTCTTACAATAAGGCATTCGTAGTGCCCACTTAATGGAAGAGATTAGCTCTACTCGTTTTCAAGAATAGTTTTCTTTCCAAGCTACTGGTGTTGACCGGACTCACCTCATCGCACGCTCTCACTCTCTTCCTTTAAGTTGAGAGTTATATCGCAAATATTAATACCTTATAATACCTGGATAATCAACTTTGATAACATGATGCTAGTTAAAATGGCTACCCCGCTTGATGAAACAAATCATGGGCATATATTTGCACAGTGATATCAATCTATACTTTGTTTCAAAAAATATTTTATTTAAATGACGTCACTGGATATATATTGTCATTTTTCCTATGCATTAGATTTGATTTTTGTTGTTTTTTTATCATTAATTTCTATATTTCACTTTTCTATATGCATATAAAATACATTTTGAAAATATTAATAAGTTCGAATCAACTGGAGTTTTACAAACTTAAAACCTGCGATGTCTTCTGATGTTAAATACAAATGGCATTAAAATTAATCATAAGAAATACAAGGCAAGATAGACACGATAATAAGGTAGAGAAACTGTTAAAAAAGGTGTGATAAAATAATTATTAAGATCCCCAGTCTTGAGGTGGAGGTTTTTCTTTTTATTTTGTATCTTGGTCCCCATGAAGGAGAGAGGGCCCGTTTGTTTTGAAATGTTCCCTGTGGATAGAGCGCAGAATGTCTAGATTTCTTCGGACGAGGTCTTGGAGACCCATAGGAAGTCCACCTCCCACACGTTCTTGAAACATAGAGGGTCCTTTGTACAGTGGATACCATGTGCTCGATCTTGTAAGCCTCCTCGTAAGTTGGATATGTTGATACAAACCAGTCAGTAGAGGTTAATGATACTCCGAGTTCTTCTAACATTATCTCTTCCACAGCTTTAATGACTGGGACCACTTTAAGGCAGTGATATAAGAAGTGGAAAGACGTTTCCTCGACCTCCCCACACCAATGGCATCCCCATTTCTTTGGATCCACATGGGACTTGCTCATAAATAGAGAAGACGTGGCTAAGCGGTATCGGAACCATTTTTGATGGGAGTCCGTAAAGGGGTTTTTCATAATAATTTCCGGACACAGCGGGGGGAAATCCGCCTCATTATGTAGTAGCCTCAATCGTCTCTCGATGCCAGGGAAGGGACGTCCAGAGCCAGCAATAGACCTTCGAATAGAACGATTGTCCAATGCCGTAAGGGCTATGTAGAAGGGGATAGGTGGCCCAAGAGGTATATTTCCCGCAGAGGTAAGCGAACGAAGTTTTTGTAATCGTAAACTTAGTATATAATTTTTTATCTGTATTTTTCTTTGAAAGAATTCCCCAACGGACGTGAGGTTACCCTCTTTGAAGAACTCCGAGGAACTTCTCAAAGCCCCATTCAAGTTCAGAGGTTCGTTTGCTTAAGCAGAGGAAGGACCTGTGCAAGCTTGAGCCCCAGGATTTGGCCATTCTCCTCCAGTGAGATCCGTAAGACTTTAAAGATCTTAGAAGTTCCAGTGGGCCCATGTAAATTCTCTCTAGGTAATGATGTCCTGTAGTTTTGAAAAAGTTATTTTTATTATAATTGCCCAATAGTCTTCGCAGCTCAATAATCTCCGCAACCAGGAGAAGTTCAGAGATTTCCACATGGACTCAATTTCAAGCGATCCCAAGCCCCATTGAGAGATGCAAGAGTTCATTCTGATTTTAGAAATATACGGCTTAGAGTTGCCCAAACAGGGAAGCCCTTAGCTCATAAATTTTAATGCACAGAGTTTCCGAGAAAGGTAGATATCTCAGTAAGTGGAAAATTTTGGGGAAGACTTTTTTTTTTCCTCTGCAGCAAGGCCTTTATTAGTCACATAAAAAACATATTAAAGCAACTAAAAGAGTGATAGAAAATTTTAAGTTTTACAACAACAATAAACATTATAGTTTATAATAAATTTTCTACTAAAAGGCCAAAATATCTTTACAAATACATACAAATCTAAATAACTAACATAATATCTAAAAAACAAAGAATAAAATTACGCGAAAAAAAAATATTAAAGGTCAAATTATTTTTTTAATTTTTTCCTTGCGGTTTTCATTGTCCTTGGAGTAGATTTTTTTGTAAAATCGTAGCACCTTTTTCAAAGTATGGAGATGTCGTGCAGATTGAGAAGGGTAGAACTTAGTAACTTCAAAAGCATAATTCCATGAACTGTCCTGGGTTTTGGGGATTCGTAAGCGAAGAGCACAATACCTCGCAGCAGCGAAAATAAAAATTGCCCTCAGATGGTCAACATTTACTGGCGTGTAGCTTGTCAAATTTTTGGCAATATAGGCCTTACAGTTAGAAATTGAAGCATTTATAGCTTTGCCTTCGACTGAGATGGGCCTAGTGTATGGTTGCAAACCAAAAAGTAAAAATCCATTAAGGAAGCTGGGCCTAAAATTTTTGATAAAATCCTGATTCAATATAATAAAAGATTTTAATAAAGCTAAAACTGGACAGTCACTAAAAGCGTGAACACTGTCATTATAAGTTTTCCCGCAGTCCTTGCAGGGGCGAAAAAATCGAAGCAGCCCAGCAGAGATCTGGAACTGAGAAGTGAATGTTCTACTGTCAATTAAACCCACCAGAGATCGCATAATCACCTTATCCCATGAGGAAGGAAGAAGAAGGACTTTTTTAAAGTTATTTAGGATCGCCCGAGCATCAAGACATTCATCTGTTTTGGTTACTAATTTGAAACACCAAGGAGTTAAAGGAAGATGATGGGCAGCAGATCTATTCAAAGGAAAAACAAACTTTCCAGTATGGAAGATGGAGTCTCTCTTCAGGTCATGCAGTGTAAACACACTTTCACTAATGGCAGTCTTTTCAAGTCTATCCGGACATGGTAGGTTTGTAAAAAAGGGCGCCTTTTGGAAGTTTTGACGAATAATGTCGATGATCCCGCTCGAATCAAAACAAGGTGTTAAAGACCAGACAATTCTCTGAGCTGCCCCCCATTCCTTTGATACTCGGTCTACTGAGTCATTTGATAGAGTAGTGCCGAACATTAGGTGTTTAAAAATACTGGACTGACATATAAAATTTCTCCACTCTACATTGGGTTTGTACAAAATGTCCTTAAAAACTTTTATATATTTTTTCGGTAAAATAACTTCTAGCAAGGATAACCCTCCGCCCAACTGAGCGCGAGGCCGCTTCAGCGCCGGAAGATAGCTCTGACTGAATAATAGCCTTAGCCAATTTTGTTCCTCTTTAATCGCTTTTTCAGCTACTGAAGGTATTGCAGTTGCCACGTATAAAATTTGAGGAATTAGCTGGGTGTTGTATAGGAGTATCCTTTTTTGTAAATTGAGATTTCTCCAGGATTTGCACCATTTTCTAACTTTCGAGAACCGCTGTTCATAATTAGAGACAGATGGTCCATCCCTCTGCCAATCAATGCCCAATATATTGACTTTGTCAACCACACAACACCCACAGATTTGAGTACATTTCATTGGGGACCAAAGACCTATTGGCAGAATTGAAGTCTTCTCTTCATTGATTTCCAATCCAGATGCTTTAGAGAATTTTCCAAAATAAGAGAGCAATATCTCAATCCTTTTATGTAGTTGGGCGTTTGAATTGCCTTCCACCATGAGAGTCACATCATCTGCATAAAAATCCACCAAATGTTTCTTCCCTCCAAAACTAATGCCAAAGCCCCCATACTTCCGAATGAGGGATCTGCAAAACTGTTCCATGGCTGCAGCGAAAAGAAGGGGAGAAGCCGGACACCCTTGTCTACAACTTCTACCCAAAACAATAGCACCACTATGAACTCCATCGATGCAAAGAGTTGAAGAACCATTGAACAACAGAGCTCTCACAGGATTAAAAAACCGTCTGGGAAGATACTTTCTAACAGCTCGTAAAATAAAATTGTGATAAATAGAATCGAAAGCCTTTGTAAAATCTACTGCTATAATTGCTCCATAAGTTTTCCTATCCCTAGTCAAATCTATGGCAGCTTGGATATTTCTTGAAATATCTGAAATATGTCTATTTCGTAAAAAACCCTTTTGTTCATTTTTTAGCTTTCTGTTTAAAATTGGCTCAATGTGCTTAGCCAGGACTCCTGCTAATATACGATAAGTCTCGTTTAAAATTGTCAAAGGTCTCCAATGATTTGTTCGAGAACCATCACCCTTTTTTGGAATTAAGACGATCCTACCACGAGTAACCGCAGAAGGAAGTCTACCCTTAGTCTCCATTTCTTCTCCAAGTTTGCTAAGATAAGGGACAATGTCTTCTGAACATAAGGTAAAAATCTTCCCCTTTATATTGTCTGGACCAAAAGCTTTATTGTCCTTAAATTCTTTTTTTATATAATCTAAAATGGTATCATGACTAAACAAAGAACCAGAAATGATCTTCTTATGCTTAGGGAAACAGCTCCTCGAATATTCAAAAACTTTACGAAATTTTTCACAGAACACTCCAAGAATTGAATGAGAATCTGTCAGTATTTTATCATTGACAACTAATTTGTTGATCCTCTTAGCTGAGTCCTCTTTTTTAAGCCATAAAAACTGTCTACGTGAATGTGAATTTTGTTCAGCTTCTACTTTTAACCTCATTTCCTCTTCTGCAACTTCAGCAATTGCCAAATTGTTAGAGACGTCCGTTACTAAATGACGAGAAAATAACGTTCCTTTTTTATCACAGACTCAATGTCATCCTGAATTTGCATCATAATCTTTTTTTTGCTCTTCATGAAGCTTATAGTGGTATCTCGGACGATTCTACAAAAAATTCTATAAAGCCGACTACAGGAAAGAGAATAATCAAAATACATTTGCAGTCTTGCTTTCAGTTTTATTTTATATTCGTCTAACTCAATAACCCAGGATGGAATTCTAAAACTTTTCTTTGCAGTAGCAGTAAAAAATTCTAGATTGAGCATCCTATGATCAGAAAAAGGTACAAACGAATAAGTGGCTCTTTTTGTGCAAGAAGACAACTGAGGAGTCATCAGAGCATGATCGATTCTTGACTGTTTATCTCTCATCCTCCAAGAGTATTCTTGATCAGACCCTAGCTTTTTAACGACATCTACCAATCCTAGTTGGCGTATTAGTTTTGTAAGACTGAAATAATTCGGGTAGGATTCTTTTTTAGCATTCAGACTAACATTTAGATCCCCTAATAACAAAACTGGTCTTGGATCTAATTTTATGTTGTTAATTATGGATTGGTAGAATGTTGAGGACTTAACATTCGGTCCATATGCGTTTATCAAATTAACTTCTGTTTGCCTTGTAGTGACTCTAATCAAATGCCATTCACTTTTAGAAGAATATTCTTTGATGCATTCTGATGCTCCATAGGACTTTAATATGAATGTGAGTATACCCCGACGATTACCAAATCCAGTAAAATAAAAGGAATACCCGGGAGGGACACAATAACTACAAGACCGAATACAGGATGACGAGATTAAAGATCGTACATCTTGTAAGCAGATGATATCAGGATTAAACTTTAAGACTTTTTTCATCATGGCATGCCTAGATTTACGCTCTCTTCCACCTCTTGAGTTGAGAGAAACTACCCTTTTCATACCCATATTTCTCTTCATATCCTCCGACACCCCTTCCTCAACACAGAGGTCAGTAGACGTCAAAGAGATCATATTATCACCTCTAATCATTGGAAAGAAGAAGAAGAAACAAAAACGAAAACACACGAACTATCAACTAATCATCATTTCTGTAGACTTTTGAGGGAGTCCTTTTATCGGGCGATAGTTCCAAATCTACGGCTGTTCTCTTCGGGATTGACCCAGATCTAGTCCGATGAGGTAGAACGACATCCTCCAATGTATGAGTCTTAGCTAATTTTTTGAGTTTTTTGTTATTTTCTTCAGTAACCTCTTTCACACCCGGCAATGTGTTTTTGTGAGCATTTTTTTCCATTTCAATAATGGTTGGATCTGAAATATCCGTTTGATCCTGAAGGAAGACATTAATGTTCCATGCTATTAGGCTTTCGTAGCGGGTGAGGGGAGTTCTTCTATAAAATGATATCGTTCGTCTCAATATCTCAATGACTTTATTCTTATTTTTCTCTTCTGATTCGTCCGTAGAACTTGCTACAGTGATGCCAAGGACACTGGTCGTTTTTACAAAGACGAAATCCCCATAATCCGTCTCATCTATATCCTCACAGTTTGTCAAGAACTGAGTTTTATTAATATTGATTGCGAGACCAGAAGACAGTTCAAATTCCTTGAGGATTTCCCAAGCTCCTTTGATGGACTCCTTCAGAGTTGTGGACGTCCCGGAAAGCAAAAGGGTGAGATCATCTGCGTACATGATGCTTTAAATTTTTATCTCCTATATTTAATCCTCTTACAGATTTATCTTCAGAGAGTCTTTCCAGCAGCCCGTTCACTGCCAGAATGAAGAGAGAAGGTGATAGCGAATCACCCTGTCTTGCACCTTTGCAAATATAGATAGCCCTTTTCCACCAGGAAGGCCCACTTTGAGGAAGAGGTCCGTAATATTGCTGACACCATGCCCTTAAGACTTGATATTAAAACTTCGACAGTATCAGGAAATAATAACAGGTCCTTCCTTGTCTTTTTGTTTGCCTCGACTTTAAGAATTCATCATAAAAGAGACACAAGATATATTTTTTCTTCCCTTCTTTTATTGAGTCTTTTGTACATCCAGTCATTATGTATCGATCGTGAGTAATCGACTTATAATGACGTAAGTAGGTACTGTTTGTACTTATGAATTATTATTATTATTTTTTAATTAAATATGTATTTCGTGACACTCATCTAAAAATATTCATTGGCAATGATGTAATATACGAGTTAGAAAGGAGTTAACAATAAAATAATGGTGGGGGTATTAATAGATTCTTTAAAAAAACAGGTAAGTGCAGTAATATTATAAAAAGATATTCGACAGTTAATATAAAAAAACAGGAATTTCTTAAACAGGAATCAATTCAATTCTAACAGTGTTAATATCAATAATAAATATTTGAAATAAATTAAAAAAGACCGGAAAAGAAGATCGGATAGGCTTTAAAAGAGATGATCAAGTTGAATTAATTGGAGTTTTTCTGGTTTAATAACTTTACCAAAGACCCAGGGCATTCAGAAGGTCAATTCTTCTTGGGGCTGAATGAGTATGATAAATTAACTCCATTTTATAACTGCAAGACTTACAGGACGTGGGAATAGTTGTTTCAAGACACCAAACCTCTACCTTTTAGAAAGTGAGAAATTAATGTTTTTTTCATTTAATTTTGTAAGTTTCTACGCTTCAAAAATACACAACCTTTCGAGGAGAAATTTATGATTTCAGGAAATTATCTTTTAGATACTGAATATGTTGTGTGTATATGCGTGTATTCAATTTAATTTCCCCGCTTTTAAAAATGGAATACAGTCTTTGGATTAATATTGAGATATATACATATACATTTAGTATATAAGGAAGTACAATAAATTGTAAAACTGCTCCTAAGGAAGTTGCTCCTTACCTTTTAGCTATTGGTGAGGTAATGGAAAAATCGGTAGGATGCCGCGATCGTTATGCAAAGGTAGGATTGCACTTATACCAAAAAAAGGTGACGGGACAGATTTTAATCATTGGAGGCTATCACTGTTTTATTTATAAATGCTTATAGAATTTTATCGGAATTTTAGCTCAACAAATAGAGCTTATTTTAAACCAGGTTGTTGATTTTTTGATTTTTTTTCAAAAAAATTAAAAAATCGGAATTTTTTTTATTTAAATCAGATTTTTTTTGATTTTAATTGTTAACCATATTTTTGAACCAAAATCTTTTGATCCTAGGTTCGATAGACGATCCTAGTTTCGATAGACTATTTTAAAAAACGCTATAAATGCTATTTATATCCTATCGGATGCCAATTCGATCGAACCATATAGGCAAAAAAAAAAAAAAAAAAAAATCTTTTTTCAATGTGTAAATTTTGTCCATACTTTAAATTGTAACTTTTTAAAACATGCCCAATATACATATAGGCCTACCTATTACTCAGGAGACTTTAAATGCTGTCTTTGATTAAATTCTAGTTGCCTTACTTAATGATTTCATTTTAATAAAATGCAAAGGAGTAAACAATAAAATTACAGAACTTCAAAGGCCTTGTAATGAGTCATACTCGCTAATCACGTGACAGCTCGAAATCCAAGCGAGGATCGAAAACTCATGACAATTTTCTACCTTAAAAATTACTGGTGGAGCTGCCAACGACTGATCAAAGATGACTACAATATGGGTCACTCTCGAATCTAGGACGCGCCAGGTACGCTTGGAAAAGGAGGCGCAAGATAATCGGACAATTGTAACTCGTTCCTGTATTATCAAATTTAATTGAGTTTACTTTTTCATTCATATTGTACAGCAGAATAGAAGCAAATTGTTAAATATGTTCATCAAATCTTAAGCTAATTAGAAGATTTAGAAGAGCAAGAAGACTGACAATTAATAACTCGTTCCTGTAATTGTCAAATGAACTGCGTTAACTTTTCCATTTACATTGTACAAGTAATAAACAATTTATTTGATAAAACATGACTTGATTTTAATCATTGATTATAAATGTCTTTGGAAAAAAAACTTAATTAGATCGCAATCCAAATTGCTTGATTTAAATCAAATAATCCTAACTCAAAGCTTAATATGATATATTATATGATATACATAGGCCTATATTCTGAGGCTATAGATATAATGAAAAAGGCCACTGCTCTACTATTAAGAAGACAGACATGAAATGTTTTGTTTCTGTCATTGTGAATTAGAAGCATAAAATTAAATATCAATTTAATTTATTGAAAAAAACATGAATTGATTTAAATCAATGATTTTAATTTGGAAATCCACTTGATTTAAATCGCGATTTAAATCAATGATTAAATCAGCCTGATTTAATCAAACAACCTGTTTTTAAACAGAAAAATTTCAGAGGAACAAAGGATCCTCGAGAAAAAGAAAAATCACTGACATATCGCGAAACATCTTGCAGCTACTGAATCCCTCAACAGAAGTCAAAATGTGGTGCAGTGATTGTTATTGATTTTAGAAAAGCGATCGATTCCGTCAACCATGGCCAATTTTAAATTCGATAAAAAACTTCTACCTAGACATTGTTTTAATCCCTAAGAGCTTTATCAAACAATGGCTCTCTATCATTTCTTTATATGGCAAAAACAGTGAGCCAATTTATAAAAAAAGTTGCAGACAAGGCTGTCCTAGGGGCTCCACTTCTCTTCATATGTGCTATAGATGAACTTACACGAGCTCTAAAAAGGAAATACGGGGGTTTGGAGTTTCCTTCAATGGAAAAAAGCATCTAATAGATCTCTATGCGGATGACATTACTTTGTTCTTGAAGCTTCTTCTGCAAGGCAACTTATTGCTCGTATAACGTTCTTGTGTCCTTCTTCAACAAATTCTCGAACTATCAGGACTTACCATAAACAAAAATAAACCAACCATACTACCTTGGGATCCTGGTTTCCCCGAAAATGTATGGAAATCAATGGATGTAAAGTTGAAGACTATCAATGTTCTGGAGATACAATGGACAAGAACAGGTTGCTTCGCGAAATAATTGGACAAAGTTGAATATAACTATTTATAAACAGATACGTCAGTGGAGAAATCTTGCTCTACAAACCGTATTGATCTATATAATTGTCGTATAATTCCTCTTGTTTTATATAAGCAACCTCTTTGCCGTCTTTAGCTGAGTCTGCATTAAGCTGAGGAAGATGCGTGGCTTCACTCCCTCTTCCACAAAGCTATATTCTTCTTTGAAGCGTCCAAAAGACAGGATTGGCGGCGGATGGTGCCAGTTGGAATTTATAATTCCAAAATATTATAAAAAGATTGTAGGGGAGTTAGGAGTTTTTCCCTGACAAGAGTGGCGACTTTATATACTTCTTCAGAGTACTATTCTTGGTACACTTAGGTACCCCCTTAACTAATAAGTTTTGGAAAAAAATTCACCCTTTCTTGCGTCGATGCAAAAAATTATATGCCATGCTGACCCCGGAATATTTATCAGACTCTTCGATTGATATTATTCACAAAAACAGGGGTGTCCGACCTTTTATAAATAGATTTGGTGATCCTCTTCCTTAGAAAAAACAGCTCTTTTGAATGGAATTATTACAATCCACGACGTGGAGGCAGCTTCCATTTTCGCGGAAGGTAATTTAGGTTTCCTCTTCAGAGGTTCTGTCAAAACCATGTGCCCTACAATGCCGTGTTTTTTTAAAATTGAATCTTGACAAGCAGA